>CM076580.1:1690805392-1691311946 GCA_034641835.2 Pinus albicaulis
CCTCCAACAGAATCCTTCGACACTTTGTTGTCTTCTTTTTCCAAGCCTCAATTACAGCAGCATCGCTAGAAGTAGGCTTTGGAACTTCAGCATCTATGAACTCCTTCAACCCATTGTCATCCAGCACCACCTCCATCATGTCCTTCCATGCAATATAATTCGAGCTGCCCTCAAGGGCATACTCCAATTGCAATTCGTTGAAAGACATCTCAACTTCGACACCAAGAAAACACTGCTGCAAATTCGAATTCCACCAGCACAAAACTCAACCGCTTCAATGTTCTGCAATTTCTCCGATGATCAATACTTCTCTGATACCATGTATAAATTTGAATAACTATTAAATTATTCACCAAGATTATCCTAATCACATGCTATTTGAGCTTCATGCATAATACATAACCTCTTCTACTATTGATCATCAATTTGCGGAAATTAAACAATCGCATGCGCACATTAAAACCATAAACAATCACACATATAAACACAGTATTTATGGGAAATCTTAAAGCTGAAAACCCCCAACTATATGTATATTATAATGATAGATATCATGTAAAAATCATTGTACAAAATCCTCACAAGCTCTCAGTACAATCTCCAATTGTTACACACTACACAAGCTCAGATCATACAAAACACATGCTCCAATCTGCTCCACCTGTTAGCATGCCTCTACTGCGCAATCCAAGATGAATAATTATGAGATCAGGGTTCAAATACCACCAGTATGTACTGTGCAATCCTCATTGGCTTCTCAATCAATGTGTGTGAAAATCTCATGCACCAGTATAGTCACAACTGATAGTCACACTTTCTCTTTCACCTACCTCTTCACTGGTCTCCACTGAAACTGTCCATGCACTGAAGTTAACTGATGTATTCTTTAGTTGATTTATGAGTTAATAATTAGTGAATTAATTAATAATTAATTCACACCACTCTCACTAATTGTATCAATCAGTTAGACTAGATACAACTAGCTCAACTAAGTTAAAATGAACACAACTCCATTAACTGTCTCATCAACTCCACCAAACTCTGTCACATGAGTTCTAACTGAAGTCAACCATGCAATAGCTCCACTAAACCATAGGAATAGCTTGATTCCTTATGTCATCTACATGTGCCACATCCAGGCATCAAACTGAAGTGCTCCAAGAATATAAGATAATGTTTAGAGTCCAGATATTATTAAGAGCTAATAATATTCGACATATCTATTTTTAGACTGGCAATCTAAAAACAGATTCTACCCAGTATGTCTAAAAATAGAAGTCCATCTATTTTTCCCGACTTGACCAACCATCCAAAAATAGCATCTTGCAACTCATAGAATATGATCCATATGTCTAAAAATAGACATAGTCTAAAAATAGACTTTGCGCCAAAATACCCTGCGGGCCCACTTAGTGAAGGTGACTCCTTTCCACTAAGCTCATCATCTTGTTGCAATCTCAAAAAAGCTCACGAGGAGGATATCTCACTTTTACTAGGCCGCAACAAAGAGGAGGATGTTATATTGGTTTATGAATGGTTGCTGCACCATACACTTGCCCTAACCAGGGACAACAGTACAACAATATTGCAGCAATTTTGAATGTGCGTTGGATTCATGTTTTTGGTTTAGTTTGGATCATTTTTTTTGCAGCCTATAGGATCCAATTTGGAGGCTTGATTGGGTGATCACATTCCTTCATCGATTCAAATCTTACAGTGTAGTATTGGTTGCTATTGATCTGGTGGAGGGCAGTGTGTTGGATATCCAAAGTAGCCCTAAAAAATATATCTTGACGTAACAAAGAAGATCTGAAGGTTGGGTGAAGATAGGTTTCAAAGTGCAACACCTTGATGGACAAAGGTGACTTCTAGCCTAGCAATTTAGAGCTCGGGTATTGGCCAACCTAGAGAGTATATTGGATCAGCCCATGTACACCAAGCAGAAGTGACTTTTAGCAGTGTTAGTTGGCAGCCCTCCTGGAGTCTCAATGTGTTTTCCTTTGAATGACTAAGGGGAAACTAGTGAGAAGTACGGGAGAAAAGGACTGGCAAGACAAGATACAACATTGTGTCTATGCAACGTGTTCTTCATTGTATCGTGTATACCATAGAATGTTGTATTATTAAGATTTGGTTTAATATAATGGATATTGGGGTTGTACATTATTGTACAATTTTATTTTATTTTAAATTATACCTATGCATGTGTGATTTACTACTCTATATTCTCCATTGTGCAAAGTATTTCTAGTTGAGATTATTGGTTTGGGAGCGTCAATGATTTTAGGACTCCAACCTAGACCCAAGGTCATGGAAATTCAACACACAGGAATAGTTAGATTAGAAAAGAAGACCAAATCTCAAAATGTGCTCTATGTTGATGGATTGAAACACAACCTACTCAGTGTGAGCTAGATGTGTGATAATGGGAATGAAGTGACATTCAAATAAAAATAATGTGAGATCAGAAATGCAATACCAGGAAAGTTGGTGGCTATTAAAAATAACCATGGCGAATATGAGATGTGAAAGATAAAACATGAATTAAATTTCTTATTAACATATATGTGCATTTATAATACATTATTGTGACCCTTGGATTCATATTCCAATGTCTCTTGGACTTCCTTTGACTATGCAACTTCTACACCTTAACCCTTAGCAGATTAGGTGTCCAACATTCCCCCCGTTAATTTGAAGCGGTATGTATGAGTCCAAGAAGAGAGTTGTAATACAAATGTGCAAAAATTCATGGTAGCACTAGGATGAATGTGCTCTCTGAAATATTGGCATAAAGAGGTGTTTTAAGGATGACCACCAAAAATGTAATTCTTAATGTAGTTTCTGGAACTCTTCCAAATTTGGCACGAAGCTGGAGTCTTCTACTAGAGGAAGTCCTTCCAATGCTTTAAAGAGGGATACCTTTAACCTATAAAATGGAGGTATGCAACTTGCGTAAAAAAGGGAGAACCTCAACCTGAAAAGCAAGGTCTCAACCTACGGTGGTTTAAGGATGACCACTAAATCTGGAATGCTTAATGCAATTCATGGAACTCTTCCAACATGGCAAGAAGAAAAATTATTTTGCTAGAAGAAGTGTCCCCAATTCTTTGAAGAGGGAGAAGCTCAACCTGAAAAGGGAGGTTTCAACCCCGCATAAATGGTTTAAGGCTTACCACCATCCAATGGCATGATGATGATACAACTCTGAATCTGGTATGGTAGGTTGTGGCTCAGGCTTGCTTGAATTTCTATGTCTCTAGATACAACTTTGAATCTGGTATTTCAAGTTGTGGCTCAGGTTCGCTTGATGTGGCTTTGAAACTTGTATATGACCATCACTCCTCCCCTGTTAGATACAAGGTGAGATGATGGCGAAAACTTAACTACAATATTGTTCAATACTCTAGAACACATTTTGACATACGACTAAAATATCTTCTTGGTTGTTGAAGCCCATTTCCAAGAAGTGATCCATCCAGGATGAATATTTGTTCTTGCAGGAGGCTTGTTTTTTAAGCATATGTTTGCAGAATGAGTGATTTTATGACAATGATTACATGGATGAAGATCAAAACAATTCTCTCTCATATGGCTAACTTGGTCAGAATGTTTGCATATAACATTATGTTGTTGTTGTTGTGGAAGAGGAGAAGAATATGGAACATCTGAAGGTGAACTGTCATGAAGGAATCCATCACTCTGAAACTGGATGGGCCTTGAGTAATCTGGAATATGAAAGGACACATCCTTTGTTGGAAAGTTTCACTAGGTTCGGTCTTCGTAATGACTAGTAATTATGAATTTATGTAATGAAGAACACAAAGATCATAAAATGTATTTTTGTAAAGCTTGCTTCATGGGCTTCATGAGCAAGAAGTTTTATTATAGGTAAAAGACTTCTTCTTGATGTCTTTTAGGGTTTTTCATCTTGCATAAATGTATAATTTAGAGTCACAAATATGAAGTGTTGTTACACTTGTAAAGTTCATTCATTGATGTAATTATATGCCTCTAGTACCATGTCAAATACGCTCCTCCAATTCGACTCAAAGTATCGTGTAGAAGTTTAAATAATAGTCAAGTCGGCCCACATAAATAGACTCAATTTTTCATAGGGCCAGTTCGTCTTATATACAAGGACGAACCATTATATATACCCTAGCGGACTTCGCAGAAATTACAGACATAACAATTCAGACATATTTGAATATTTCAGGCAGGAAATAGTACGGATCTGTGGTGTTTCAAAAGACATATATGTGAAGGAGAGAAGGTGTATTGGTGCATAAAAGAAGAGATACTACAGTGAAGAAAATAGGGTGTACATTGAATAATTACGACTCTGTATTTGAGTCTAAGTCTTTAATATGAATCTGAATTATTATGATGAGAGGAGACTGACATCAATTCAAAGGAGAGGTAGTGCTAGCCTCTGAATTGATGATACTTCCTATTTCATCAAAGGTTACTATAGCAAAGGAAAAGGTTAGTTGTACAGTGCATGAGAAGGCCACTATCAATGCTCGGAAAGGATGTAAATCTTCAATCTTGGGTCATCCTATTTAAGGGAACAAAGGATATATATATAAATAGTGAAGAGGATAAAATGTGATTTCTATATTGGGCATCAAGGACACTAAAATAAGACTAAGAAGGAAACTTTAGAAGAAGGTTGAGGAAGAGGTTAGACTAGGTACTGAGTCTCCCTAGTGTTGGTGCAAAAAGGTGTAGAAAAGTAGGTCAACATAAGAATCCAAGAAGGGAGCAGTGACAAGATCTTGAAGGAATACATAGGTAAAGGGTCTGAGTCATGGTCATGGGACTTGTCAACTGAAATTCTATAAGAATAATTACTTGTGGGTTTTCCTCTCCAAGAGGGAGAGGTTTTAGCCCTGGCTTGAAGAGCCTAAAACTTGTGTCTCTTGTGTTTTGATAATTGACTTAATGAAAGACATAATAAGCTAATAAAGGGAATAATTTCACAAGTAATTATCAAGTAGAGAATTGAATTAAAATATGCCCTATCAAATTCTCAACATGGTATCAAAGCTAAGGTGCTGAAGAAAAAGGGTTATTCGAGAAGAATAGATTCAAGGATCAAAGATCAAGAATCATTTTTCTATAAGTATCAAAGAAAAATACAAAGTCTACATTAAAGAATAAATCTTCAGAACTAAGGTCTTCATTCATTCAAACAAGGAGAATTTTGCAGAATTAGTGAAATCCTCAAGCCATCTTAAGAAGATCAAGGATCGGTTTTGCAAAAAGACACTAGAATAGAATTATGGGAAGAAGGTCAAAGGTCAATTTTAAAGGGAAACTTCAAAGAAAATAGATCCACACTAAAAAGGAAGAGACCTCCATTCAAAACGCAGCTTGCATGAATTGGAAAAACCCTCAAGCTATATCAAAGACCTTATTTTAACTCCTAGAGATAGCCCTGAGTTGCTAAATACTAATGCCTAGGACATCTTAAAATCAGAGGGTTTCAATTCATTTACTTAGAGGTTCCTCTGAAGGTATCTTCACTTAGAATTTATGGGATTGTGGTTCAGGAATGATGAGGAATATTAGTATTCGGCTCATGAAAGAAAATTTGTACTCAAGTGGGCTCGGGAGGCTGTATGCGTTAAGGATGCTTCAAGTGGGCCAAGTGAAGAACCAATGAACAAATCTTCAAAGATAATGCAGTGATGATTTAGAAGAATTAGGTGGGAAAATTTCAGAGATATGGGCTTATTTTTGGTAAGAATCCAACCCTCTGAGAATTTGGAGGAAAGGTGGCAAGTGAGAGATTGGAAACTACAGAGTCTCATGGAGCACAATATTAAGGCTTCACACTAGCTTAACACATGAGTGTCATCTTTTCTCAACGAGAACATATACAAATTCATGATTTTAACAATTTACACCCAGCGTCTTTCACACATGAGACATTGGAAGATCAAATTATGAAGTGATAATTCTTAAAAAAACAGAAGATAAACACATACATAATGCTCATTAATCCAATTGGAATCTAGTCGTAGACAAAGTCGTTTTATATTTTCCTTCAAAAACATCTCTCCTGTATATACATTTCAGAGCTCAAAAATAGCTTTACATGATAGAATACACCATATGAACCCAAAAATTTCCACAAAATCTAGAACCCTTCCATTCTGTCTGAATTTCCTACATATAGAGTTTCTTCTATGGCCTCTTAGCTAGATATTCTTTCTTGATATGCCCGTACATACATCAAAATAAAAAATGATCTGATCCAAACTGAAGCATGCTATGAGCAACACTCTTGTAACAGAAAATAACAACGACAAGGGTGAAATTATAATTTCACCAGCTAAGCATCATAATTTAAAAGTAAATAAATAAATTGTAGGCCACGTGGGGCGAATCTCAAAATATTCATCTAGGACATCATGGGGTAGCATAAGGTCCTGAAGTGTGTGGCCGCATCGAAGTGGAAGAATAATTGGAATGATGGGATGAAAGAGGCACCCTCAATTGTGAAGTGGATGCGGCTGGTGGATGTGCATGCTGGTAACACCTCTACCATATAATATCTGAAGGTAATGGTGCAGAGCTGAAGAGTTCAAAAAATTCCCGCAGCTAAGTTAGTTCTAAATAATCAAGGCTGGCAGAGAATAATTGTTTAACCTTGGCAAGTAACAGAAATTTGTTACGGAGAGATGCCACCAAGGTCTCGGTCGTAAGACGGGAGGTCTTCTCCTGATCTGAGTCAGCTCTGCACTTAATCTCGACCATCCTTTGCTCATATGTTTCCTAAGGGAGTAGCATGCCTAAAGGGTCCCAACAAGCTAGCAATACTACCTCCACGACTTTATTCCACTCATTATCAAATTCTTCCAATACACTAGAAACTATTCCCAAACAACCAACTACTTTTTCCCTAGCATCCTCTTTTTGTATCATTCTCATGATTTCCATCACTGTTCTAAAACAGACAACCACTTCGCGCATGCCAAATTCCTTAGTGGGAAGCTCATTGATGAACTCGATGTATCCCTGTGCAATCAGCAAGTTCTCATTTCCCTCTCTATGACCTGCCTCGAATTGCACCTTGAAATCATGGATAGCATTCTTTTTTTCATTAACCAATGTGATAAATTCCCAATGATCCTTTAATTCCTTGATAATTTCACTCCAGATCATCTGTTTGGCCTCTATTAAGGACATATTACCCTTAATTTGGGCCTTTAAGTCCTCGACTGATTTGTTCAAATCTTGGGATTCTCTGCGAGCAGTATCCATTTCCTTTTGCAAGGGATGAGATCGTATTTTCTTTCTCTGCCAGGGCAGCCTTTGCTTCCTCTAATAATATTTTCATGGTCCGGGTTTCATCTTCTAAGAACTTCAACTCCGCCAGGGCCTTTTCCAAGTGCTCTAAAGGATTTTGTGGTTCCTCAGGTACATCGATTAGACAAGCATGGTTGTCCTGAGCCTGTTGTATCTCGACCATTCTCCCTTTCAACTTCGTTATCTCATCACCCTTCTGGATGAGTATCTCTAAGAGAGCTTCCTTCTCCTTCTCAACTTGAGCCAACTATATTGTCTGAATATGTTCTGAGCCGGGAATATTCAGATTACCTCACTTCTCTTGCACTTCTAGCTCTGTTTTTCGCAATATATTTTGCACGGTTGTGTTTTGATCCAAGAACTTACCCTTTATCATTCCCTTGTAATCAGCCAACTGCTTCGAAAGGGCCTTATAATTCTCCCTTCCAAAGCGGATCAAATAACTTATAATCCAAGGTCCTTTCAAGAAGAAATGCAAGAATGTGACCTAAATCTATCTCATTTGAAGCCAAGTCAACAATATTGGATACATCATCAAATCTTATTTTTGTTGAAGTCATCATCAATCCATCCTTGATCATCATCATCATCAAGGATCCAGAGTGATCTACCACTTTACACCACTCTTAAAGAAGTATATCTAAGAGGGATATCATGTTGTTATCTACATTATCATCAACAAGGAAGCTGATAGAATAAGAAAATTATCTACACAAGTAAGCATCTTTATGACTTCATTTGAATCTATCAAAATGTCTTCTTTGCAAAGAAAGCAACAAACTATTTAGGGTTTTAAAAAATTATGGTATGGAAGAAAAGGACAATGAATTCATGCCAAATACATAAAGGAAGACACAAGATCCTAAAGGGTTATTATAGAATCCATAAAGGACTCTCTCATCCTCAATGTATCAAAACTAGAATCTTTAAAATAAATATATGACAAAATTGGTGAAACTATTCTCAGAATTAGGAGAAGTAATGTCTGATAGAGAAATTACTATAGTGGTGTTGAATGCTCTATCTAAAGAATGGGGAAACTTCACTTCAAGTATATATGGGAAGAAAGAATCAACACCATTCCAGGATCTATGTTCTCTATGTAAAATAGAGGAAACAAGATTGAAATCCAAAATTGATACAGGACCAACTGAAGAAAATCAAGCCTTTGCAGCCATGTCCAGGAAGAAAGAAATACTTGGTAAATTTGGTCCTCAGAATAAAAGGAGAAATATGGATAAATTATGATGCTTTGGATGTAGTTAACTTGGGCATTATAAAAGGTATTGTCCTAAATCTAAAAGGGATAAGAGGAAAAAGGAAGAAGCCCATGTCATGGAATAAAGGGGAGAACCTAATACAAAGAAATCTAAGAAAGAATAAGTGAAAGATATCTACTATCATTGATATCATCTTCCTCTTTAAGAGGTTTCTGTCGGTTGTAAAATAAGATGTTAGGAAGCATTATACATTAATGCATCACTCAAGAAATGGCATCATTATATAAACATGGAAAGAACACTTGTCATAAGAGGATGTCCATAATACAACTATGATATGAAAGAAGTGGCTCTTGGGAACCTCACTGATAACAACATTGATGGAAGGCAGTCATCTAGATCAAGGGTCATAATTCACTAACCTATATGGAAAAATGTGCTAACATTTTATAATGGAGTGATCTGAATGGAAATATTAGTATTTTTTGTTCTAAGATCCAATTCGTAATTTAAAAAAAGTGCTTGAAGATGATGAGCTTAATTGCAAGTTTAACATGATTTTTTATGTGAATTTCATGAGAAAATTAACATAATAAAAACATTGAATAGTAGCATCCAACAGACATGAAAATCACCATAAACAGTAACACAATAGCACATGATGAAGGAGTTCATCCCATCTGGGCTACATCTCCTTGGTCCAGCTTCCAATGGCTTGGCCCTCTTCTATTATTCTAAAAGGTGTGATTACATGTGTTTAAAATGCTCAAACAACTTTGAAACCTATTCCATCAGCACCAGAATGCCCAAAAATGCCCGTGTAGCCTATTTCTACCTTGAATTTGGCAAAAACCTGATCAAGTTATGACTTCCCAAAGCTCCTGCACTATTCGCTCCACATTTTCCCCAAAATCTGGCACAATCCTACAAATTTGCCCACAATCCAGCTAACTGAGTGCCAATTATGCCAAAAACTGGGTGAAATTGTCGGAGTGCTTAAATTCCCAATAACACTTATAAATCGGATTTCAAACCATTTAAATTATGCTTTAATAATTTTTTTTTGATATAACAGAAATCTCGTGTGGTTAAATTAACCGTCGGACTTGTGGTCATATGTCACGGTTTGGCGGAAAATGTTATTTAACAGTTAGTTCTCACAGTTGGGGAGAGAAATTAACACCATGTCTTGTCACATGGAACCAATGAGTTTAAATGTTACTATTTATGACCTTTGGGGGGCACAGGGATAGTCCCCTCCCCCCATTGCGCAACATATATGACAACAAAACAATACGGTATTTATACTATGGTAAGGACCACATGTGTTGGTGCAACATTAAAGCTTGTTATCGGTTTGGTGGAGGTCACGGGTTTGACCCCCAATGCCTCTGCTTGACCTCCCACATAAATTTTGGTGGCCCCTGGGCTACCACTTGGCAGCCCCTGGCCATGCCACGTGGCATCCTATGATTGGATGCCCTATTAACCAATAAAAACTTTCCATATCCAACCAATAAAAATGTGCCACTTGGCACAATACCATTCGCCAGAGAAGACCATTACTAAGTCAATTTGCATAGTCATCCTGCCACGTAGGCATGCCCAGTCAGCTGTACATACTACTGAATGGGATGTCCTGCAATTTTTTTTTTTATTTCCCTGTTTGAAAAAGTGGAAAAAATTTGTTTCTGGGAGCATACGGTGTCATTTTTCCATGAAACAAGTTGCTTCAGATTCAGAACGACGAGATATACGCGATCATTCAGGTTCCACATCATTCTGACAACTTTCATTTTTTAGCATAATTTTGAACACCTGATCACTCCTCCCCACTAGAATATTTTGGACCCCAAAATATCACTTTCATTTGTTCAACAGATGAGAGTACAATTCCCTCACCTTTCCAATCTCAATCCATTTGACCTTAGAAGGATTTGTGCCTTTGAGTCCCACACGAAGATAGTCTACAATCCCTCGTTTTGAGGTCCTTTTTCTTCTGTCAAGAATGGTGTCTTTTTGAAGTTCATCAATCCTCAATAGAAGGAATTTGAACCTATTCTCCTTGATCTTCAATCAAAGGAGGTTCATACAACCTCAAGTTCTCAACATTAAAAACAGAGTAAATTTGCATGTATGAAGGAAAATCTAACTTGAAGGCATTTTCACTAATATTTTCCAAAATTCTGAAAGGACCATAACTAAGTTTCAGTTTTTAACCTTCCCTTTCAAGCCTCTCTTTGCTAATGTGAAGCCAAACTTCGTCACCAACTTGGAACTTGTGATCTACACTATGTTTTTCGTGCCTTTCTTTGTACTTTCCTTGGCTCTTTTCAAGTTGATCCTAAACTATTTGATGTATCAATTGGATTTGTTCTATGGAATTCTTGGCTTTTTCTATGTCACTATGGCCATCAATAGCAACATCCTTCCCAAAAAATAAATCTAATGGCGGTCTAGGAAAGTATCCAAGATATGCCTCAAATGGCAATGTTTGTGTAGAGTAGTGTGTTGCATGGTTGTAATCATGTTGAATGTAGTGCAAGTGTTCATCCCACAACTTAGGATGCTTGCTGCAGTATACTCGAAGAATATGTATGAATGTTCGATTGACCACCTCGGTTTGACCATCTATTTGTGGATGAATGGTTGTACTCTTCTTCAACTTGGTATCCATCAAATCCCCCAAACTTGAGAAAATTTTCCCGAAAAATCGAGAATCTCGATCACTAACAATGGATGTGGGAAAACCAAAATGAACCCAAGCATGCTGAAAGAATAAGTGAGTTTTTTTTTCAACTATGATTTTCTTTTTACATGGAATTAATATACACATATTGTTGAACCTATCTATAACTACATACAAATAAACAAGACCATTTTTTGACAAAGTAAAACCTCCTAAAAAATCCATAGAAACACTCTCCCATGGACGTGAAGGTACATGATGTTGTGTAACCATCTCCAAAAATGGAAGAAAAGAGATATAAATGCCTTAGAAATAAGCCACTTCGAGGGGGAAACCTCCAATACATTACATAAATGAACAATTCTTTGATGATACAATTTACAAAACCTCCTTTCTATATATAGGAGTCCATGGGGCCATAATGTAATCCTAGTGGGCCACAATGTAATCCTAGCCGGCCTAACAATAATAATTTAAGGGCACAATAATAACAAAATGGGGGTTACAAGGGTACAATAATAACAATAAGGGGGTTACACTAACAATAATAAGGGACTATACTAGTGATATAGGGACCTAACATGCCCCTCTCCTTTAAAAAAGTGTTGTCCTCAACGCTTGAGTAGCTTCGGGTGCTTCTGTATAAAATTCTCATCCTCCCATGTAGAATCTTCAGTGGGTAAGTTCTTCCACTTGATGAGATACTCTGAAATTGATCGATTCCGTAGTTGTCGAGTTCTTGTTTCCGTGACCGCTTCCGGTTCCAATATGATTTTTCCTTCCTCATCAAGTTCTGGAAATATTGTTTGAACTGAATATTTTCACCTATAACCTTCTTTAAGCATGAAACATGGAAAACTGGATGTACTCGCGAAGAAGCAGGAAGCTCCAATTTGTATGCCATAGTACCAATCTTTTGCAACACCTTGTAAGGACCATAGTACTTTGGTAATAATTTATTATCCTTCTTAGCTTGCTTGAGGGAAATTTGTTTGTATGGTTGTAGCCGTAAAAATACCCAATCCCCTACATCAAAACTTCTCTCGCTGTGATGTTGATCTTCCTATTGTTTTATTCGATTTTGTGCCAAATTCAGGCTATCCTTTAAGAGTTGGAGAACTTCTTGCCGATGCTCGATGTGATATTCCACTGCTTGAACCTTCGAATTTTCCCTTAAAGATGATGTGATAGATGGTGGATTATATCCATAAAGTGCCATATGGGGTCATTTTTGTTGCAATATGGAAGGAAGTGTTATACCACCATTCAGCGAGAGGTAACCACTTGACCCATTGTGTTTTTTTATCAGATACAAAACAACGAAGATATCCTTCCAAACATTTATTTACTATCTCAGTTTGACCATCGGGTTGAGGATGATAAGATGAGCTATGAGTAACTGAGTACCCAACAAGAAAATAACTCCGTCCAAAAATTTGGGCAGAAAAATGATCATGTCGCCACACAACTTTGGCTTCCATGTAGCTTTTGAATTTGTCCAAATGTAGTAGCAACTATACTTGCTTTAAATGATGAGATAATGCACAAAAGTGTGCATACTTGGTAATTCTATCAAATACCACCATGATGACACTCTTTCCTTCGGACTTAGGTAAACCTGTCATAAAATCCATTGAAATATCCTCCCAACATTGACCTGGAATGGATAAATTGGAATGGATAAGCGTTGTAGAAGTCCGTTGTAGAAGTCTCGGGGTCTTAATTGTCTCAACTTTATTCTGCTGGCAAACCAAACATTCTGCCATAAAATTTTGAATATCATATTTAAGGCCATCCCAAAAAATTTCTTTCTTCACCCTGTGGTAAGTTTTTAAAAATCCTGAGTGTCCTCCTAAAGGAGAAGTGTGCAATTCCAAAAGAATTTTTTGTTTTAGTTGGGAATTATTACAAATATATAAGCAATCTTTGTACCATAAAGAATCATTTTTCCAACTAAATGTATTAGATGTACTAGGATCTTGCTGCAACTTTTGAATGAGTGTCCATACTTCTTTTTCCTTCTTCCATTCATCTCTTTCTTTGGTTATCCAATATGGTTGGATAATAGAAATGGCACAAAGAAATGCTTCCACTGCTTCATTCTTTCTTGAGAGTGCATCTGCAACAACATTAAGTTTTTTTTGTAGATTATTTCAAAGTCATAACCTAACATCTTTGTGACCCAGATCTTTTTGCTCTCTCATACCAAATGTTGTGTAACCAGCTCCAAAAATAGAAGAAAAGAGATATCAACGCCTTAGAAATAAGCCACTTCGAGGGGGAAACCTCCAATATATTACATAAATGAACAATTCTTGGATGATACAATTTACAAAACCTCCTTTCTATATATAGGAGTCCATGGGGCCATAATGTAATCCTAGTGGGCCACAATGTAATCCTAGCTGACCTAACAATAATAATTTAAGGGCACAATAATAACAAAATGGGGGTTAGAAGGGTACAATAATAACAATAAGGGGGTTACACTAACAACAATAAGGGACTATACTAGTAATATAGGGACCTAGCACATGAGGATTGTTTGGCTTACACCGAAATGTACATCAATAAGAGAAGTGTGTGCTTCCCTTATGAATTCACTCTCTCCCCCTGTGGAATACAAAGCTTGCCCAAATGATACAACAAGTTATTATGTACATGGTAATCCAATTCCTCTACTTGGTTCCCTTGACTCAAGCTTGCATAAACATATTGAAATTCATTATCAAATGCATATTTCTCAACATCACTTTCATGCAAAACATAATTATGCTTGAGTAAAGTAGTTTCACTAAGAATATGCCTAGAAAGAATATAAACAACCTTGTTGTATATTCCTTTCTTATACCTAATGACCAAGTGGAATTTTTGTAAGAAACCAATCCATCGAAATTTCCTTGATTACTACAACTTAGTTTGTGATTGCAAGTATTGAAATGGTCGGTGGTCGATGTGTATGATGGTTTACTTTCCCATCAACTAGTATTTCCAATTTTTCACACTTTGAACAAATGCATAAATCTCCTTGTCATAAGTAGGATATATAATCACTGCACCATTGAAATTTTATGAGTGAAATGAAATGGGCTTACCATGTTTAATAAGGACTGAGCCCATGGCATAGTCACTTGCATTAGTTTCAATTTTAAAGGGTTGTCTCAAGTCTGGTAGTGCAAGTACTCAAGTTGAACTGATCTTCTCTTTCAAAGAATCTAATGCTTTATGTTGCTTGCCTCCCCACAGGAAGACCTTTTCACACTATTCAATGCATGCAAAGGAGTTGCGATAGAGGAGAAGTTAGCAATAAACTTCCTCCAATATTGGGCTGCTCCCAAAAAACTTCTTACCTCAATGACTATCTTGGTCGCTAGTCAATTCACAATGACCTCAACCTTATAGGGGTGTATCCTCAACTCGCCTCCTCCAACAATATGCCTGAAGTACACCAAAGAATTTTTAAAAACTCACATTTTGACATCTTCAAAAACAATTGTTATTTCCTTAAGACATCAAGTACTTTTCTTACATGCATAACATGTTCATCAAGTGATTTACTGAAAATTAAGATATAATCTAAGTAGATGATGACAAAATCATCAAGAAATGGCCTTAAAAGACCATTTATCACACACATGAAGGTAGCAGGAGCATTACATA
This sequence comes from Pinus albicaulis, assembly GCA_034641835.2. Taxonomy (NCBI): domain Eukaryota; kingdom Viridiplantae; phylum Streptophyta; class Pinopsida; order Pinales; family Pinaceae; genus Pinus; species Pinus albicaulis. Next base: position 1,690,820,282 of record CM076580.1, read on the forward strand.
CACCAAAAGGCATAACAAGCCATTCAAACAAACCTAGCTTTGTTTTGAATGTCATCTTCCAAATGTCACCTTCAACAATTCTAATTTGATGGTAGTCACTCCTTAAGTCCAACTTAGTAAAATAATTCACATCTTTCAATTGATGAATTAAATCATCTATTATAGGAAGTGGATAATGATTCTTTACCGTAATATTTTTCACTGCACAAAAATCTACACACATGTGCCATGTTCCATTTTTCTTTGGCACCAACACAATAGGTGACCTGTCTGGCAAAGTACTTGGTCGGATGATCCCTTTGTCCAACAACTCTTGAATTTTATTTTTGATTTCAATGCTCTCCATCACTGACATCCTATACATGCCAATGTTAGGAAGAGGAAAATCTTGTTGCAATTCTTTTTCATGTTGGATTCCCCTTTTGGGAGGTAACCCCGTTGGCTCCTGAAACATCTCCTTATTTTGATTAACCACTTCAATCAAATCATATTTCAACTTTGGATCACAACCTTGAAATGCTTCATAATCAACATCATTCTTTGTTTTAATCATAGGAAGCACAAAATTATTTCTTGAATTCACTAATATTTTCATTTTCCCTGCATTAACTAATGAAATATTTAGTTTCTTGCGATGAGCTCTCACAATATACTCCACTCCAATTTTGAACAAGTGGTACTTGTTTTCATGGAAATAGAAGATGGATTTTCTATAATAGAGGTAAGGAATTCCCAAAATAATTCATGAAATATCAACTGGTACAATATCTAATTTAACTTCGTTAATGAAGTTTGTTGTGATTGCAAATCGAAGAATACACTTTCTTGTAACCTGCAAATTTATGTTTTGCATATCCAACCCAATGGATATGGTTTGTGATGAGGAATGGTTTCAATATTAAATTTTTTGACTAAGCCTTGAGATATCAAATTGGATTAAGACCCACTATCAAATAATGTGTCACTTTTTTTTATGTTTTGAAATAACACTCACATGAAATAATTCAATCATTGTTTCTTCATTTTGAGAACTAGTGTGACAATTTGATGAACTAGTGCTAGCAATGGATGATTTTCCTTTCATACCCATGGCTATAATTTTAGTTTCATCACCTGAGTCGGATCCCAAATCCTGTTTAGTGTTTGTAGTTTTTTTTTTGTTTTCCCTTGTTTTTGAATTTCTTGGCCTCATCTCTAGATGAAGCTTCCAACAATGGTCTTCATTGTGACCCTATTTGGAACAATTTTTTCATGTCATTTTATCTCCTTCATTTTTAACGGATGGATTTTTCTTTCCCTTTCCTTTGAAACCCTTTCCTTTCTCTCCACCCTTAAATGGCTTCTTTTTACCCTCTTCTGGAATATTTTTCCCTCTTGCCTCAAGGTGAGTGGCTTGCACACAAACCTCATCTAGACTAGTGGGATTGAACATAAGGATAGTATGCCTTAGGTAGCTATGTAAACCCCCTATATAATTTATTTGAACGTGTCTTGTGAATTAAAATCAACACCTAACATAAGATCTCTTTTTCTAAATTCTTGGGTGTAATCTTGCACACTTTGACCTTTAAGTTGTCTATAGTTCTGAAAATTTGGGAAAGATTTTTTCATATATGCTAGAGGGTAAAATTGTCTTTTATTTGAAGCAATGAAATTAGACCAAGAGAGTGATATCTTACCATATTATTTAATCACATCTTGTGTCCTGGCTTCCCACATACTAGTGTTGCACCCTCCAGTATCAAGGAAGCTAATTGAATCTTTGTATCATCATCTTGAAGGTTTTGAATTTTGCAGTAGACCTCCAACTGACGAACCCAATTGTCAAGTTTCTTTGCATTCACTTCACCATTATACATAGGTAGCTCAAATTTAATATCAAGTTTTAACAAAGGTTGTTTACCAATTCCTTTGAGGTAGGTTGATGAGTATGAGTAAGTTTTGTAGTAGTGGAAGAGGAAAAAGATGAAGGTGAAGATAGTGGTGAGGATGATGGTGGAGTACATGGTGGCTTAACATCATTTCCATTACCTCCTCCTCCTGGATAACCCTCTCCTCTTGGAGGCCTCGAGCTTTCACCTTGCAACCTTTTGTTCTTTTCTTCATGATGACCTTCACCATCTCTGTCATGTCAAATAAATCCTTTCTAAAATCCTTCACATCCTCTGACATGTTATCATTTCCTCCTTCATGAGACATTATTATTGAAGCTTCTACTGCAATTGGAGATGAATCTTGTGGTGTAGATTGTAGCAACTATGCCCTCCTTCTCCTTGCTCCAACTAGAGAACTTGCACCCACAAGCTTGCCTTCTCATCTCTTGATCTTCAACCTTGTAAGCATTTAAACACTTGAAAAACAAATTAAATACTCCTTTCACATGTAAACCTAGTACTCTGATACCAAATTTATCTGAATGGGAATATTAGTATTTTTTGTGCTAAGATCGAATTCAGAATTAAAAGAAAGTGCTTGAGGATGATGAGGTTAATTGCAAGTTTAACATGAGTTTTTATGTGCTTTATGTGAATTTAATGAGAAAATTAACATAAAAAAAAAACATGGAACAAAAAAATCTAACAGACATGAACATCACCATAAACAGTAACACAATATCACTTGATGAAGGAGTTCACCCCACCTAGGCTACGTCTCCTTGGTCCAGCTTCCAATGTCTTGACCCTTTTATATTATGATAAAAATTATGATTACATGTGTTTACAATGCTCAAACAACACTGAAACTTGTTCCATTAACTCCAGAATGCCTAAAAATGCCTGTGTAGCCTCTTTCTGCCTTGAATTTGGCCAAAAAATGATCACGTTATGACTTCCCCAAAATCCTGCTCTATTCACTCCACATTTTCCCCGAAATACGGCACCATCCTTCAAATCCGCTCAGAATCTAGCTAACTATGTGCTAATTTTGCCAAAAACCGCGTGAAATTATCTGAGCAATTAAATTCCCAATAATGTTTATAAACTAGATTTAAAACCATTTAAATTATGCTTTAATAAATTTTTTATATAAAAAAAATCTGCGTGGTTAAGTTAACCGTCAGACTTGTGGTCATATGTCACTGTTTGGCGGAAAACGTTATGTTAACGATTAGTGCTGGTAGTTGGGGAGAGTGGTTAACAATGCATCTTGTCACATGGAACCAGTGATTTTAAGTGTTATGGTTTATGAAAATTGGGGTGTGCGAGGATATCCTCCTACCCATGGCCTCACCTATGGCAGTGAACAGGGTTGGGGGTAGACCCCGGCCCCCTCCCCCAATTGTGCAACATATATGACAACAAAACAATACATTATTCATACTATGGTAAGGAACACGTGCTAGTGCAATGATAAAGCTTGTCTATGGTTTGGCGAAGGTTGCGGGTTCAACCCCCGGCACCTCTTCTCAACCTCCCACATAAATTTTGGGGGCTCTCAGGCTGCCACATGGTGGCACCTAGCCATGCCACATGACAGCCTATGATTGGCTGCCATATTAACCAATCGAAACCTGACATATCCAACCAATAAAAATGTGCCACTTAGCACAATACCATTTTCCAGATAAGACCATTGACCAAGTCAACCTTCATAGTCACCCTACCACGTAGGCATGCCAAGTCAGCTATACGGACTACTGACTTGGTTGTCCTGCATTTCTTTTTTTTAAATCTTGTTTGAAAAAGTGGATAGAACATGTTTATATGAGCATATGGTGCCGTTTTTCCACAAAATGAGTTGCGTCAGATTCAGAATGACGAGATCTAAGCAGTCGTTCAGGTTCCACATCATTCTAAAAAATTTAGTTTTGAGCTTAAATTTGAGCACCTAATCATGGAGTCCTCTTTGGATTCACTGGTTAGAAATAAATAAAAAAATTTCATCAAGAATTCTATCTTGCAGAATTATGGTATTTGGATATGATGAAATATTGATGAATCAGGTCAAGGGGATGAAATTATTCATTATAGGAAAAATTGTTTCAGGATGACTCAAAAGGAAAAGGATGATGTACATGTATACACTGGATGCTATGAAGTCATATGGTTGTAGGTAATGGAATTCTATATTTAGAAGTATGATCAAAAGAAGGAAAATCTCTTTCGATACACAAGTTTACAATAACGTATGAAATCAACATAATATTTCCTCATATGGAATATGAGGTGGTTGTACACAAACAAGGAAATGCATACTGGAAGTTCCTAGGAATCAAGTAAAATTGTGTGGAGAAATAAAGAAGAGATTCTGAAGTGCAACCATGATACAAGGAAGTTGTCATTCAGAAGCCAAGAATATTTGATTGAGAAATATTCTAGGAAGATATGAAGACTCTGATAGAAGTTTAGTAAAGATGAATAACCTTGAAAAACATATATTTAGGAGATGTGTCAATATGTATGAAGGATGTTGATGCCTACAATAAGACTTCATGACGAAATATCATCGTTGACGTAACTTTTGATAAAAAAAGGTTGTCCTGCATTTCTTTTTTTTAAATCTTATTTGAAAATTTGGATAGAACATGTTTCTATGAGCATATGGTGTCGTTTTTCCACAAAATGAGTTGCATCAGATTCAGAATGATGAGATCTAAGCAGTCATTCAGGTTCCACATCATTCTAAAAATTTTATTTTTGAGCTTAAATTTGAGCACCTAATCATGGAGTCCTCTTTGGATTCACTGGTTAGAAATAAAGAAAAAGTTTTCATCAAGAATTCTATCTTGTAGAATTATGGGATTTGGATATGATGAAATATTGATGAATCAGGTCAAGGGGATGAAATTATTCATTATAGGAAAAATTTCTACAGGATGACTCAAAAGGAAAAGGATGATGTACATGTATACACTAGATGCTATGAAGTCATATGGTTGTAGGTAATGGAATTCTATATTTAGAAGTATGATCAAAAGAAGGAAAATATCTTTCAATACACAGGTTTACAATAACATATGAAATCAACATAATATTTCCTCATATGGAATATGAGGTGGTTGTACACAAACAAGGAAATGCATACTGGAAGTTCCTAGGAATCAAGTAAAATTGTGTGTAGAAATAAAGAAGAGATCGTGAAGTGCAACCATGATACGAGGCAGTTGTCATTCAGAAGCCAAGAATATTTTATTGAGAGATCTCCTAGGAAGATATGAAGACTCTGATAGAAGTTTAGTAAAGATGAATAACCTTGACAAAACCTATATTTAGGAGATGTGTCAATATATATGAAGGATGTTGATGCCTACAATAAGATTTCATGATGCAATATCATCATTGAGGTAAATTTTGATAAAAAAAAATTCATATGTATACATATATCTAGATAATTTTATGCAGGGCTACCAACCATATGGAAGGATTAAAGATCCTTGGAAAAGTAGCATGGCATGAAGCTGGACTAGATGGGAAATACTGATGAATCACTTGATGATATATGACATGACTCATGGATGAAAGTGATGTATGATATGTGCCCTATGAAGATATTCTAAGGTTGAAGACTCCTCAACATCGAAGAAATACATGACATCGAAGGGGGGAATTATTCTTAAGAAGTTGGGTGTCTCAGCTTTACTGTTGCAGGTCCCTGGTTAAGAGGGAGCCTGGTGGTAAGTTTCTTACTTGGAATAAACTTGGTAGTTCCTAAGAATGAGCTTAGGTACATTCCTTGTATAGGAACGACTACATTCCTCTATGGAATATGTCCTCCCTAGTTTAGAGGGAGAGATATACACATCATTATGGTCTTCACCTGAGAAGAATGAATGGAGGACTAGGTAATCATCTGGAATCTAATAGAATTTGAGAATGTGATAGGACATTCAAGATAAGGGTAGTCATGGACCGATATTATTTGAGGATTAGCTACCCAAGATAAGAATAGTCGAGTAAGGTCATACTTTGTGAACACCTTGGTGGAGTATGTACCTTGGAGAGACAATGATGATGGTGTCTATAATTCATTGGTCTCGCCAGCAATGTAGCTCATTGTCTCGTTAAGAGATGGATATGTTAGTCAAGGCATTACACTATGATAATGTTGGTCGATATGATGCTATACAGATGCGATTACCAATCTGATTCTTCTTATGAGATGCTTCAATTTGAAATTAACCATGTACCGTTATGAATACCTCCCTAATTAAGAGGGAGTGTTGGAAAGTGTAACTAGGTTCGGTCTTCATAATGACTAGTAATTATGAATTTATGTAATGAAGAAGACAAAGAATAAAATTCATTTTTGTAAAGCTTTCTTCATGTGTTTCATGAGAAAGAATTTTTTATTATAGGTCAAAGAATTCTTCTTGATGTCTTTTAGGGTCTGTCATCTTGTCATAAATGTATAATTTAGAGTCATGAATATGAAGTGTTGTTACACTTGTAAATGTCATTCATTGATGTAATTATATGCCTCCAATAACACGTCAAATACACTCCTCCAATTCGGTTCAAAGTATGATGTAGAAGTTGGCCTAACAGTCATGTCGACTCATAGAAATAGACACAATTTTTCACTGGTTAGGTTGGCTTATATACAGGGATGAACCACTATATATACCCTAGTAGACTTCGTAGAAATCATAGACAAGACAATTCATACATATCTGAAAATTTCAAACAGGAAATAGTACAACTCTGTGGTATTGTAGAAGACATATATGTGAAGGAGAGAAGGCGTATTGGTGCATAAAAGAAGAGATAATCCAATGAAGAAAATAGGATATACAACGAAGTATTAAGACTCTATATTTGAGTCCAAGTCTGTAATATGAATTTGAATTACATTAAGGAGAGGATATTGCCATCAATTCATAGGAAAGGCAGTGCTAGCCTATGAATTGATGATACTTCCTATTTCATCAAAGGGAACTACAGTAAAGGAAAAGGTCAGTTATACATTGTGTGAGAATGCCACTATTAGTTCTTGGAAAGGATGTAAAGCTTAGAAAGAAAGAAAAAGGTTTCATTGGTTAGAAAAGAAAAGAAAAAGGTTTCGTCAAGAATTCTATCTTGCAGAATTCTAGGATTAGGATATGATGAAATATTGATGAAGTAGGTCAAGGGAATGAAATTATTCATTCATAGGAAATTTGTTGCAGGATGACTCAAAAGGAAAAGGATGAGGTACATGTACACACTGGATGCTATGAAGTCATATGGTTGCAATTAATAGACTTATATATTTAGAAGTATGATCAAAAGAAGGAGAATATCCTTCAATACATAGGTTACCAATAACAGATGAAATCAACAAAATATGTCCTCATATGGAATATGAGGTGGTTGTACACAAACAAGGAACCGCATACTGGAAGTTCATGGGAATCAAGTAAAATTGTGAGGAGAAAGAACAAAGAGATCATGAAGTGAAACCATGATAAGAGGTAGTTATCATCCAAAACCAAAGAAGATTTGACTGAGAAATCTCCTGGGAAGATATGAAGACTTTGATAGAAGTCCGGTAAAGATGAAGACCCTTGACAAAAAATATCTTTAGGATATGTGACAATCTATATGAAGGATTTCGATGCCTACAAGAATATGTCATGATGAAAGATCATTGTTGAGGTAACTTATGATTTAAAATTTTATATTTATATGTATATCTAGATAAGTTTATGCATCACTACCAACCATATGGAAGGATGAAAGATCCTTGGAAGAAATATGGTTCAAAGGAAAGCAACATGACATGAAGCTAGACCAGATGGGAAATACTGATGAATCACTTTCTGGTAGATGACATGACACATGGATGAAAGTGATGGATGATTTGTGCCTTATGAATATATCCCAACATTGGAGACTCCTCAACATCTAATAAATACATGACATCGATATAAAAAAAAAAAAACAAATACATTGTATATATCTTTTGGGATGGGGTCCCCTAAGGTCAAATTTTGGTATAATTTTGGTTAATTTTTTGTTGAAACGCATTGCATGAAGAATTCAAGTGGCTTTGGGGAGGGGTCAAATATCCTTTATAATTGTAATGGGAAAAAAGGGAAACCATGAGTCTCAAACCATGGTTTGAGACCATGGTAGGTGTGTGTCAAAGTCTTATAAATATGTAAGGGTTGAGTCGAGTAAGGATACCATATCTAAGGAAGTTGATTTTAGTGATGTTATGGTTAGGTTGATCTAGTTTGTATTCGTTCTGGGTATAAAGGCTCCCGTTGGTTGTGTGCGTGGAGGACTAGTACTGAGATGTGTGCAAGGATTATGTTTTTGTGTGCTCAAACGAAAGGAAATGTCATGGGATAAAAACTAATTAATATAGAAGAAGTTTTGGTGAACTCTGTTGCAATTTATGTGTTATGCATCACTATGCTGATTATCTGTTGATATGTTTATGTTGAACACACATTTATCTGAGTTAACTATCTATAAAAAGATATATGTGTTTATGTAATGATTACATCTGTGTTAAGGATTTTATTATAAAATCATCTATATGATTGTGCGAGTATGGTTTCTGCTCTGATACACTAGATCTAACTAAAGTATAAATAATTTTTTGGTGCATATTTGTTAAGGGTTTCATCTGCGCTTAGATTTGGTTTCTGTGAAGTCTCGCGTAGGTCAATAAGCCTTAAATCTGATAAGTAAGGTTAAGCACACATCAAACGCTCCCTCATTAGGGGAATTTTTCGGTCTAAAATGGGCCTCCTAGGAAAAATGTACAACAAAAATAAACTCTATAAGAACCAATAGGATTCAAGATGATGATGCCAACCATGGGGGTTGATTCACCATTTTTGGAGTAAAAAGTTTAAAAAATAATAAAATAATAAAACTATTTTTTTGACTCATATTTTCAACTTATTTTCCTAAGGTTTTACTCAAATTTTGAGCAGAGGTTTAATTCCTGATCCAAGGAGTACCCATCTTGCATACTTTTGATGGACCCTACTACATAGAAAATGATAAATACATGAAAAAATGTGATTACAATCATGTTTTTCATGTATTTCTCATTTTTAGTGTAGTAGGGTCCAAAAAAAGTATGGAAAATTGGTACTCATTAGATGAAGAATCAATTATGCATCCAATAAGTGTTTTATCTTGAAATTTGAGTCAATCCATAGGGAGATAAGTTGAAAATACGAGTTGAAAAAATATTTTTTTTCTTTTTTCTCTCTAAAATTTGATGATGTAATCTAATCTTATTTTATTATTTTCACTATTATTTTATAATTTTCTTAGGAGGCCTATTTTAGACCTCAAAATTCCCCTAATGTAGGGTGCAGAAACCTAGTTCCAGCACCCCCCCCCATACTGATTAGGGTAAGACTTTGGTTTACGCAAGCATATCACTGTCGCAAGGACCAGTAGTTGGAGGGTTTTGTTGGTTGTGCAGAACACTCACAATTCTTGGTGAGACGCTAGTAACACTACTACATTTTAGCAATCACGACACTGTGGTAACTTTTGACCAAATGTGAGAAATTTCCCAGAATTTTCAATCCGCGGGCAATCGCTATCACAAACGTTTGAAAGTAATAAATAAAACGCCCAGAAAAAGGTACCCAGCGATTCTGCAACGTCACGAGAAGAACGTGTAGCGTGACCCCTATTACAAGCGTCGCTATTAAAGCAGATGCTTCCGTATGTGATTATGCTAATGTCTAAGTGTTGCAATTCTGACGTTTTGGAAAAACATCCCCGTGCATGTCATGACGCTTTTATGTGTGTGTGTGTTGTGAGAATAATTTCATAGTTCAACTTATTAGTTCATTGTATAATCATGTGGTGTACCAAATGACATATCTTAAAAAAGAAACTGAAAATCCATACACATACAAAATCGTTATACTCTAGAAAGTGGTTCTCATATCACTATGTAAATTTTTGTATGCTACTTCAACAAAAATTATAAGATAAATTATATGCATCATATATGACAAAAATTGGTCTGAGGTAAAACCACCATACACCTTTGTATACGATCCAATTTTCTCTTGTCAACTCTTCTAGGTGGCAGAGTTTCCTCCAAGGATCATAATACCCAAGGCACCAATATCACCTAATAGTTCTCGAGTTGTGGGATAGGGATTTTGTAGTTAAGAACACCGAGGGTAACCAAGAAGCACTTTAGGGTCAAGATCTGCTTCTTGAACTCTAGAGAAAGGATCTCTGTGTGGTTAGCTTTGTTTTAATGAGGATATGAAGCTATGCGATTGTGTATTTGGGTTTGATTTTGAAAATTGGTGGGAATAAGAAATTTCAGAAGGTAAACGAGAAGGATCTACTAGAATATTGGGCAATGGAGTCAACTCTCTGAGCAGCGAACCCAAACAAGGCTCGAGAGGATACCAAGTATTGCTAAGGGAAAGATAGGTGACAGCCTGCAGGCTGTGTAGGCTTGTGGGATTTGGTGGATGGATGAATGCGCGACAAGGAGCATGAAATCATAAGCACAAATAAGAAAGATTGAAGAAGGGGATCTATTTGAGGCAGTAGGCACCACCGCAGGTTTTACGAACGAGGCTATGCTGACACCATCTTTAAGGATGCCAAAAAATTCGTGGGGCTGTGATAGTACATGACATTGTGAGGGCATGCAAGCTGATGCGATGAAATGCCTTTGAACCCTCAACTAGTGATTGAACCATTTGAGCAACCAGGCACTTGATTTTGTTGTTACACAATAGTCTCCCTCAAACAAAAACATACATCCTAGTTACCTTAGAATATGTCACTAAGTGGGTCGACGGAAAGGCGGGTTCAAAAGCTACGGAGGACTCGCAAATCGATTTCTTTTCCAAATATTTATGCTATGGTCTCCCAAAGGGACATAATCATAGATGGAGGACCACAATTTGTAGGTAATAAATTAGTACAAAACATTGCCAAAACTACATTCGACACAGATTATGACTCACGCATATCACCACAAGCTTGATGGCCAAGTAGAAACTGCAAACAGTAGAAAACTTTAAAATGCAAGTGAAACACAGACATAATTCAATATTTAGAAATTTTATTCTGTGAATACTTTGAATTGTGAATTATTTATATAAAAAATGTTTACAAAATATCCTAAGGTCGAGATAATGTTTTAATCAAAAATAGGAAAGAAAACTTAAAAAGAAAGACATTTGTAGTTTATATTGTTACCTTTTACAAGAAAAATAAATGATTATTCTAATTTAGTGATTGTTGTTATTGCACTTTAACCACAATATTTTTTTTACCATTTGATGTGATGAAATGAATTTTGTTGAATTTCTGTTTTATCAACTAAATTCACGTGAGATACGCAGGTGCATACTACTTAAGGGGATCTTCATAGTCTTCAATTTCTTGTAGCTTTCATCTTCTCGTATACTTGGAAAAGTTTAAACTACAGAGTGAACATATGCCGGTCTCATTATCTAAAGAAACAGTTCAAAATGCGAAAGTATTCTTCTATTGGTGATCATGAAATGGAGTTGTTATACGGCTTGCTCTTTGCATGATTTACGATTTTTAGATCATAATCTTCACGAAGGCATTATCTTGTCATTCAATGCTAGTGATATCAAACGACTTCCTTGACAATGTTTTGTATTTAAATAATCTTGAGATGGATAAATTCGCTTAACTCTTTACTGATTATCGTTCTCATTATGTTCTTTTATTCTGGAGACCTTTTTTATTTGAAAAATGGTTTCTGTTCTGTCAACAATTTTCAATTCTTCCAACTCTTCTGGTTTTACTATTTCACTTCTTGTAGGTTGGATTGCTTGAGCTGGTTTTTGTCAATTTCCTCTTAGTGTAATGTCACTGTAACCGAAGTAACTCCCTCTGTTCATAAATTATCTGAATTGAAAGGCCATTGAAGAATGAATGCCATCAATAATTTCGGTCCATAAATGATTTTTATAAAGCCGTAAATCATAGTTGCTTGTGTATAATCTTTGTTCTTGTAGTCAATCGACCTTGTGTGTCTATACCTGAAATGATCGAGCATCATTTTTGGATTTTTCTTAATTTTTAATAATTTTCTCAAACTAAAGATCTCTTTATCTTGGTCTATTGTGGTGGTCCTCTGCCATGAGGATGAGAAGAAGAGGAAGATTAGAGAAGTAATTGTGCCTATGAGTTGGTAGTACTCGTTAGTGCCAAGTGTTACACTTGCGTAGATGGTACATAGAAGTGTTTATAGTGGGGATCTTTGTAGGAATGACCATTGGTTGTACTTTTTCTTAGTTCTTCCTCTCTTTCATTGAGGCTTCTATTTGGCTTTCCATTGTTTTTATGGGCTTTGTCATTTGATGTGCAAATGCTTTTAAATCATCATTCCTTTTTCTTTGTGTAGAATTTCTTTTTGTGAGGTTTTCTTGAGGCAACTTCAACTATTTTCTGGGCTTGACTATATCCTCATTTCTGCATTGAGTGAAATTTTCCCACATCTGATGTTGGGCTGGGTCTTACTGCTTCAATCACTATATGTTCTAATTGCTTTTATTCTTAAATTCATTAACGTCTGGTGAGGCTTTGTCCAACCTCATTTGATTTTGGAGGTTGAACCTTTGTTTTCTCAGCCTAATTGATTTCATGGTTCAGAAGCAATTTTGGAATATAGCATTTTGATGTGCTCCTATGAAATTCAATTTAGTCTAATTCATGAATAGCATGTGTCAGATAAAAAAGAATCTGTTTTGGAATAATACGCATGATTTGGCTTTCGTACTTTGTAGGCTTCAAGAATGACATTACCAATTTATTGGATGAATAATCTAATCTTTGAAAAGAAACCATCGCATTTCCGAGTTTTCCTTAAAGAAATCTAGAATGAACTTTGATTCTTGAGCTCTTGTTCTTCTTCACTGTCTGTCTGAATCTGATACAGAATCTACGGCTTTCTGTGTTATGGAAGTTCTGCGAAGAAAGAGCAATCGCTTGGTGCTGGATTTTCCTTCATGGCCATATGTCTTTTGTTGTGTTTAGACACATACATTTTGAAGCTCTTTTAATGTTTGAGTGACTATTCTTGTTGCTTCATCATTTATATCAATATTTACAGCCTTATCTTTTCTTCTTGTTGACTTGCTTCTTACTATAAGGTTCTAAATTTACCGTATAAATAGTCTAGAAACACCAAACACTATTCTCTTGTCTCTTATAACACATATCAATATCTTTTGCTTGTAGAAACCACAATAATACTTGTTCAATCGTTTTCCTTTACTTACTATCTACTATTTTATGTGATCTCATGTGGAATAGGATGTTTGGCTCCCATTATTTTATTTATATCTTTCAATATGGGGAAGCTTAGGATCATGCAAGTAAACGAGCAACACATTTACATGTGCACTCAAATACCTTGTGGGTCCTTATTTGTGTAAACTAGCAAGACTTATACTCTTCTTTATTTGTCTCATTGCTTGTTCTACGTATTCACAATGAATAGCTAATTTTTATTTTTTAAAACCCAAATTGGGTCTTTTTTCTTGAAAAGCTGTAAGTGGTTTCATCGTTCAATAGTTGTCGAATGTTATAAAGCAAATATTCTTGTGGTAACAAATGCAGGTATTACATGTAAGGACGGGGATAACACTGCGATTTACCCATGTGATTTTTATATAATACCAATCTCTCGGGTTTGTAGCTCTCTTGATAAACGCAGAAATTCTTCTTGTCATCATTGATCTAGGGATCTCCTCTTTTTCAAGAGATACATAGCGGAGGCCACCATTGAGTCATTGAAATACGTAAAACTATGCTGATAAACCGTAGAATAGATGACCAAAATACTATTGATGAGCTTTCATACCGTCCACTTTCGGCATTGAATTGAAACTTATCTGTTTGATAATATAGGAAAGAGGTGGGTAGATAAGGAGTATCTGAAAACTCCTTTAAATAATTTGGCTTCTTGATATACTTTTAACAATAAATCTAATGAAAATTGGTGAATGGATAGTCGATTGACCGGAGCTTAGAGTTGACGAAGAAAACCTAAGATAGCCACGTAAATTATGAATTCATCTGTGGCGTATCCTAGTATGAAGGAAGAACGTTGAGACAATACAACTCTGGTTCATCTACAGGAAATCAACGGTGTCGAAAGGAGGGTTAACTTAGGAATATCAACAGTTTGGACAAAAAATACTGGTATGTTTGAATCAACGATAATCCCAAGTGAAGATATGGTTGGGTTAAATATTCTATTGATAGGGAAGCCGAAGAATTGAGGTCATGATTCATTGCGACATGGAATTTATCGACTCTTTAGTGATGTAAAACGAGTTTCTTTTTCTTTGTTCATACATATTTTACACGGCATATAATAAACCAACATAATCTGATAAAATCGGAACGAGAGAATGAGTAGAGGGACAATATATCTGGGCAATTGGATTCACAGGTGGAATATCTTTGTCACCCTTTTCCTTTGATTTTCCATAGCATAATTATGAACATCAAGCGGGTTAAATTCTAAATTAGGGTCTAGTATTCTGGAGATACGAGGATCAACTGAGAGCACTATAAGAGAAATAGTGGAAGGTGAGTGGTCGGCCTTAGAATGGTATGGTAGTGCGAAGTTAGTTTGTCGATTTTGAGACATCGTGAGAATCTTTGTGACTTCTTTTTTGAGATTACAGGCCTCTCGTGCAGGGTTACACAGTTTCTTGGTCGTGCATAACCGAAATGACTTAGCTTAAACGGTTGCTAGGGTTCCTTTACGGCCTTCGAGGGTTTCTTGACATTCTACGAAAATGGGGTTTCGAACGATTTTAGGAAATACAAAATTTAAAGCTCGGAACGTGTGTTTAAAAATAAATTCATGACAAAATGAACAGGTGGAAAAGCATGAAAAAAGAACAATTAAGTTCAGTACAAAAGGTGAAAAATGGACATACACGTACTTTAGTAATTTATTTAAAATCGGCAATTTAATCTCGGAAAACAACTTTGAATAAAAGTACACAAGAGAACCAACGGAATTAAGTTGAAAATAATTGAGAAGGTACTCAGTCTTCATTTTGAAAATAGCTGGAAGGTAAATGCTAACAATAGAAATTTGAATAAATAGTGATGATAGTGTTAAAATGGATAGCTAACTATAGTTCTAAAAGGTTCAGCAATGATTTTTAGGCAGTTATGATATTTTCTGATTTTAAAAAAGGTAAAAATTTGAATACAAATAATAATTTTAATGTTCAACCATTTAGGTATAACCATAATAGTGACATTAAACTCGGGTTAAGCAGGTGAGGTTTAGGGGTCACTTGATGGTATTCGCAAGGGTGGTGGTAGTGGCGGCTCGCATGATGGTGGCATTGCGCGCGCAGGTGTGAACACCATTTAGCGTAGCACAAAACATCGACGTTGCTTTATGAGCGCGGAAATGTATTAACGCCGTCGGATCTGGGTTCGCGACGGCGGCCCGATGAAAAGAAGGTCGGGAAAAGAGTAGGTTATCGGGTTCACTTTGAGCCGACAGTCTTCGAAACCGTCGCTATACACGACATTTGAAAAAATATTTTTAATACAACACTTAGAAAAATTAACCATAATTGTGTAAAAATGCGCTTACTATTGAAATGTTCTACAAAATGACAACGATCACAAAATGACGAAAAGTAAATCGTTCGAAAAACGTCCGAAGAACGCTTGCGGTAAAAAATCAGTTAAGGTGTGAGCCCGTGGGTCACAGAAACATCGCTACCGACATTTAGAAAAAGTCTGTATCTGAACGCCAAAAAAGTATATAATTCTTTAATAATCGCTAGGCAACTTCCTCAACGTATATATGTTTTACGAAGGTATAGTAGTAACTCTCTTTTCTTCTTGAAATAATTATATATAATTTTTTTTCAAAATAGATTAAAAAATTATATGAGAAAAAATTATTAATTCATCAATATGTGTGTGTTTAGCAGGGAATAATTTCATAAGTTCAACTTAATAGTTCATTATATAATCATGTAACAGGCATCACCAATGATATATCTTAAAAATCATGGCTAAACAATATTAAATGGTGTATCTAGGGAAGTGGTTCTCATATCACTATATAAGTTGTTGTGTATTATTAATTACGAAGATAAACTGTAATACTACATCGCTATATGCACCATAACAATTTTATTCAACTAATTTGTTTTGGATACATCTTCGGCATTTCTAGGGTAAATTCTATATGATGTAACATATCAATCATCAAATTAATTGGTAAGTTTTTAGTGTCTAAGAAATAATGAATATCTGCATATATCATGATCATAATATAATTATAAATTGTGTCTATAATTTCTGTAAAATGTATAAATGATTTGTTTAAAAAAATCAACACAATCAACCCTAAACAATATAAATGTGGAATGTCATTGAAGCAAATGATGGTCACATGTCTCATTTCTGTAGTAGTGACGATCATATATGTCTTATGGCGACATGATGAGTAATTAAATAAATCCTCGGTGTGACTCATTGTATATTTTTTAAAGCATGGTTGTTTAATTTTTACTAATTTGTTAACTTATATTTTATTCATTTGAAGGCGTTAATTAATGATCTTTTAAGTAATTACGGACTATTGAGATATGTTTACATCTTCACTGAAATATGTTAGTAGTTATAGTCACTATGGACCACACATGCTACTTAAGAAAGAATTGAAATATAAACTATATTACATCTTATATATATAACAATTCTTGTTGACTTATTTACTTCTAGATACATATGGAAATATTAAATTAATGCTGCATAATATGTACAATATAGTAGGTGTTGGTAAAGTTATGAGATCTAAAACAGTAAGTGTCCACATTAGTAATTCTTTAGTGAATTTTTGTAATTTTCTATTTGTTTATTAATTTTAATTGCTGAGTTTTTATAGATTTAAATAATATATACAATTATCTACCAATTGTTCTTTATAAAGAAAGAGTACAATAAATGATACTTGCTAAAATTGAGCCATGAAAATAATGACATAAATGATAAAATTTGTAAATGAAAAATGGAATAACCTCCATATTGTCAAGTGCTTAATAGGGAACAGAATTTAGTTCTCTTTACTCGTCTTTAAATTTTTTACGTTTAATTCATTATTTTTCTAATCAATAGCATTGCATTTAAAATTTTCACTTCCATTAATGATGTTCTACTGTTAATAAATTAACCCTTCCACCAATAAAAGTTTGATTAAAATTGAACGCTCTTCCATTTTCTTTGAATTTTAGGTGTATGATATATTCTGTGTAGTTTTTTTTTAATACCTAAAGTTCCAAAAATAACTGATTCTTGTCAAAATAATATTTATCAATATATGTATGTGTTTAAGTACTTCTGACTGATATACAGGGCATACCTTCCATTTCGACGATACGATCAAGATGTAGGTATAGCAAAAATATTTGGAAAACACTTATAATTTGGGTGTTGATTTAAAAATTGAAGAGACGATGGTCCACAGACAGAAATTTCTGGTTGAAAGGTAACAAGGCGGTTGTCGAAAATTCCGCATCACACTCGGCCCGTCACGTCTGATGCCCAATCGGACGCGGAAAATTCATCGCAGTTGAATAAGTGGCGATACATATTTAACAACAATAGGTGCAACGGTTGATTCGAAGAAATTAATTTTAAGATTTGACGATAGGTGGTCAGTTCTTTAATGTTTGTTTTTAAAAAATATAGGTGCGTGCGGGGTCCATATATATATGTTTCATATATCGCCATATACTGATTCAAAAAAAGACGTGGGCCATAGTAAATTTTAGTTTATGTTTATTTATTCATTATTTCTGTCATCGTATGGTATACGAATTTTGTTTTAGTTTTAAAATAAGTTTATTTTTAATTTAGTTTTTTATATGTATTTATTAAAGTGTCATGGCATATAAAAAAAGCACAAGGTACTGGTTCGAATTTATAAGTTTTATTTTACACGGCAGTGTAAAGCAATTTGAATGGCAGCGATTACATTCATTTTTTGAGGAAACAGTATTTGTCGACACACCAGTGAGTTGTAAATACCAGAGATATAGTGATGCAGAGTGTGGGTTTTGTGTTCGAGCTGTGTTTGAAGAAATTAAAAGTTTTTTATTCCCTCGATCGAGAGGAAGTTTTGTAACCAAAAGTTTTAGAAGTTTAATAGAAATAGTTTTACGGTGGCTTCTGTTTTACGATGAAGAAATTTTTTTATATTTTCTCTTTGTGTTGAAAGAAGGGTTTTATTCTCCATTTGTTGTTAGGTTTAAATGTTCCCTTTTATGATCTACTTGGGCCACTTCAAAAATCAAATAGCCTTCAATATGAAAAAAAACATGAGCAGGCTTTCTAAATTTGCAATAGTTTATGTTTTATTATTAATATTGCATAATCTGTCTTATAAAATTGCATAATGGGTTAAGAACAAATCTTGGTTATTTTGTTGTTGTGATTAATGAGCTAAAAGAATACAAAATACTCGAGAGAAATCAAATATATTCTTCTCATAAACATATTGATAAATGGAAATTAAAACATGAATTTTTTCTGTCTCAATCTCTCTATTAATTATGTCTATGAACCTTGCATAAGAATATAAATAAGTAAAACAGGAGAAAATTAATCCAACATCCCAAAATTGATGATTCTTATTGACTAAATGTTATACCATTTGGGGTGTAAAGGCGGGAAATTAGTAGGCCATAATTATTCATTTTATGATGCTAATATGTAGAAAGTTTTTTTCTAAAAGTAAGTAATTATATTAACGAAAAGTGGTCCCAGTGAAAGTGACTGATGTTCATAGGAGTGTTGTAGCATTTGAAACAAAAAACCATGGTTTTAAAAACACATGCACATAGAAAGCAGTCAGCAATTGTTGAAAAATCTGGCGGGGGCTTGATGCCGTCATGGAACCATATAAAACAAAAAAAAAACGGTCATTTTCGAGAGAAACGACAAGCGCCCACGCCGTGGGGCTAGTGAGGGCAGGAAAATAGACAAAACGATGCGAAAATATTCATCGGGGAAGTTTAAATAGACAACTACTGGAAGTTCATCTGGTTCCCCATGACATACGAGGTAGGCAGGTGATCACCTTCACGGGAGAGAATGTGCGCCTCGCTACAAACATAACACGTCTGCTGCCTCTCAATAAATTTACTTCATATTCGCCGAGTCTGCGTGGCCTTACTTATCGACCACGTTATGTCGGTGTGACCCAACAATATGCAAAATCTGGTGGCAAGAGAGAGGCTGCGTTCAAGCAAGCGAGAACAATTTCTGTGAGGGCTCTTCAAAAGAGCAGCGTAATTAGGTAGTCTTCTGGGTTGATTAAGAAGTGTTGTTCGAGAAAAAATACGGTGTGAGTTTGAGCGAAGGCAAGCTGGTGGGGGGAAACACGTGGCAAAAGCGAGAAAAAGGTCTCTAGGTTGAGCGCGGTGGGGCAGAACGCGGAAGGAAGGTGCCGAGAGGTGGAGAAGCGTCTGGTGGCGGCACGTGGGACTCGGCGCATTCTGCCCCGAGCGCGACATAGTTCACTCGAAACGGTGAGCGAGGGGAGCAAAAGATAGACGAGCGAGGCGAGAGGGGCAGCAAGGTGGCAGAAGCAATTAAAGAGACATTTTGTTGGGAGAAGTGGATATTTTCTCCAAAAAATCCAAACAACAATTGGTGACTCCTCTTACCGATTCTGATGCGAACTTGTTCGCTTCTGCTCCTAGGCGCACCATGATTCACCAGTGAGGGAATTTGTTAGGACGGAGGGACGTTCACATAATAACAACCCCGATCTGGCCGCTATGGTAAAGCTAAATAGCTTCCTGAGAAAGTATGTTGGAGAAGGTGGGTCATGTCGCGGCATGCAAAATGTGTCGAGGAGAGGACTATGGTTTATTTGAGCACTAAGGTAAATGGCATTGTGTGGAAATGGGTCCAACATTAAGCCCAGAATGGCAATATGCTGCAGGTGGGCAGTGTAGCTTCCTTATTACACCATCCCATCACGTTAAGCCTTTCTGTTCACCCGCATCCAGGTTCTCATGTGAAAGTTGATGTGCCATTGAAAAGTTTAATAATTCTATTGAAAGTTTAATAACTATAATAACTATATGTATGTATGTATATATATATATATATATATATATATATTTAATTTATTGATTAATAATAATTAAGTTACAATTATTAAAGACAAAATAAACTAATAATCACGAACTATTATGATGGTTAAGAAAATATAGAACTAAGACTGAACATAGTTACAAAATGCCAAGAAAAAGAAGAAAATTACTTGTGCGCAGTAACCTCTTTCTTGACAACCTATTGTTCCCATTCTAATGAAGACTCAAGACTCAAGTGGATTGGATTGTGTATCAAAACGGTAGGAATAGATCAAAAGTTCAATGAATGAATAACTTTATAAGAAGAAAATTTGTGGGGAAAAATGGCAAACTATCAATCTACTAAACATCACTTCACTTGATTGAAAACACCCCCACCTTCTCAATGGTCATCACATGGTCACTGTTGAAAAACAACCAACAAATATTATTTTTTTATATTTTGTGTGGAAATTTGGACAATGATTTACTATGGTTTTCTACTAAATTCCAATATGATTGTTAAAAAATATTGAGAAATTGAATTTGGTCTCAAGGCATAATGAGGTCTTCTTGGATAATTATAGGTACACTCTCTGTTGGATGATTGTACATTTTCATCTACTTTTCACGTAATTTCGATTGATGCTAGATCTTTGCCTTCTGTTCTTTGGTAAACTAAGAGTTAACTTTGATCTTACATTAATAACTATGTACATGAATATGCTTCTTTTATACTTCCTGGTCCCAGTGTTGAATGTGTAGCCTTGGCCCATTGATCTTACAATTAACTCACTATTCATATTAGTTTTACGACCATTGATAAAATAAGGAAAATAGAAAATGAAGTCTGATTTATCTTTCCAGTTGCTCCTACATATTAAATATATTAAAAACCAATTAATATAAATTGTCATCATTCACGCTAAAATCGATTTTTTATAGTGATCTACTTCACAATTAATAGACCATGTATACGAAAAAAAGAATAAATTTAGAACTATGGTTGTAATAATAAATTGTCAGGCTCCTGAGAGTGATGAACTTGTTCCGGATGTGGCCATAAAACAACTCTGAATCACCTCTTGATTCATTTCTCATAAAAAACACGGAAGTAGATGGGGTCGGGTTGGGTAGCAGCACACTTGGTCAGATCAATGGGTGCTTCGACTTAAATGGTGTGAAGGCTTGTGGGTGGGGGGCAATGTCACAAATGCTCCTCCACATGTATCCATTTGTTGTGTTGGGGCACTAGAGTGGTAGCCCGTAGTCTTCTTCCTTCTTGCCTGGGCGGATCATCGGGAAAATGAATTTCTGGTTTGGGGGAAATGAGCTTATTGCATTGTTTTGCAGTAACAAAAGAGATAGTAGCAGGAGGTGGTACCTCTGGTATCCTGTACAACTTATTTCCCAAAGTAACAATAACAACACAAGGCCGAGACTCATACACCGCATGACGCTTCCACAAGTATGGTTGTCCTAATAATACATCATAGACATCAATAGGAACAACATCGCATAATACCTCATCCGTGAAGGGCTTGATGCTATAGGGAAGGCGGCACTGCTGGCTGACGCGGAGATCTTGTATGGATGTGGGTGAGCTGTGGTCGGAAAGCCCAACCGCTTCACGGCATCTACCGAAATGAGGTTCTTTTGGCTCCCATTGTCGACAATGAACTGTACCGGGGAGCCCTTCACCCACATCTGGGAGTGGAAGAGATGTTCCTCCTTCTGGATCTTTGTAGTGGCAACAGTGGCATTGGGCTCCGCATCAATAATCTGTTTCCCTTTGTCATTCCCCTTGTCAGGTTCTAATTTAGAGTCAGAGCATGCATCTGACTCAGAAGCCCGCATCTCAGCCACCAGCGACTGCTTGGCCCGACACTCACTTGTGTTGCAAGTGGAGCTCTTAATATGGAACTCACACCACTTTCCCATGTCCTTCTTTGGCTTTGCAGTGTTTTTATTTCCTTGTGGCTTTGACAGGTTGTCTTGAGTCACCGTGCCTTGGCTCTGTCCTTTGTTCTGTGGTTTGGGAGCACCTTTCCCTTGCTTTTGATTCGCAGATCCAAAGTCTCGCTTCTTCTGTTTGAATTTCTGCTCAATCTTGGCAGCATACCGGTATGCCGTACCAAGCGAGGAGA
Source organism: Pinus albicaulis (assembly GCA_034641835.2). Lineage (NCBI taxonomy): Eukaryota > Viridiplantae > Streptophyta > Pinopsida > Pinales > Pinaceae > Pinus > Pinus albicaulis. The sequence goes on from CM076580.1 coordinate 1,690,842,473, forward strand.
TGTCGAGGAACTCCATTTCCTCCTGAATGTATCTGTGGAGACAACTGCGATACTTTAGCACCAGATGTTTCTCTGAATCTTTGATACCCAACTTGGTGCACAGGGTATGGAACAGATTCGTCAGCTCATGCACATCTTGATCCCTTTGTTGTCGCAGCGTGGTCCATTGTATGTACTTGTCCTCATAGCTCCCCACTGGATAGTACTGTTCCTTGACGGCGTCTCGGAAAGAATTCCAAGTTGGTACGGCCGAGAACAGAGAGGGTTCTGTCTGGTCCTTGTTCTCACAGTAGGTTTCCCACCAGTCCTTAACATGGGGGGTAGCTTTGAGGAGTGTAAAAATAATCTTCTCCCGGTCTAAAAAGTCATGAACAGAGAAATATCCTTCTAATAGATTCAACCATCTATCTACGGCATCTGCGTCTATTTGACCCTCAAATATGGGAATGTCAAAATTTACTTGTACCTTAAAAGGAGTCACACCTCCAGAGTGGCTGCTGGATGCAGATGCGCCGCCGGTGGGTAGCCGTTGAAGGATCTGAGCAAAGTTATCCATCATCACGTTCCTTTGTCTTTCGAGGGCCTCCTCGAGCAATATTTTGATAGGATCTCCTGCTCCCTCATCTTTCTTTTCGTCCCCCATGGGCGTCCGTCGGGGTTTGCGAGGCTGATCTTGCAAAGGTTCCACCAAATCGAGCCCTAACTCCTTATACCCCGACCTCATTGGGGACATGCAAAGAAGGATCGAGAAAACGCAGACCGCTCTGATACCACTGATCCGGATTTATGCAGGAACGCAACAGAATAAACACATAACCATAAATACAGAGATGCAGTGGAAATAACACTTCATTTTATTAATATCAAAGAACTGAAATTTGCTTATAGACAGAATGGAAATAAAACTAGCTAGGGCACTGGTAGCTATCTCTGAGGAGAGATGTGGCGGATACAGGCCTCTGAACTGAGTTACAATGAGGCTCGAGGGCCTATTTATTATTGAGAAACAATGGAGAACCCTAAACATCCAAAAACCAAACCCTAGGAGGTGAAGTGCCAAAACTATGGGCCTCGTTTGGGTAAATTGGTGTTTCAACTTCCCAAGGACGTAACTTTGGCATACTATCTCTGTTTGACGCACATGATACATCATTAGAAAGACCTATCCGAGGAATACAACTTTCGCCACAAATATAATTCTGGAACAGAATGATACATAATGATATTCACTAGAGGCGTGATGCCCAAAAAACGTCGTTTAGGGCCTCAAAACGGCTCCAGAAGTTCAGGACCCGAAAAACTGCTAAAAATAGTAAGTTGTGCCGAAACTGAAAAACTGAAAGAGACAATGGTGGGGCCCCAAGTGGAATAGACGGGTGGCCACCAGTGTCCACTTGGATCATTGAGTGAGCCAAAAAAGTAACTTTCCTTACTTTTTGAGTACAGCCTTGCAATTGTGAAGAGGATTAGTGTTGCAAAATTATTGGTAAGTGGAAATTAAAGGGCGTAAGAACGTTTTTGAAAAAATTTCAAACGTCAAAATTAAGTCTTCTATCCTTCCTAGCACCTCATGGAAAATGGGAATCCACAAATTCTAGTCGTCAAATATGTGCAAAATGCCTTATGACGGGCAAAATGGAGGACTGGTCCTATGCTGCTACATGAGTTAGGGTTTCATGTGGCAACAGGGAACCTTGTATAGTTTTTCAAGGATAGGAAAGGAGAATATTGTCAGTTAATCATCACTTGAAACTTCATCACCATTTGAAAATTGTGTCCTAATTTGAAACAATAAGACTACCCAACTATTTCATTATTTAATTTTGATTGTGTAATACAAAAAAATATCCCAGATAACTTAAATAATGTAAGCACTTTTGCAAAAATTTAGTGGAGAGAACCTTCAATTACATTTATTTTGAAGTTCCACTTGCATTTTAAGCCATTTTAATTAGTCTTTCATGGCTATCTAGTAAAAATTTCAACCTCTTGTAGAAATTTGTTTGTCACTTGTATTAGAAATGAAAAAATCAAATGTAAATAAAAATGATTTGAAATGCTAAAATTCAAATGCGCGCTACATAATAATGATTTTTTAAAAAACTACATTAACATCTGATATCACGCGCACATTTTCCCTCAGCTCTTGCAGAACAGCATTTGCCCTCATCATTCGCCCTCAGCTCTTGCAGAACAGCATTCACCCTCAATTCTTGCAAAATGGTAAGTTCTTACTGTAGGCCCTTCCTCCTGTAGTAGGGTTGACCCTATTTGGGTTTTTTTGGAGCCTCTGAGAATACAAAGGTTGTGATTGATTACGGGGCACTGCCTATATTTGTGGAACTTCTTGCCTCTGGGAATGATAATGTTCAAGAACAGGTAGCACGTTCATTTTAGAGGCATAACATTATTCTTCCCAACTATCTTTATACGTCTGTAATTTTGGAATTTGATTTAAAAAACTACTACCCAACTTTGAGTTCAACTGGTGTTCATGTAAGGCTGTTTGGGAAACTTTGAGTTCAACTGGTGTTCGTGTAAGGCTGTTTTGGCTTTGGGAAATATTGTTGGAGACTCTGCATCATTTAGGGATCTTGCCCTCAGTCATGGAGCTCCGAGGCAGGTGCTTGCCCAGTTGAATGATACTGCCAGAATTTCAATGATACAAAATGCTACATGGGCTCTGTCAAATTTTTGCCGTGGTAAACCCCAACCACTATTCGAACAGGTAAGCAGAATACATTTTCTGCCTCTTCTTCTTAGTTCACAGATACTGTGGATTTTTTTTTATAGATCTTGGTGCTTGGTAGATTTGGACATAATATGGACCTAGGCGCTTGTTCATTACAATGACTCCGTCATCAGGTTTTAGAAAATGCTCAGAAATTTGGGTTTCACAAGGGGATTACCCTTGCTTGCAATTATCGATTATCAATCACATTCAAAAAAAGTCTTTCATAGCATTTTTGAACTCTTTGTAGGTGAATTTCCGAGGCAATTTCACAATATTTGAACTAAATTTGTCTGTCCTTTTCAATACTCTGCGCTTATAACAGAACCATACAAACAATCTAGTGGCCAATGCAACAACAACAACACCTCCTATTGCAATGCCTGCAATTCACCCTCTCTGCACGCATGAATGACTATGGCACCCTCTTTTGTGAACAGGTACTAGAGCTGAAGGTACTGGTTTCCATTAGGATCGTGGAATTCAACATCCAAAATAGTGTCAAATTCCACTGTAATAGTATTCCCCAGCGAGGGCAACAGTTCATTGAGACCTATTGGACTCATCACCCCCAAATAGCCTCCAGGGCTACCCAGAGTGTGATCATCTGGAGCAATAACAAATGCTCATCCATCCCCAATTGAAACAAGAACATGACCCACATTGGTTACAGAAAAGGAGAAACACGTTTTGAAAGAAGAAGAAACTTTTGTATTAGGGTCTAGAAATCTAACTGGTCTATTGTACAATGCCCTACCCGCACTTCAAATTGGTACTCCCAACTCCATGCTAAGGCTCACTGCGCCATTCTTCAGATGAGCATCTTAACCTGAAGTTTGATTCCAAAAAACCCAAGTCCCCTGTTCTATGCCCAAGACCTCTGTTACAACGAGTAGAGTTCTGAGCGAAATACTTCACAATAGGAAGAAAAAGAAACATCGCAAAATTGCTCCGCTTTAGACTGATAATTTTCTGTGCGAAAATTCAACTGCGGACAGTAAAACCATAATATCAAACACAACCAATCGACAATGGAATTTGAACATGAGGATTTATAACCACAGAAAACCCTCTCCAGGTTAAAAGAATTCCGGAATGGCTTTAAGATTCTACTAATGAGCACTTACAACACCATAGAAATTACTGTCACAATGAAATCTGCTGGAAGCAAAGCCCTTGTACAGTTTCTACATTTCCACAGTGGAAGCAAGAATCTTGCTATCTCTCATGATCTGGTTCTGTGGTAAAATCCTTTGCTATGGCTGTCTTGTTCTGCTAAACGTGGATCTGTCTTAGCTTTGGCTCTGGTTCTCATTTAGGATCGTGGCTATCTGATCTTGCTGTGGCTTTGACTATACAAACTTTTTCAATAGGAAAATGTTGACTCTGCTATATATAGGAGCTTCATTGGGTGCTCTCAAACACTTTTTTGGGCAGCTTTGTTTTGTCTCTGATTCAAGGCAGAACTATGTTGGCCTTGGTTTTTTAGTCCTTGGAACTTAGTTCTCTCATATTTGCCATCCTATCCCCAGTTTGTTACCGAGAAAGACATAACTTCACGATATCAAAATTGACTATTTTTGGCCATTTATCTTTAGTAATGGTACAACCTTAATTTGGTGCATTCGTACAGTATCTGAAGAGCACTCTCAAGCTGTTATTCAGTATTTTAGCATAACTACTACATTTAACTGCCATGCTCTAATATTTATATCAACCATAAGCATTCTTAAGGTAGTTCCACATTTTTGAAGCAGAAGGAATGCTTCTGACAGCTTCTTATCATAGTGGTACAATTATGTTCGCAGTTTATCTTTTATAAACCTCCAATTTTCCAAACGTAGTAGAGACTACAGTTTGCATCTGAAATTTTGGACAAATCTGTTTAGTATTCTACAGACAATGCATTAAGAATAAAAAAAGCCCACAATTTGTAAAAAGCCCACAATTTTGTAAAAAGCCCACATTTTGTAAAAAGCTCACAATTTGTAAAATGCCCACTTTTATTTTCTTTTTGCTTATATATTGAGCTCCCATTGAGTTCAAGAAGTCTTGGGTTTTCTACACCATTGAGAGAGATTTATTTTTTTCTTTATAGAATAATTTGCATCAATGGAAGAAAACATTGGAGCTGGAAAAACAATTCAAAAGGGTGAAAGGGGTGATGGCAGAGTTTATTGCCCTTGTAAAAAATGTTTTATGAGAAATAATGTTAGAGTTTTAATAGCAACATCAACAGTGCATTGTAGGAAATATGGGCACATTGATGGTGGATCGAATGACTATCGTCCCGTGGTAATTAATTATCTATCTTCATTTTGATTATATCGTAAATTTTTTTATTATTTTAATATTTTTTATATGCGCACTAATGTTTAATTATTAATGTTTGTAATTTTCATAAAGGCACAGTTGCCCCCCAACTTTTTGCAGATGATCAACCAGCTTCCACAGCTAAATAGTAGTATATTAGATGATGTTGCACCAATACAAGAGAATATTGCAACAAATATTAGTATTGGAAATGATGTTGTACAAGGTGAAGAACATGAAGCGAATGATGAAGGTAATTTTAATGATCCCATGGAGGTAGATCATGATGACAATAATGAGACAGTTCACATTAATGATGGGACAAATAAAATGCTCCAAGACTTGTATGGTGAGTCAGATGATGATGGTGGAGATAGCAGTGACGGTATTTATGATGTACCTCTGATTGAAAGGTCAAGTGAACGACTTTTTGAACACTCAAATGCAACTCTTCTCTCTGCTACATTGTTGTTGGTGAACTTAAAGTTTATGAATAATTTTTCGAACAGATGTATGACACAACTCCTAAGGTATGCAATATGTATATATGATCGCATATATGTAAATGTTGATTATTTTCCCTTTTTTTAGTTGTAATAAATGTGTAAAATAATAACTTATATATAAGTTATTATTTTACACATTTATTACAACTAAAAAAGGGAAAATAATCAACATTTACATATATGTGATCATATATACATATTGCATACCTTAGGAGTTGTGTCATACATCTGTTCGACAAATTATTCATAACCTTTAAGTTCACCAGCTCTCTGCTATTGTTGCTGGTGAACTTAAAGGTTATGAATAATTTGTCAAACATATGTATGACACAACTCCTAAGATATGCAATATGTATATATGATCACATATATGTAAATGTTGATTATTTTCCTTTTTTTTTAATTGTAATAAATGTGTAAAATAATAACTTATATATATATATATATATATCATAGTTATCAAAACCGGCCAGTCAGGACAGCGGCCGATTGGAACCGGTCTTGCAACCCGGTCAATAGCCTATTCTCACCTGTTTTGGCCGGTTAACCAGACCTAACCGGCCGGTTAAGTAAGGAACCGGCCAGTTTATGCATAAACCGGTCAGTTCCGTACTTAACCGGCCGGTTAGGTGCTCCTCCATGAGTTGCAAATTCCTCAGTGTCTCCTCCATGAGCTTCAAATTCCTCTATTATACTAGCAACAAACTTGTCTAATAACTCATACTCAACACCTTATAGTAGCAACAATACACATGATGACTGATAAATACAAGGCTGGCTAGCATAAAATCCCTGGCAGCATGCAACTCATCAAGTGTACTTGATAAAAATTTCTTTTCTCAAAAAAATCAGCAGCAACCTTATTTCACACTCAGCTAAAAACTGTCAGACCCTCTCTCTCTGCTCACACATAGCAGCAGCATAAATACAAAACCTTTCACACAGCATACAGGAAATTTGATCATGGCATCAAGACTGATGCAAATGGTCTGACGCCACTCAAGGGACAACAACATACAACCTAATGAAAATGTGACTGGCAATAATAAATTGACAACTAGAAAATTCCCGCTTGGAAATGCACTAAACTGGCTACTGAGTTTTCTGGGTTTTAATGAATCTTTTCAGTGATAAATTTTGTCAAACACATTGTGAGCAGACTGCTGAAGTTGTAATGCTCTCTCAACTTGTTACAAATAGCACTAATAGTGGTTTTCATAAACCAATTCAATACCTCTAAGTGTTGTAGATGTTTTTCTAGAAATTTATTGGCAAGCAAACATAGATAATGAAGAATACAAGATCTTCAAAATGCTGGTCTGATATATATATATATACTGAACCCATAATTGTCTTTAAGGCTGATACAATGAATTGACAACAGATCTGAGCAAGGACAGATTGTATATTATAATATTAACTCAGCAATAAAACACAGTGAATAATATAAGAGAAACTTGATACATTACTTCAACAAGTTTGCTTATGTATTTTTCGATGATATGTATTGCATTTGCTGCCATTTTGATATATTCACCTTTGCATGGTATATAAATGAGCAAAATTTTCATATTTTGTCTCTATTGGCTTGGAATCATGGTTGCAAATCTTAAAAATAGTTTGTTTGTTTTTTTTTTTTTTTTAATTTATTTATTTATTTATTTTATTAAAAAATAATTATTTAATGTATTTTTTTTAAAAATGGTTCATTGAGATTTGATCGCTACTGGTTAGACCGGTTCCGGTTCGAAACCCGGTTCATTAGCTCCACCGATCCGGTCAGCGGTTCCAGTTTTAATAACTATTAGACCGGTTCATTGAGATTTGATCGCTACCGGTTAGACTGGTTCCGGTTCGAAACCCGGGTCATTAGCTCCACCGATCCGGTCAGCGGTTCCAGTTTTAATAACTATTATATATATATATATATATGATTAATAATCTTTACAAGACACTACTTTTTGTTTCTGTTGTAGATTGTTGGGTGAATATTTGTTACCATCGCCAAATACCTTACCTCGAACATATCGAGATCTACGTGCTATTATGAAACACTTTGGAATGGAATATAACACTATAGATGCATGTCCTAAAGATCATATTATATATTATGGAGAACATGCATTGAAAACAGAATGTCCGAAATGTGGTACCAATAGATATCGAACAGATCAACTAACCAAAAAGGTGCCTCAAAAGGTTCTTCGTCATATTCCCATAATTCCACGTTTGCAGCGAATGTTCAGGTGTAACAGCATAGCACAGTTTATGGATTACCATGCAAAGAATAGAAGTGGAGATGGTGTTCTTCGAATGCCTGCAGATGGTTCTGCATTTAGAGAAATCGAGGAAAAATATGTAGATTTTAAAAATGAACCTCGTAATGTCAGGCTTTCATTGGCAGCCGATGGTGTTAATCCATTCTGAGAGCTTAGATCTACTTACTCAGTGTGGCCTATTTTCATTATCAACAATAACATTCCTCCTTGGATGTCAATAAAGAGGGAGCACATAATGTTGACTATGATTATTCCAGGTATTTGATACATTATTTCTTTGAATGTAACATTTTCATTTCTCTCGTTGTTTGAATAAATATATATTTTATTTATTTACTTACTTATATATACATATATCATGGGAGTAATTATTATGTTCTGTAATTTTAAACAATTAGGTAAGTACCAGGTCAAAGATATGAATGTATATATTGAGCCTCTTATCGATGAGCTAATACAGTTATGGCATGGCATCACTATGTATGACATCACTAAGCCAATCAAGAAGAAGAGATTTCAATTTCGTGGAATGCTTGTATGGACAATTCATGATGCCCCAGGACTAACACATGTTTGTGGTATGTAATATTTAATTGCACTTTAATATGATAAATAATTATCTAAATTAGATATACCATATTGCATGTTTTAAAAATTATCTCATAGTATATTAATTGTTATTGATCCATCTATTGCAGGTCTTCAAACAAAGGGTAGATTTGCATGTCCAGTTTGTGGCCCTAAGATTAAGTATCGTCATTCACCAGACTTAAAAAAGATGGTGTTTGATGAGTTTAGGCACTTCCTCCCTAGGAACCATAAGTATCGTACTACTGAAAAACATATTTTCAATGATAAAGAAGAAACTAGATTAAAACCACGAAGAATGACACCTCAGTTGTGGATGTTGGAATATAACAGAATTAATAATCGTCGAGCAGCTGGTACGTAATGTGTGTGTGTGTGTGTGTGTATATATATATATATATATATATATTATTTGTTTATGTAATGTTTGGAATTTTTGTTTTAACTAATGAATTTATTTTATTGTATTTTATAATTAATATTGTTCTGATTTATTTTATTCTTTGATATCAAGGTCATCGTCGCCATGAAGGTACTAATATTATACTTCCACCTGGAATGAAATGTTATCCTTCTCAATTCGCGAGGTTTCCCTACTATGAGGACCTAAAAATAGCTCATTTGTTTGATACAATGCATGTCGGGAAGAATGTGACAGAAATGTTATGGCGAACCATAGATGGTGCACATGATAGAGATAAAATTGACAAAATTTGTGCTGAAATTGAGAAATCAAATCATGCAATGAAAAGTGTGATCGACGGATCAAATAACAATGGAGGTCGAAATTATAATAATATTCCATGGTTATTAACAGAACAACAAAGAAATGATGTAAAAGAGGTCGTTAGAAGAATTAAATTTCCAATAGGTTTTGCTTCAAACATAAATAATATCTTAACGAAGAAAGGTGACTTCATTGGGGTGAAAACACATGATTGGCATACCTTTGTTAAGGTAATTTTTTTGGTATACGTTTTTGTTTGTTATTGCTTGAATACATATTTTAAATTTTCCTTTTTTCTGTTTAATTTGGAAACCAATAATGATTCATTTTTTATTGTTATAGTATGTTCTACCTGTATCTCTCCCAAACGACTTTGACAACAATGTCAAACAAGTTATATATGGTCTTAGTAAATACATGAGGTAAGTAGTTTTGATTTATACGCAAAATCTAATTGCTACAATTTATTTTTGTACTTGATGAAATGATGTATTAATTTACTTGTAATGAAATATATATTATGTTTCATTGAAATAGCCTTGCGTAATGATTTGTAGATGGTTGTCATTGAAAGAAATCCATCAAGATGAAATAAAGTATTGGAAGAGAGAAATTCCTCGGCTAATGTGTGAAATGCAAAAGTATCTACCTCCAATATTTTTCAATGCACAAGAACACTACTTGATACACCAAGTTGAGGAGATTGAAATGTGTGGACCAATACACACAAGGTCAATGTGGATGGTCGAGAGGCACCTGAAATCCTTGAAGGCTTTGGTTAAATAAAGAGCACGACCTGAGGGTTCTATGGTGGAGGGATATGTGGTATATCAATCCATGGTGTATATTAGTCATTATCTTCCTAAATTAGCTATGCCAGCCATGAAGGCGGTGGATTGCATTTGGGATGTGAACTCCATCAAAAAATTTGAAGAGGAGCACCTGTTGGGAAAAGGTAGAATGAAGAAAGTGAGAGGTAAAAGATTTATTATGTATAATACATATAATGTTTCATTTTTTACATCATGTATATGATCATTATATTCATTCAGGTTTTATTCTTTCATAGTTTATTAATTAATATAATTTACCATGGTTATAAGTAATATTTATTAATATTGGTGAATTATTGTTTTTTTATTCAGGTGCTCAAGATTATGAGGCGCTACTTTATACATTGCAAACAATCTTGAGTGGATGAGTGAATGGATTGAAACATGTAAAGCACGTAACGACGGTAGGTTATCATGGCAACTACTGTCTGAATTGATTAGAGAAGTGTATCGTAGTGGAGATGGGAACGTTACGAACAGGGAAATCGATTTAGCATATGGTTTGAAAGATAGAAAGGTAAGCAATTAATTCACCTATTTATAATGTGACAAGAAGTTTGATTTTTCAGTTAATTTTCATGTTGTGTAAATTATATGTTTAATTATTAATTGAGAATGCATCTTTTTCATGTTTGGCATATTGCAGTTGAAACACCACAAGGCTATGTGGTGCAATGGTCGTCAATTTCATGTTAAACAGTTGGATGATAACAGGAAAAATTCTGATAGTGGGATAACTGCAGTATTCCAGGTCACTAATGTTTCCTCCAGGAGTGACAGACATCCTCGAGAATCTGAAAATAGATATTATGGGTTTTTAGATGATATAGTTGAGTGTGACTTTAATTCCTTCAAAATAGTTTTGTTCGACGTCAAATGGTATAGGCTATGAATGAATGTACGTGATGATGATAGAACACTTATTCAACATGACAATGGATTTCCAATGGTTAAAACATCGCAGTTTGAAGCAGGAAAAGATCGCTATGTTTTTCCAAGCCAATGCAAACAAGTCTTTTACTCAGAGGTTCCAGGTGAGAAGGAATGGTCATTTGCTATTAGATATGATCCAAGAGGAAGGCCAGTAGAGTATACTATAGAGGAAGAAGATGATATTGATCAAGAATAAGATGATGCAGTGGCAGATGAGCAGGAAGATGCATGAACAGATGAAGAAGATATATTAGAAGATGAACCAGGCATAGGAGATGAGGCAACAATTATTGATGATGATGTCGATGAGGATATTATTGAAAATGACATAATTGATGATGATGATGACATGGTCAATCATTTCAACACCGTTTCTGAACCAGATGTTGATATAGATGTCGATCAGTTGGATGAAGATCAAGAAGATACAGAAGAAGAATATTGATACAGATGTTATGTTCGAGTATGAGCTGGTATGTTATAACTTTATATTTTAATATGTAGGAATTATTGTCTGTTGGGAAAAATACTGAGAGGGGGGGTGAATCAGTATTTAGGGTTGACTGAAAACTTTTCACCAGAGATCTTATTATGCTGTTAATTCTTTACTTGGATTATTACATCATTCTTTTAGTAAACATGTGAAAAGAAATAACAGAATAAGCCATTACACAAAAGGAACACATATGAACACCAGTATTTAAGGTGGAAACCCAATTTGGGATTAAACCACCGCTACTGTCATCTCAGTCTTCAATATTTATTATAAAGAAAACATCTTACAATTTTGTGTTGGCGCAGACTCATACCAGCACGCAGACACCAACCTATAGAAGGCTTCAACCTTCTCTTGTTCTCCAGCCTCTCCTGGAAGGGAGCTTCGACCCCCTGATTTAACACCAGCTTGAACTGGCAGAAAGCTTCCACTTCTATGAAGAAGACTTCAACCCTCAGATCCACCGAATTTCTTCAATTTATTCATCATACTTGCATCAGATCTTTATTATTTCTTTGATGATATTCCTAGAGCTTTTTCATTTCCTCGATCAACTCCATAGGTGCATCATGGATTCAGCGTTATCAGACAAAAGAGTTCGATCATGCAGATCTCATAAAGAGATTTTTATTTACAATGCCTCTGCATGCACACCTCGTACTATGATTCTCATCACCTTATATTTTTTTTCAGAAAGAAAAAAACGTTGTTTGAATTAACAGTGCATAGTTCGACATAACATTCCATCAAGGTTGATGAAAAAGCCTGATCAAAATAACCTATCCATCTCATGCACAACTTCTAAGGAAGAAGGTGTCAAGACAGAGGATTGAGTTTTGACCAATTAAACATAACAGGGGAAATATCACCCAATACAAATATCGAGTCCATAAAACATCAGGACTCTACCATATCATAAGCCATAGGGACGAGGAATAAGATCTGGATCGCCTGTGGAAATAGACATCCCAAGAAGACAGAGATGAACCGCAAAATTGTAGATATAGATAGTAAGTATGGACCTGTATGCGTTAAAAACTAAAAAAAAAAAACGGAGCCTATATATTCCTACGGCAGAAATCTGTTAGAAAAGTAATTGAGCCCCACATATCAGGTCGGCATCTGAAGAAAAGATCCAGGCTCACATGAACGCACTTGATGCCAATTCAAAAACCTGTAGACAAAAACAAGGAAAAACAGGCTCGCTTGATGGATCAGCACATGGGAACAAATCTGTGCAGGCTCGCTTGATGGATCAACAATTGTGTAGAATGGATTTGTAGCTTTTCAGGTAGTTTTCGCCTATAGTTTTCGGATCAATATAGTTTTCACCTTTATTGAAACCATGGGTCAAAACCATTCAATTGCTAATGGTATTATTAAAAGTTGAACCAATCCAAATTGAAATCCCGATCTTTGTTGTTCCATGCTCGAATTGTCCCAAAGGTAATCTCTATCTCCGTCAAATAATACTATAGCCAAGGTAAAGTACCAATAGCGTGCCGCTGATGGTTTCCTTTCTTTTATTTATCAAATTCATGGAATTTTATAAATAAATATTATTCACAACCTTTGGCAGTTAAATATATAATAGAACTTTATAGTAATAACCAGCGCTTTTATCAAAAGGCTTTTAAATAGACCTTTGGTTCCAGCCCCACATACATAATCGACGGCCCAATCAACATAATTTAAAAAACTGGGGCCCATCACTTACGATCGTTTCTATCCGACGGCGGAGAACACATCGCTCGGCATCAGATGATCTGACGGATATCATTCGTTGATGATGCACGGATGATAACGCGCGATGGCGCGCCGTACCTTGGGTAACTTTCGTGCATCTATAGAAAATGAACACCGTCCGATGACCCCTTCCCAGATCAATGGTGCTTATAAATATCGCTGGGCATCCTGGGTCGAGCAATAACGCGCGATGGCGCGTAGTGACAAGAGGTTTTGTGGAGTCGTACAAGGACGTGTGTCGCGCGTTCTATGGAATCGCTCCCATACCTCTTGAAAATTGCTTGCCTGTCGAAGGTGGTGCGATAGAAACCACAAACCACCTTTACTGTTTTCTCGGTCACGGTTCCGCTCTTCCACGCAGGGTTCCGTCGCGCTTCCGTTTGTTATGTTCCACCTCTTTCCTTCCAGGTTCCGTTCATGATTCCAAAGGGTTAGTCCATGTTCCACCGAAAGTTCAATGCCAAATACTCAGTTTTAGTTCTTTCGCGTTATAACTGGTTTGCTCTCGCTCCTCGTTCTTTTCTCCATGAAAGCCAGTCAGATCCTTACTAATAGAGTATACCCTTCCATCATATATTTAATGAATATATATAACTCCACTATCTACCAGTTTGGATACACTGTCAACCGTATTAACATCGGTTCCTCGATCAACATACAGAGCACAGGGTTTCTTACGGATGTCAATTATCCTTCATCAGGATGCATACATATGTTCACACATGAATTAACTCGTCCTTATTTATATCGATTCTCCATTAAATACAGAGCTTGCCATCAAGGACAATCATATAATAGGATACATGAAACATATTTCCAACATTGTCTTTAAATAATTTACTAATTATGCGGGTTTATTGCATGTTGTTTATTATTTCAAACCAATAAATAATGGCCTTACTATTGTTTATTATTTCGCAGGATTCGCAGGATTCATTTGATTCTATGGTCAGGTCTCTGAAAAAACCAATTAAACACTTAAATAGTCAATATCTGGAAGACAGGCTTTACCCCCACCATAAATTGCTGAAAAACCGGCCTTCAGTTCAGCTTGTTGTGCTGAAGACGAGGGTGGATTTGCATGATCAGTTGAATGAAAATGAATCATATATTCGGGATGCTTTTTGAGGGCAGATCCATAATCCCCATAGATGAAGATCCCATTGCTGCAGAATTTATGTCTGCGTTGAAGCACAAGTATAGTGTTGTATCAGAATACAAATTAGAGGACAACTATACCAAGTCTAAATCAACTGAATCCAGTTCTAGTGCTCTTGAACTCACCGAATTAAAGCCAGAAGCAGGATTTACAATCTCTAATGGGAACGGGTATGGTAGTTCCAATATTGGATTGGATGTCTGGAGCTCTGCAATAGGCACTGTACCTGATTGTAATGAACCCCAACTAATTCAATGTGATGAAAATATGGACTTTGATGATGATCAGGAAAACAAGCAGAGCATTTGGCAATATTGAAGAAACTGAAGAGGTTTCCTGTGATCGATTGAATCAACTCAGCCATAAGACATCTACTGCAGGCTGGTTTGTATCAGAAGGAGAATAGGTTTTTCTTTCCCATGATGATGGATGCTGCTCTTTTCACGATATAGCAAATTCAGAGGTGTGGAGGTTTTAATTATTGTACTTAATTTTGGGGTTTATGGGTGTTATAATTTATACATTTTGGGATTTTCTATTAGAAATAGGGAAAAGCCTAGGGGTTTGATTATTCTCATGGTTTAAATTTCTATATTTGAAATAAAATTCACCAATTTCTATTTAAAAAAATGATTTGCCTAAATATTTGATGTAGTTTAAATAGGATGTAGTTCATTTCAAAGACTGTTGAAATTTTCTAGAAACTATGATTGGGATTTCAAGAATATTTATGCACTCTTTGAATTTTCCCTTAACATAAAGGGCAGTTGATGTATGAGTAATACTCAGTATTGTTATTTTCCAACCAGGAGAAAGCTGAATATAAAGC
The DNA here is from genome assembly GCA_034641835.2 of Pinus albicaulis. Lineage (NCBI taxonomy): Eukaryota > Viridiplantae > Streptophyta > Pinopsida > Pinales > Pinaceae > Pinus > Pinus albicaulis. The sequence continues at coordinate 1,690,857,613 of CM076580.1, forward strand.
TCCATATGGGCTTACCCCAAACATGTGGGGTGATTGCTGGTTGATCAGAGCAGCTGGTTCAGATGGTTGCTCTAGTAAATATGTTGTGGCAACATCTGCAGGTTGTACATTAGACTCGGGTTTATGTTCATGGGACTTTTATAATAAAGAACTTATGGCATTCCATACTGAATCAGAGGCCCTCACTTCAACGTCCAGTACCATGTCTCCAGTTTTGGCAGAGAGGGATGTCTCGGGGAGAAATTTTGGCTTTGTAAATGTTGTGCCAGAGAATCAACATTGGTGGTACAGGCCATGTGGGCCTCTTATGGTATCTACTGCCAGTGCCCAAAAGATAGTTAATATTTATGATATTCGTGATGGAGATCCTGTGATTTCAATGTGTTTGTTTTAAAAGTTTAGGTTTCATAGTAAATCATCAATGGGCTCTAAAATAAGGCCACATTGAAATCTTGGATACATGTTTCATGCCAAAATCAGTTGTATCTTCCATACATACACAATCTTGGACCACTCTGTATAAATCTGCTTCTTGGACAATATTACATCTCCCTCATTATACAGGTGGTGTTCTTACATGCATAGCAAAGGCATTGTTTTGGAAATCATTTTTTAAGTCACTAGATATTGTGGGTACAAGGATCTAGGGTCTCCACATGAAACTGTGTTGCCTAGAGACTCACTCTGCCTGTCCTTAAATTTTTAAACATAGTAGTAAGCCAATGCTTCTTTCATTTTGTATGCATAAGATGATTTTTTGTCAAATTCCATAATTGTTTTTAAGTTTTATCCATCCCAGTTTTGTTGTGAAAGCACAGGTTTTTGGCTCAACACATATTTGTTATATCTTTGTACTTTTCCTCTACTAACTATTTGAAATTTCTAGTTATATTTAGAGGTGTCTTTTAAGGGATGAGGGGAATTACTTGGATTTAGTGCTGCCAGGCTTATCATTTATTCTCCAAATGAAGCCCTTTAATCTGTAACACTATATGGGCATGCAGCTCACTTGTTAAAATATAGTTGATACAATACATTGTACATGAAGCCTGGAATTGTGTACATTCCTGGAATATATTAATTTGCAGGCATGCTTAAAAGAGAGATAGGTTTTGATAAAATCAAAAACCCTGAACATGAAGAAAAAAAAGAGGCAATTATTTTATACAGATAGAACCAAGACATTATCTCCTCATTAATAACAAAACCTCAGTCCAAAAATCATATGTACAAATTCTAGAAGTCGAAAGTTGAAAATTTCTGAAATGGAACCAGGCCCTTTTCAAAAGAATAAATTTAGTAAAAACGAGGGTGAAGAAAGTTATCTTATCAAAATTTCCACATACCGTGTTAGCAAGGAATGACTACAAGTCCTGAGCAGTGAGACTGAGGAATTGCTCTTTTGCTGCAGGTTGTAGTTCTCTTCTCCAACACGATGAAAAGAAAATTCTTAGCCTTGGAGTCTGAAGCCCGAGTCACAACTTGGAAGTTGGTAAGGAAAATTATCAGGGTTTTTGCCAGTTGGCTTGGAGTTCGCAGCCTAATTAATTTTCTTTAATGCATTTCCTTCAATGTTGCGCCATTTGTCACTGGCCAGCAACCTTTAAAATAAAATTTGTTAGACCCGTCACGCTACGAGGAAATTTGACGTGATTAGTGATCATTGATTTCTTATTGTGATAAAAAAAATTGGAGATTTACTGTCCTGTTTTAAAGTTTCATTTTTTTTTTTTTAAATTGAAACCGCCATTGGCATACCGACGCCTTGTAAGCGTCGCTCTTCTGACATTTTGAACGATTTCCATTTTCGTCGGTCTTGTGACGTCCGTCGATATTGCGACAGTTCTAGAAACGTCGGAAGAGCGACAGAAAAAAGAGGTCGGAAGGGCGACGTTCAAAATTTCGGACCACATTTCGTCGGAATTGCAACAGTTCTTCCTGGCGTCGATATTGTGACGCTTCTGGAAAGCGTCGGTCTTGTGACACTTTTGCAATACGTCAGTCTTCTGACACTTTTGTACGGTGTCGGAAATGCGACAGTTTAGACACGTCGGAAGAGCGACAGTATAAAGACGTCGGAAGAGTGACGTTCAAAGCATCGAACAACATTTCGTCGGAATGGCGAGACTTTACAAATGTCGGAAGAGCGACGTTAAAAACGTCGGACCAAATTTCGTCGGAATGGCGACACTTTACAAATGTCGGTTTGGGAGACGTCGGAAGAGCGATGCATGTTTGGAAGCGACAGGGAAGTGTCGGTAGTGTGACACTTTGTAAAGGCGTCGGAATTGTGACCACACGACAAACCACGTTTTTCCCAGCCTCGAACTGTCGCTCTTGCAACGACTATGTGTCAGAATAGCGACGATTTGGCCGTCGGAAATTGCGCCAAATTTTCTAGTGCAACAAATGGTTTTGTTGCCAGGACCGAGATATGCTTGAGGGAAATTTGATGTTGTGGCATCCGATGAAGAATGAATTGCAATATTGGCTTCATAAGAAGGTGCGTGAGTTTAGAATCCAAGAAAACTAAAATCGTAAGTTGTCTACTAAGGATTGGTAGCAAAGCTATATCTACACAGAGGTCCACAAAATTTTCTTTGCTTCCTTTGTGATTGAGTTACAAGAGTGGTTATCTCAGCTTTGTGAGTTTTAGAATTGCACAAAGGATGACACGATCCCCAGGTGGACTCTTGAGCTGGTTTAGTAGTTGGAGAAATCTAGCAATAAAATTACCTGTGTAGTAGATTATTGGATTGATAACATTTTCAGTGGGTTTTTTATTAGACTTTCTATTGACACTTTTGTATCGTATTTTGAAGCTGAAAGAACATTTTTCAAGGGCCCTAGAGGTAAGTTTCTACTCTCATTGAAACTCTAAATTAATATGCTTTTATGTGAAAAGGGTACTTTGTGCAACCACATTGATTGAATGTCCCGAAGAGGCCCCACTATTCATAGCAGAAAAACTTACAAGGTAGACCTAGAAGGAGGTTTTTTTATAGCCCTCTGAAAGGTAAATCTGATAACGACGAGGATTCTGAAACAAGTAGCTCTAGTGAATTTGTGCACTCAAAAGAAGAAGGATTGCAAGATCAAAGTATTTTTGTGTCATTGACCATAGTTCAGATCCCATCCACTCCATGTCCAAATTCATCTCACACTAACAGGTCATCGACTCCACCTCCACCTCCACCACCAGAAGTTGATATGGCTACTTCCATAAAGGCTACATAATTTCAAGGGTGTTGGAAACGAATATTTTGACCAATTTTGATTCGTCGCATATGTTGTGTGGATAGCGCAACAGATCAATAATGATAATGTTAAGAAAGCGCAACTGTCTACTACATTTTGAGAACATGCATTGGATTGGTACATGAGGTATATGGAAACCAACCCTAATGCACCAATTGACAAGCTTAAAACCGCATTGAAAGAGCATTTCAAAAATCTAAAATCATACTCTCAATGCATGACCGAATTAAAGGAGATCCACCAAGAAGTGAATGAATATGTATGAGAGGAATATCAACGATTGAAGTGCACCATCAGGGATGGAGGATTTACTATCGACGAAATGCAGCACAAATAATTGTTCATTTCTATGTTGTTGTCATATTTGTGCCAATCCTTAAACCAACAGAAGATTGTGACAAAGGTTGAAGTTGTGGAGATCGCCATGAATTTAGAAGCCTCAGCTGTACCAACCACATAGGTTGGGACTCAGCAAATCCAAGCCAGTTGGCTGCATTACACTTAGAGATAGAAACTCTGTGAAAAGAGAAAGAAAAGGATGTGTGCACAGGAATATGGTGCACACGTTGTAAATATGGGGGGCATCATAGGGATTAGTGCCATGTATATAATAACTATATGGTGGTTGGAGGACCAAGTCTAATTAAGATTGGGGTAGGGCCCAGTGACATTCCCAAACTATAGTGCATGATTTTTCAAGTGAATGGACTTCACACGATATACTTATACCCTATGATTGGTAAATATATTCTAGAGCTATAACAACCTTACTGCACATTTTGTCGATATGTGGGACACCATGAGAAGAATTTTCACAGCTTTGATCTGACGATTGAGCAGGCTGCTTCGTATAGATTGCAGTCTGATGGTAGAGTACCAAATTTTTCTGCATCGTTGTCTGGGCACAATGGATTTCTAAGAAAAGGATTAGGAAGAGGAAGAGGAGCTCGTAGTCACAAGTGGACAACTCATTTGTTATAACTGTGGAGAGGTTGGTCATTATGCACGCAATTTCCCGAACCCAACACAAAAATAGTACAGGTATTGTAGAGATTTTGATCATGTTCATGAATATTTCCTTGTAATATTTCCAAAAATGTAGGAAAATAAACCGCAGATACCTATGCAGAATGTTCAGATGATGAGAGTGGAATTGCGCATTGAAGACCCTAGCATAAATATTGTAACCAGGAGTGTTGTAGAAACTGGAGAAGATAAAGAAAAAGGTAAGAGACCTATCACCAAGGTTTGAGTCCAGAGAGATCTTAAGAAAAAGGAAGGGTTAATCTACAAAGGGAGAAGGAAATATTTGTCGCAGAAAAAAAGGACTTCGCAGATCCTGGAACATCTAAAGTACCAAGAAAACCTGCCATGGATACCATCAAAGGGGTCGAGCCTGCAGAGATGAAACCGTTTTTACATGCCTATATCAATCTTCTGTGCAATAAGAAGGCATTTTAGAATCTTCAATATTTTATTAATAGTTGCGTCGAGAAATAACAACCCTAGATGAAGCAAAAGGTTGTCAATAAGATTTACAAGAAAAAGAGAAGAATTTTCCAAGAGATGCACCTGACTGCTCAGATAAGTGATTTTGAAATGGCCCAGGTCATTTTGGATCTGGGATCTGATGCAAATGTACTACCAAAGCAAACTTGGAAAAAAATGGGAGAACCTAAACTGGAATGGTGTGCAATACAGTGGCACATGGAAAATAAGAAAAAGATTATCCCAATGGGTAGACTTTCTCGGTCATAGTTGATATCGAAGGAGTTAAGGCACTAGTTGAATTTGAAGTTATTCAAATTGTTGATGATTCAAATCTGTACCCTGCGTTGTTGGGTCTAGATTCGGTTATTGACATGGATGCTACCATCAACCTCAAGCGCAAAATTATGGTGTTTGAAAATAATGGAACCATGGTTTTGGTCCCACTGGATCCTGCAAAAGGAGAAAGTTACACAGAGTCGGTGCGCATGGAAGACGACACTATTCATATCTACAAGCTAACTGCGAGAGATGAAGATTGAATCAATCCCACAACAGATGGTAGGCTTAGCAGGGATAGGGATAGTTCATGCCACTCAGACTCAGATGAGGAATTAGAGAATTGGCATAACCATTTGCATGAAGTCTCTACACTGTGCTGCAACCGAGTCACCATATATCTCTTATGCATATCCTCTGAGGTTCGAGAATTACCTTATTATGATGGTGTAGGTAGTTTCAATTGTTTTTTAAACAAAATAGAAAATTTTGTTCCAGAGACAAAATTATTCCATGTGCTTGACTTAGCTCTTCCCTCAACCTCAGCATGATAGTGGGAAACACACAAGGATAAATTTGCAGATTGGGAATAATGTACCCACATGATGCAACTTCAATTCAGACAACACAATAACTGGTTGGAAGGAACCTATGAAAGAAAATAATATCCGCACATGAATTTAGCCAAGTGGACTAAACCAAGATGGGTTCATACATTCATTCATACTCTAAGTCGAATACCTATGAACTGGTATCTGGAGGTTGAGATGCGGCATGGCATGATTGAATGGGTTGCACTAAGGGAATTCTTTGTTTTTAACTTTCATTTTTGAGAGTGTATTCCTAAATCAATATTGCCTTACACACGATTCAAGATGTGGTCTTTGACATGCCAGAGAAACTAGAAGAACGAACCCTATCCACATGGGATGTGCAGATGAAGGATATAGTTGAATGATGGAATGTGACTATTGAAGATAATGAGGAAAACCCAAGAGACATCAATATCCCTGAGTCTAAAGGTCAGCATGCAGTTTTTGGTCCTGTGGTTGAATTGTTAGATGTGATTGGACCCGTGAAGATTAGGCAAGTCAACATTGGAACAAAAGAGAAACATAATATTGCCAAAATAGGGGATTATTGGGATGAAGATACCGTGGCTAAGGTTGTGTAGCTTCTCGCTGAATATCATGACTTATTTCCCAAAAAAATTTCATAGTTACAAGGTATTGTTGAGGATCTTGGTGTGATGAAAATCACTTTGAAGCCAAATGCTAGACATGTCAAGAAACGCCATTACAATTTGAATCCTAAGTATAAATGGAAGGTTAAGGAGGAGTTAGAGAAATTGGTTGATGTAGGGACCATTGAAACAATAGAAGAATCTGACTAGGTAAGCCCCATGGTGGTCCAAAAAAATAATATGAAAGGAAAAATCAGGATTTGTGTGGATCTGGGCAAGTTGAATGATGCCTGTTTTCATGATCCTTTTACAACTCCATTTTCTAATGAAGTATTGGACAATGTGGGGGGGCGGGAGGCCTACTCATTCACTGATGGATTTTCTGGATAACACAAATAAGAATCATTCCTAAAGATATAAGACAACCTTTGTGATGGAATGGGGATCATTTCAATACATAGTAATGCCATTCGGTCTGAAGAATTCTCCTTCTATATTCTCGCTTGTGGTGGTATTTAATATTCCCAATTATCCCAAGCTAATGGGAATATACAATTTTGTTTCAATTTCCTGTTTCATGAATAAAATTGTAAAGGAGGATCAATAAAACTCCTAATCAACAAAATAAATCAATGCCAGATGTGAGCATAGCTAAATCTGGGCTATTTACATAAACACACTTAGGTGTGAAAGAGATTGGAGCACTTGACCAAGTCAACCAGGACCAAATCAACAACATTGTCTAGATACAGTGAACCTCCTAGATGCACATCGCAGTTTTAGTTGGAGGCTACTCATGTGAATCGAGCTAAATCATTGAGATGGTTTAGGGTTTGACAAGACTTTAATCCTATAAAAGGAAGAGGAGGATAGCAGAAAAAGGTTGTTGATTGAGTATATTTCTGAATATATTTTCTGTTTAGACATATATCATTCTTTGTTTTTTAGTTGAGGATATTTTTGTTTGGCACTAGGGTGTTCATGTTCAGGAATCCCACCTCTTCCATTGAGTAGCTATTGGAAGAGTCTTGTTGATATCATCCACTATCAGGCATTTGGCCAAGCTCATATTCCAACTACAACGTCGATCTTGTTGAGGGTTTCGTTGTCCTTGTAAGCTGGAACAAGTGGAGGCTAGATCTGTTCAGATCTAGGCCATTCTAGAGCCTCTTTTCACTGGGAAAGTATTTTATCCCATTGGCGAGAGAGTTCTGGACCTTTGGAGCTGCATTTTCAAATCTTGGCATTAGGCCAATCCATTTCTAGAGCCTACAGCATAGTTTTCCTTCCAGGATTTTGTTATTTGCAAGAAGGAAGTTGCAGGGTGTTTTGACACACATTTGGAGGAGAGATATCTGGTGTTGGGGTTCTTCCCTTCACTATGGTGATCAATGGATTAGACTTCTGATCCATGTTCTATTCAGATCTGATCTTCTTCTATTTTATTCTATCTTCAAAAAATTTTGAATACTACTGCGGATCTACAACTTTAGATCTCAGATCTACTCTCTGTGTTTCATGTTTTGATCAAAACCCCAAGGGGAATTTGTAAAGGAGCTCTTCTAGTGTACAGATCTGAAACAGATATGATATTTTGTACACAAATCTACTCTAGATCTAGATTATAATATAAAGCTACTGAAGCTCTTAAAAATAACGATGTCAAGCTATTTTTCAGTCAATACATATGTTGCAGCCCCTCTTTTGAGGAATTTCTTTTATTCTTGTCTTCTACATTCTGTCATACATTGTATGGGCCTCATTATGGATCTGATTTATTGTTGTATATATGAATTTTGAGCCTTCTTATTGGTCTCCTATTTTTTCTCTCAAAAAATGCATTATTTTCCTGCAGTATTGTTGCATATTGTTGCAGCCCCATTCTTGGGTGTTTTCCAGCCATACTAGGTGTGGGAGGTCTGTTTACCTCACCTAGTTTGTTTTTTTTTTCTCTCCTTTTGGATTTAGATACTAGATCTCTAGATCTAAGGGATACAAGGGCTAAAAACTCATTTCAGTGCACATACTTGTGAAAAATGAGTTATCCCATCATGCATTTCTAAGCAGTCCCTATTTGGAGATATTATAGTGGTATCAGAGCAACCATCTTGGCACAGCCTATGATTTGCATTCTTGAAGAGCCAAGATGTCTTCATAAGAATATGAGCCTCTCACTGACATAGAGAAGAGGTACCTGAGAAGAAGACAGAAAAATTTTGATTACACCAATGATGATAAAGACAAGGGAAAATCCCCTTAATCTGGAAGTGATGAAGATGGGAAAGAGTTTGCAAAAACCCTTCTGAAATCCATGCAAGATCTTGCTATAGAGATCAAAGAAATGAGATTGGACAAGATCAAGGAATCTCTTAGGATATTTCATCCTATAGAAAGCTTTGGCGTGTCTCACCACTGGAATGATCAACCAGTGAACCAGCCACAAGCTCCACAATGCTCTACCATGCCTACCTTTTTGGCCGTGGAAAATGAAGGGCCTCATGAGAAAGCATCCCTTGAAGACTACTTTGAAGAATATGAGTCTCATAATTAGAGATTCAAGGACCACTTGAGTTTTCAAGAGTTTTGTCACCTCAAGGACAAAAGAAGACCAAGGCATCAGTATAGAGATGGTGGATTCACTCAGAATCATGATCGACATCACTCTATGGGCAGATTATTTTTACCCAAGTTTGATGGGTCATCCTCTTGTTTTGCCAAAGCATGGGTAGAAAAACTAGTTTCTACTTTCAGTTGAACAAAGTCCCTGAAATGGAAGCTATCAAGATTGTAGCACTGCACTTTGAAGGTGAAGCACACAACATGTGGTTCCATGGGTTGTCTACATTGGGCCATGCCAATGTGACTACCTATTCTGAGTTCACTAGAAGACTGGTGGAAAGGTTTGACAGAAAGGATCTAGAAGCAACTTTCATGAGCCTTGCAGAGTTTAAGCAGTTAGGTAATACAAAGTCTTATATCTCCAAATTTTTGAGATTATCTGTTATGGTTCTTGATTTGTCTGTAGCAAGGAGGGTGTACATGTTCATCGATGGCTTGGATGAACCTATGCATGGGTTGGTTAAATATACCAAGCCAACTACCTTGCATGATGCCATTGAGAGGGCTATAGACCTTCAATATGCCTTGCCAAAAGCAAAGGAAAATTTTCAGAACAAGCCCTCTTTTCCTTCTAAAGGAAAGGAAGAGAAAGTTGCTCCTTCAAAGGATAGCTCATACAAGAAGGCTCTTGATGATGAAGTTCAGAGAGATCTAAGAAAGAGGAAGCTATGATTCACTTTCCAAGAATCATGGGTACCTGGACATAGATGTGTTGCTGGTAAGGCACATTATATAGAGGTCTTCTCAGATCTTGAAGAGGATGAAGATGATGAGCCTAGGAGGGGTCACAATGCTGACAATGTTGAAGGAGATCCAACACCATCAGGAGATTGGAATGGAGAAATTGCTCCTATTGGAGGAAATCTTGCATCTTTGAGGGGAGTACCTAAGTACTTGACCTTAAGAGTTCAAGGTTCAATCATGAATCAGAGGGTTTATGTATTGATTGACACTGGGGCTAACCACAATTTCATTGATGCCCATCTTGTGCAAAGGAGGGCAATACCCACTGATAATTTTGAGGGATATAACAATGCAATGCATGCATTATGTCCCATCACTTGCAATCACCATGGGATCCTACACTTTGGTGGATCACTTCTTTGTAGTTGACATACCAGACACCAATGTTATTTTGGGCGTTCAATGGTTGATTACATTGGGGAAAGTCACCACTGATTGGGAGGCTTTGGAGATGGAATGGGTGGACAAGAAGAGTGGTGCACCTCAAATGATAAAAGGCATGCATACTTACCCTTCACACAACACTTCCACACACAAAAAAAAGATGGATTTGCGCGGTGGAAGCAAGGACCTCACTGTCCCTTCTATTATGTTCATGAGATTTCTGCAAAGGGCGCTCTTATCTAGTGGAAAACCACCTGGGAGGCCACCCGATTCAGTTTTAGTGAGAGATCTCTCACTACCTGATGCTCCAAATTCAGATCTAGGAGGGATAGGAGCATTAGAAAACACAGCTACAGTGTTGGAAGGTTTGGGCAAGCACAAGAAGGAGGGATATTTTCTTCTCTCATCATCACCACCCACCTTCATTTCTGATTCTGCGCTGTTGGAGGAGAAGAAAGGAAGGTATGTCCTTCCTACTTATACCTTTGGCATAAGAGATTTCAAACAAGAGATCAGCAACATGGCAGGAATTCCATTGATGCATCATCAATGTTGTCATTTTTGGGGAGTGTAGATCTATATTGGAAATCCCAGTTGTTGGTGGATTATTCCAAAGATCTTCACACTTGTATGATGCTTGATGACGAGCTTCATGAAGAGGGATATATATTCCATGAGGGATTCATCGATCATCATGATAGGATCTTCTTACCTAGAGCCTCCAAGCTCAAGGATAGGATGCTACAAAGGGCCTACAAAGAGTTCTGTTTCAACCCTACCTATTCTATGAAGATCTACAACACTATCATGGGATGCTTTGAATGGGATGGCTTTGGAGGAGACCTAAATCAGCATTTTCTAGAATGCAAGAGCTATGTGGAGTTGGGGCAGCCAAAGGACTCTATGTAAGAGTCATTTCAACCATTTATTCCTTCTCTTGGAAGGGGATAAAAATCTATGTACAACTCCATGTATAGGAGAGACATTGTTGTTGAAAAATCTGATCATGTAATGCAAGTTTCATTTTCTGATTTGACATATTCTTTCACCATTTTTATGCAGGGCATGACTCCAAAGAGGATTGTTGTATCATGTAAGTATCATGGCAAACAGTGGGCCACTAAAATTTCTGAATTTGGCCTCTCCCTTGTTGTGCAAAGGGAGATTCTCTTTCATGATGGGTGCTTCCCAAAGGCACCAAACATATCTCACATTTTCAGCCATGGTGAGATGACTTGTACAGCAAATAAGTGGTGGGGAAACCACTTGCCAAACCTTGATATGATGCAAGAAGGAGATTCACTGTGCTGGTACCATATGTGGGACTATGACCCACCTCCTCATGCTCAAATTTATGTTTGTATATATGTAATTATGCTTCCATACTTGGATGATATAGGTGTACTTTTTATGGGATTGTATGGAGGGAGGATGGGAAGTTTGTATGTACCACATGGGATGGAAACTCTCTATGTACCTCATGATACATGTTTTAGAGAGAGTATTGGCTCAATCATGTTTGTTTCTGTTGATTTCTTGACTCCTTGTGGGATGGATTATGTACATCTCATGATGACTTTGGAGGAACAATTCATGGAGGATTGGATTGGTGAACACCTAGCATATGAGGAGAGCTTGATCTTTGATGGTGTCACCAATGGAGGAGGAGAAATGTTGCATCACTCACCCTATCAGTTGCTTGAGGACAAGAAGCATTTTGAAGGGGAGGACTGTAATATTCCCAATTAGCCCAAGCTAATGGGAATATACAATTTTGTTTCAATGTGAACATAGCTAAATCTGGGCTATTTACATAAGCACACTTAGGTGTGAAAGAGACTGGAGAAATTTACCAAGTCAACCAGGACCAAATCAACAGCGTTGTCTATATACAGTGAACCTCCTAGATGCATAGCGAAGTTTTAGTTGGAGGCTACTCATGTGAATGGAGCTAAATCATTGAGATGGTTTAGGGTTTGACAAGACTTTCATCCTATAAAACGAAGAGGAGGACAACAGAAGAAGGTTGTTGATTGAGTATATTTCTAAATATATTGTCTGTTTAGAGATATATCATTCTATGTTGTTTAGCTGAGGATAGTGCTATTTAGCACTAGGGTGTTCCTGTTTGGGAATCCCACCTCTTCCATTGAGTAGCTCTTGGAAGAGTCTTGTTGATCCATCCACTATCAGGAATTTGGCCAAGCTCATCTTCCAACTACAACGCAGATCCTTTTGAGGTTTTGGTTTTCCTTGTAAGCTGTAACAAGTGGAGGCTAGATATGTTCAGGTCTAGGCCATTATGGGGCCTCTTTTCACTGGGAAAGTCTTTTATCCCATTGGAAAGAGAGTTCTGGACTTTTGGAGCTGCATTTTCAGATCTTGGCAGCAGGCCAATCCAGTGATAGAGCCTACAGTGCATTTTTTCTTCCAGGACTATGTTATTTGCAAGAAGGAATTTTCAAGATGTTTTGACACACATTTGGAGGAGAGATATCTGGTGTTGGGGTTCTTCCCTTCACTATGGTGATCCATGGATTAGACTTCTGATCCATGTTATGTTTAGATCTGATATGCTTCTATTGTATTCATCTTCATAAATTTATGAATACTACTGTAGATCTGCAACTTTAGATATCAGATCTACTCTCTGTGTTTCATGTTTTGATCAAAACCCCAAGGGGAATTTCTAAAGGAGCTCTTCTAGTGTACAGATATGAAATAGATCTGATATTCTGTACAAATATCTGATCTAGATGTGGAGTGTAATATACATCTGATGTAGCTCTTAAAAATAACGTTTTCAAGCTATTTTTTAGTTAATACATGTTTTGCAGCCCCTCTTTTGAGGAATTTCTTCTATTCTTGTCTTCTACATTATGTTATACATTGTATGGGCCTCATTATGGATCTGATTTACTGCTGTATATATAAATGTTGAGCCTTCTTATTTGTATCCTATTGTTTCTCTCAAAAACTGTGTTATTTTCCTGCAGTATTGTTGCATATTGTTGCAGCCCCATTCTTGGGTGTTTTCCAGCCATACTAGGTGTGGTAGGTCTGTTTACCTCACCTAGTTTGATTTTTTTTTCTCTCCTTTTGTATTTACCTACTATATCTCCATATCTAAGGGATCCAAGGGCTGTAAACTCATTTCAGTGCACATACTTCTGAAAAATGCGTTATCCCGGCATGCATTTTTTAGCAGTCCCTATTTGTGGATATTACATGGTAGCTGTGTTTAAGAATTATATACATAAGTTATTAGAAGTATTTCTCAATGACTAGACTGTATTTTTCTTATTGAAGTAGCATGTTTCAATTTTGCGCTTGATGTTGGATACTTTTCAGAAGCATCAAATCTTGTTGAATTTGAATACGTGTATATTTTGTGTCCCTTTCGGGATTTTGTTGGGTCATATTCGCTATCAATAGGGATTAATGGTCGATCTAGATAAGATTGCTATTATATTTAACCTAGAGGCTCTAGAAAATGTGAAGTAGGTGTGCTCAATTTTGGGGCATACTCGCTATTACAAAAAATTTATTCAAGGCTATGCATTGATTACTGCGTCAATGGAGAAGTTTTTGAAGAAGGATGCCTCTTTTGGCTTGGATGAGGACTGCCATAAGAGTTTAGAGCTGCCTAAGAAGAAAATTGTGACTCCGCCTATGTTGGTATTTCCATACTAGATAAAGGAATTCCATGTACACTTGGATTCTTCATGTATCACGCTAGGAGTTGTACTCGCGTAGCTAGGTGTTGATTTATTGATCACCAAATTGCATTTACAAGCAGGAAATTGTCAAGTGTTGAGCACAATTACTCAACAACAGATAGATAATTTCTAGCTATGGCCTATTTTCTACACAAGTTTCATCACTATTTGTTGGGAGGACATTTTAAGATGTTCATCGATCACTCTACTTTGAAGTACCTGGTCAAAAAGCCTATGTTGGGGGGTAAGGTTTGTTGATGGCTCTTATTATGTCAAGAGTATGATTTTGAGGTGATTGTAAATCCAAGGAGATTGAATGCAGGTACAGACCATTTATCGCGCATTCAAAGTGGAGAGGAGCTAACTAGTTTGGAGGACGGATTACCACATGCGCAAATATTTGCCATTAAAGTAGTCGATGACATGCTAATTCATCGGATCACCATGTTGCCATACCAAGGGGAGGATCCAGGGGTGGACTTTAGAGGGAAGGGATTGGAGAAAAAGGTCGTCGATGAGGTGAAGAAAAATTATGGGGTAAACAGGAACACCCGCAACTTTGTTGTTGCAGACATCAATTCCCCCACAGTTACATTTTCCACCCTGATCCTTGCCTGCAAAATGATCAGGAAGTTTCATGCAACAGAGGTGCCTGCGTATGTGATTAAGCTAATTGTGCAGTGTGTTAAAGGGGTACAATATAATTGGGCAAAGTGCCTCTACAATGAGTTTTTGGAAAACATTCGCGAGGTGCAAGAAGATGAGAAGAATTTTTATTATGCTTGGTTGTTGATGTTGGTCGCATTGATTGGTTGGAGGTCATCGTCATAGCCATAATTACCAGACATTGAACCCGATATTTTCGAAGCTGCCAAATATGCTTCATTATGGAATTCAAAGCTGCCATCCAGGATAACAAAAAATAAAATCTTTTGGGTGTTGTTTGATGTAGAAATATTTCAAGCAGTGCAGTCCAAGTTAGGACTATCACATATGGTGTACGAGAAGTAAAATCACATTGCAGACTTCAAGGCCAACTTGCATATTATGCACGTGTGCACAAAAAGGGACATGTCAGGCGTCTAGTATGAGCTGCCATACATGGTCATAGAGGATGACCTTGAGCGCACCATGACCAAGTGGCCCCCATTATTGCTCGAAGAAAGCACAGCTGGTGATGCATCATCCTCAATACCACTGAATACCCTGAAGAAGTCGCGCACACTGACAGATCACCTAAAAGATGTGCAGAAAAACCAAGATCCAACCACTACGGTAGAAACAATGGACCTGCGCAATGATGATGAGATGGATGATAAGGATGGAGATAGTGTCGAGCCACCGGTAGACACGTGGCGTAGAACCAAAATAGGGCCTTAGCCCACCATGGGGTCACGCACAAAAATGAAAGCTTCTAAGAAAACCAAGATTGATCCATTAACACTCATAGAGAAGGATTTTGAAAAAATTGGCGACACAATCCAAGCAGTCACTGAAGATGTATGGACCAAGGTTGAAGCATAGTATAAATCAATCCTTGATGATGTGCAATAAGGGTTCCAACAACTCAAAATGCAAGCAAGCACAATACAAGTGAGCCTCAGTCAAGCGAGCATGAGACAAGCGAGCGCGAGACAAGAGAGAGAGCTAAGCATTCAACACCCATCCAAATCTAAAACCCGCACCTTTCAAGTTTCAGGTGCCACACTTTAAATTTCTAGTTCTGAGTTGTGCACAGTCATTCCCGAAAGCTTTAAGGTTGGGATTGATTTGGCTTTCTTTAGCGGCAAGATGCATGTTAAGAATATGATGATCACATACAAACTGTAGTACAGAGAGTATAAGGCTTTATAGGACACCACAGAAGCTCAGTACCAAGCCACCTCAATGTTTAAAGGTCAGCAGCTAGCCAAGGATGCATGTTGCACCGATGAAATCCAACACGCCGAGTTGGAAACTCTAACTAATCAGTTGTGCTCGGGCCTCCCTAAAATCAGAGTACCAACTACCGCAACACCCACTATCAAATTGGAAAAATTAGTAGCCACACTTAAAGCCTCACGGTCATAAATCACAATAGTCCGAGCAAAACTTGAGTAGAATATCACTAATTTTTAGATGAAGCTACAGCCCAAGAAGCCTCCAGAAGTTCGCGCACAGCGCGCCAACGTAGTTCAGGATTCAACTGCTACCATCAAAGCTACTGTGGATGATTGTAGCCAATTGTAAGAGGATTCCATGGGCATTTGGATCTCCGTCCAAGATGACCCTATCACACAGCAGCTGAAGATGGATCTGTGGTCCAAGGAACAAAAATTTAATGAGATCCAGGTCACTACGCCGACCCGAGTGTTGTGAAACCAGCTCCAAAAATAGAAGAAAAGAGATATCAACGCCTTATAAATAAGCCACTTCGAGGGGGCAACCTCCAATAAATCACATGAATGAACAATTCTTCGATGATGCAAATTACATAACCAAATTTCTATAAATAGGATTCCATGGGGACACAATGTAATCCTAGTGGGCCACAATGTAATCCTAGCTGACCTAAAAATAATAATTTAAGGGAACGATAATAACAATATAGGGGTTACAGCGGTACAATAATAACAATAAGGTGGTTACACTAACAATAATAAGGGACTATACTAGTAATATAGGGACCTAACATGCCCCTCTCCTTCAAAAAGTGTTGTCCTCAACGCTTGAGTAACTTTGGGTGCTTCTGTATAAAATTCTCATCCTCCCATGTATAATCTTCAGTGGGTAAGTTCTTCCACTTGATGAGATACTCTGAAATTGATCGATTTCATATCTGTCGAGTTCTTATTTCCGTGACTGCTTCAGGTTCCAATATGATTTTTCCTTCCTCATCAAGTTCGGGCAATATTGTTTGAACTAGAAGATTTTCACCTATAACCTTCTCTAAGCATGAAACAGGGAAAATTGGATGCACTCGTGAAGAAGCAGGAAGCTCCAATTTGTATGCCATAGTACCAATCTTTTGTAACACCTTGTAAGGACCATAGTACTTTGGCAATAATTTATTATCCTTCTTAGCTTGCTTGAGGGACATTTGTTTGTATGGTTGTAGCCGTAAAAATACCCAGTCTCCTACATCAAAACTTCTCTCGCTGCGATGTTGATCTGCCTGTTGTTTCATTCGATTTTGTGCCAAATTGAGGTTATCCTTTAAGAGTTGGAGAACTTCTTGTTGATGCTCGATGTGATCTTCCACTGCTTGAACCTTCGAATTTTCTCTTAAAGATGATGTGATGGATGGTGGATGATATCCATAAAGTGACATAAATGGGGTCATTTTTGCTGCAGTATGGAAGGAAGTGTTATACCACCATTCAGCGAGAGGTAACCACTTGACCCATTGTGTTTGTTTATCAGATACAAAACAACGAAGATATCCTTCCAAAAAATTATTTACTATCTCAGTTTGACCATCGGATTGAGGATGATAAGATGAGCTATGAGCTAATTGAGTACCCAAAAAAGAAAATAACTCCGTCCAAAAATTTCCAGTAAAAATGGGATCTCTGTCGCTCACAATAACCTTTGGGTTTCCATGTAGCTTTTGAATTGTTTCCATAAATGTAGTAGCAACTTTACTAGCTTTAAATGGATGAGATAATGCACAAAAGTGTGCATACTTGGTAAGTCTATCAACTACCACCATGATGACACTCTTTCCTTCGGACTTAGGTAAACCTGTGATAAAATCCATTGAAATATCCTCCCAACATTGGCTTGGAATGGATAAAGGTTGTATAAGACCCAGGGTCTTAATTGTATCAACTTTATTCTGCTGGCAAACCAAACATTCCACTACAAACTTTTGAATATCATATTTAAGGCCATCCCAAAAAAAATCTTTCTTCACCCTGTGGTAAGTTTTTAAAAATCCTGAGTGTCCTTCTAAAGGAGAAGTGTGCAATTCCAAAAGAATATTTTATTTTAGTTGGGAATTCTTACAAATATATAAGTGATCTTTGTACCATAAGCAATCATTTTTCCAACTAAATGTATTAGATGTACTAGGATCTTGCTGCAACTTTTGAATGAGTGTCCACACTTCTTCGTCCTTCTTCCATTCATCTCTTGCTTCGGTTATCCAATCTGGTTGGATAATAGAAATGGCACAAAGCAATGCTTCCACCTCTTCATTCTTTCTTGAGAGTGCATCTGCAACAACATTTATCTTCCCTTTTTTGTAGATTATTTCAAAGTCATAACCCAACATCTTTGTGACCCATTTTTGCTGCTCTTTTGAAGATAGTCTTTGTTCCAAAAAGTGTTTAAGACTATCATGATCAATTTTTACCTTGAAGTGTCTTCCCATTAGGCAAGTTCGCCATTTCTTTAGTGCATGCAGTATTGCTAACATTTCCTTCTCATAAATAGGTTTCTGTAAATACTTTCCTTTGATTGGATTACTTTCAAAAGCAATGGGTCTTCCTTCCTGCATTAAAACTGCACCAATTCCATTTCCTGAGGCATCACATTCCACAATAAAGGTTTTTGTGAAGTCTGGCGTAGCTAAGACCGGTGCTAGGCACATTGCCTCTTTAAGATGTTCAAAGGCCTTAGTTGCTTCAGGAGTCCATGAAATGCATCTTTCTTCAATAATGTTGTTAGAGGTGCTGCTATTCTCCCATAATTCTTAACAAACTTGCGATAATACCCTGTTAACCCGAGAAATCCTCGCAACTGCTTTATGGTTGTGGGGACTTTCCATTCCTTAATGGCTTTAATTTTGTTAGGGTCTACTTTAACAACCTCGTGAGATACAATATGACCCAAATATTCCACCTCTTGTACTCCAAAGAAACATTTGGATTTTTTTGCATATAATTGTTTCTCCTGCAATAGTTTGAGCACCCTGTCAACATGTTCAACATGATCCTTCCAAGACCTGCTGTAGATTAGTATATCATCAAAAAATACTGGCACAAATTTTCTAAGGAAGGGTTTGAAAATGGAATTCATCAACCCTTGAAATGTAGAAGGTGCATTGGTAAGGCCAAAAGGCATGACCAAAAATTCATAATGACCCCATGAGTTCGAAATGCTGTTTTTGGAATATCTTCAGTCTTCATTCTAATTTGATGATATCCTGAACGAAGATCCAACTTGGTAAAATAAATTGCTCCATGTAATTCATCCAATAATTCATCAATCACAGGAATGGGAATTTTATCTTTAATGGTGAGCTTATTGAGCTCCCTATAATCCAGACACATTCGCCATGATCCATCCTTCTTGTGTACCAATACTACAGGAGCAGAGAAAGAACTTTGACTAGGTTGAATTATACCCGCCTCTAACATTTCTGCAATCATACGTTCAATTTCGCTCTTTTGGAAGTAAGGATATCTATAAGGCCTGATGTTTGGAGGAACACTACCTAGAATCAAATGAATAGCATGATCATGATCACGAATAGGTGGGAGTCCTTTGGGAGTTTCAAACACCTTGGAATGATTGTCCAAGACTTGTTGGAGATCTGCAGAAATAGATGATTTTGATGTTGGAACTTCTAGTGAGCATAATTGTGAAATTACGCCTCGTTGTTCTTTCTTTAGAAGTTTTTTCATGACATTAGAGCTTATTATCCTTCCCGGCTTCCCTTCAATACCCCGTAATTCGACTTCCTTTCCTTCTGAAAAAAATTTCAAGAAAAGTTCTTGAAAATTAAAAGCTACCGTCCCCAAAGATTGTAACCATTGTACTCCTAGTACAACATCAGCACCTCCCATAGGAATGGAAAGCATTGGACTAGCCAATACATATTCCCCCATGGTTAGCTTGATATTATGGCATTTTCCAGAGAAATTTATAGTTCCTCCATTTGCAACCATCACTTGACATTTTGGTGCTGGGTATAGGAAACAATTCAATTCCTTGGCTACCTTACAATGAACAAAATTATGGGTACTACCCAAATCAATCAACACTATTACCTTTTTCTTCCTGATATGTGCTTCTATCTTAAGATTTTGAGGAGTGGTAATTCCTGCCAATGCATTACATGATATGGTTGGACTCATTTCGTCCTCTTCTAGGGTTGGTTCTGTTAGCCACCTATAAATTTTTGGCATACCAAACAAGTGGCTAAATATATTTCTGAGTCTTCAAGAGAAACATTTTCCTTGAAAATCTATCAATATTGAAGCCTTAAAGTGTATTTTGTCCTTTGAAAAAATATTCACTGTTGTTTCCATTGAAAAGCCCTGTTGTTTATGAAAGAAACTATTTTCCAAAGGCCTCCGAAACTGCCCACTTTGACTCATTCCCCCTCATTTTAAAAAAACCTCCTTTTCATCTTTAAAACCTCCAATACCCTTAAAAAGCCTCCAAAATCCTTCTAAGCCTCTAAAAATCCCTTTTACAGGTTTAAAACACCCTTTTCCCTTTTACCGAAAGCCAAGAAAATCCTTAAAAATCCCTGTTTTTTGGTTGAAAAACCCTTTTTTCCCCTAAGGCTTTAAGCCCCTTTCAGCCTTATCCCTAGCCTCTTTTCCGCACAGGACCGGCGCCATAACCAAGAGCCAATCACAAATCGCAATCTGGAAATTCTGTTTTTCGTTTCCCTTTTCCTGTTTCTTCCGACGCCGATCCCGCGATTAGATCTAAACCGTTGAATCCACAAGAACCAATGGCCATATCTTATCGCGCTCCTCTCATAGCCCTCATCGCTAAATCGCAATCGGAGCTTTCCTTTTCCTAAATTTCCTTTGTTTCTTCCATTTTTCCGATGCAATGAACCTTTGCTCTATTGACCCTCGCTTCAATCTCCACTGTCGACCTTTTCGATCCAACGGTCAGTGCTCAAGCGCATCGTGCCCATTCATCATATTACCCCTCCGCCTGTGCGACTCCCTACTAAATCTGGACCGTTGATCATCCGCAGATCCAATGGCCTGCGCTCCATCGCAAAATCAACAATCGCAACTTCTCTTTTCCATGTGCCTTGCCTCCTCCGATGTCGATCCTACGATTAGATCTTGACCATTAAATCCACAAGAACCAATGACCAGGATCACGTCGCACTCCGCCCATAATTCTCTATTATCACCCCGCCGATTAAATCTCGACCGTCGATCATCCTTCAGATCGAACGGCTAGCGCTTAATCGCGCATCGCAAATCCAAAAGTCTTCCCTTTTCGTTCCTCCGATGGTTCGATTCTGTGATTTGATCCTGACCGTTGAATCCAAAAGAACCAACGGCCAGGATCTAATCACGCTCTGCCTTTTCCTTGCCCCTTTACACTATTCCGCGATTTGCCGATTAGATATCAGCCATCCATTCTCACAGATCTAGCGGTCTTAATTCAATCCCGCACTCTGTTTCAACCCCACAAATTTATACATATCACGCTCTTTCCGCACTGTCGGATCTGAGGTCCCAGATCCAACGGTCACTATTGCATGTCGCGTAACTTTCGTGCCTGAAGTTTAATGTTTCAAAATTACACAATAAAAGTGGTTTTTTGATTCCACGTGTTGATCCCTAATAGGATCACGTTCCAAAAGTGAAAATAACCTTCTCCCCATTCAGCCGCTTGAAAACCATTCTTGTTTTCCACTTTACTACCTACCCTCCACAACCTTAACTTTTAATCCTGACCATCGATCTCTGAGATCGAATGGCCTATATTACATCGCATTTTTATTCATCCGCCATTCATCAGACTTTCCAAAGGACTTCATCGGAAGATCTCCACCGTTGATCTCTTCCAACGATCTGACGGCCCACGTTTAATTTTCCTCTGCCCTCTTGGTCCCACCACCAAACACGCCCCCTGTTGTCTTTCATTTTCGCCTTTTTCCTTTGTATTTTTCCTGAGTTATAAACTTTATGTTTTAACACTAAAAGTCATTTTTCACGCTAATTCATGTTTAAACCCCGGTTTCATGGTGTTGCGCCATGTAACCTTTCTCCATCGTGCACATTTCCTCTGCAATCGCTCCTCCACCTCTGCTAAAACCTTTCTGAAGCAGTTTTAAGCCCCGCGCAGAATTTCATAATAGGTTTTCCGTGTTTTGTAGGTTAAGAAGCATGCTTTATTGAATATCAGGGTTATTCACTCTGAAGTTAACCCTCCGATGCCTTTACAGCCTGTGTATTCATAAAACAAGATGGCAGAAGTTCAAAAGTGTATCAGAGAAAGATTAAAGAATTAAAAATCCTAACATTGAAGATTAAGAGGCCTAATCCACAGTCAACACGGTTGAATACCAATCATTGGTCGTAGCAGTGCAGGAGATACATCAGCAGGACATTACATTCACTGAAAAGAAGCCAAAGTACTACTACCCATTCTCTATTTCTTCATCAAGCTCCTAAGCAGTTATCACTCTGACCAAGAAGTCCAAAAAAACTGTCAGTGCATTAGTTACAGAGCATGGAAGACCTGAAAGGTAACTCTTCACCCTTTCTTGTCTCAGAGTACAAAACGGAGTACTACAGCCAGAAAGTACCTTCAAGAACATACCTGTGGAGTTATTACCATCTACCGAAGACCCCTAATTCATCTACAAAGCACTGAAATTTAATATAAAGACATTAAAATAGAATGGGCTTCGAAATACACTTCTCCTCTTTTTTAATGCATCATTTAAGTTCTATCTACCACTATTATCATTCTTTCACCTATAATAACTCATGATAAATACATTGTAAATGTTGGTTGATTATTGTAAAAACACTAACTGTAAGTTGTTTCACCGAGTTGGAGTTCTATGAGTAATAGTTGTAAATAGGTTGGGAGATGAGTTATAGTTGATATCAAGCTGTTGGAAAATGATGTTTGTGACTAGTTTTGCTCTTCTAATATGACAAGCATGTTCATTGGATCCTGATCTAAATCAGTGGTGATGTGTTCTATATTTTATTGTTTTCCCTCTGTTATGCATGATATTTCATTTCTCTGATTAGAATCAGTAATCTAGCTTAGGATATACTTCTGTAAAGTACCTTAATGCTTCCTGCTCTTCTTATCTTTTATGTTTTCTGCTAATTGTGTAATCTAAGAATAAATTCAATATAATTTAACTAGTATAGAAGTTGATTTGCCCATGCTTGCTGATGTATGAATTTAGAGTTTGTTTTTAGATGTTCTTGTCTAGTTTTAGCTAAAAGAATTGGGAAACTGGGAGATTTAGAGTTAGTTCTGTCTCACTAGGGTCCTTTTTCAACAGTTAGCCTTTCTAAGATCCCTTAAGTTGAATGTCAAAAGCAGATAAGGTTAAAATTCTTTCTTTGATCTTAGACTTTCACTTTGTGTCAAATATTAAATGTTTTCTATTGTCTAAAAAATTAGCCTCATTATGAGTTTGATCATAGATGGTTAAGGTATGCCCTATCCCTAGATTTGCTCCTAAGTGGTCACCTTGGAAGGTTTTCTTTTCATTCACCTTCATTTCCTTATTTTTTCGTCCCATACTATCATCTTAAGAGATCCTCTGTTTTAGATGACTAGCCCATTTGAAAGCCTTGGATATTTGAATTGCAAGTAAACCCTTTTATGACCCCATTGCCCAATGAACTTGTGTTTTCTTTGAATTATCTCCCAATTTCCAAAATCCTTCTCTACTCACTCCTTCACCTTACATTAAACCCTCCTTTCATGTTTCCCAACCAAAAAAACAAAAACAAAACAACAACCCTTGTGCCCTATAACTAGCCTAATACCTTAAATTGAATTTCAAAGATATATCATTCTTTACATATATAGAGAGATCTCTCTATGGATCCAGGAGGGCTAGATCCTAGGATCTCAAAGTGATTTGATGTTGTCTTGTCTTTTGGTCTTGGCAATCTGGCCAAAACACAGGAACCACAACATAACGGTGACTCTACTGGGGAAGTAAGATCATTTTAGCCTTGGATTGGTAGTTAATCACTGTGGTGGACAGTAAATCTCCTTGAAACATTCTAAACCTTCCACCTGGCAACTCCACAGTTCCTAAATGACCAAAAGACTTCACTGATGATCAGTAGGCCTGCTGATTTTCTTTGTTTTCACAAGACTCCACTGGGAGACCAGTTTCATTACAACATCATCCATATTAGAATAAACACATAGGATTAAGCTTCTTGTTTAAATATAGTTTGCCTCTTAAAGACTGTCATACCTGGCTAGCTTTCTTTTTTGAGTTTGAAACTTAATATACTGGCTTTAAGAACAATCCATACTAGAGCTTATCCTAATCCAAACCCACCTGAAGTAGTTGATAATCCAGAGAGTATTCTTAGGAAGTCTCTCACATCTAAAGACCCAACTACTGTCAGACACATTTATAGAGCTAATTCAGCACCTGAAAACCTTACAGCTCTATCAAAAACTCAAGTTGGCTTAGACTTACCAGGTAATTTACCAAGAACTAAGTCATTCAGTGGTATAGATCAGACAAAATTTCAGCCTCCAAGTTCACTACTGTATAGTGGCCAATACACTAGGGACAGATAGACCCCTCCATCAACACCTCCTGATATTCACTTCATTCATAACTTGGGTCTTTTTCACCCTAAATCTACTCAACAGTTTGCTGCTGGTCCAAGAATTTTTGTCATTCACATACCTACTGCTCAAGCTAATCCTTTACCTCCACAAAACACTATCATGGAAGCATGGTATGCCCCCTTGGTGTTACCACAACCTCTAGTGCTTTTAACCAATGATTATCAGTCTAAAATCCCTCATTTCACTAGAAAAGAATCTACCACAGCTCAACACCAGGTAGATAGGATGGAAGATGCTTTTGACTACATGGAAATAGAAGATGAGACTATCAAAATGAGAATATTTGCTCAGAGTCTAGGAGGAGAGGTAAAGAAGTGGTTTAAAGGCCTAACTCCTAATAGTATCCATGATCTTCCCTCTTTACATCAAACCTTCATAAACAAATGGGAGGTCAAAAGCAACCCTCTCCAAATACTAATAGAGTATAAGAATCTCAAAAGAAATCAGGGAGAAAGTGTTCATGATTATTCTACTAGATTTAACAGTGTCTATAATGCTCTTCCACCGCACATGAAACCTACCCAAGGAATGGCTTTAGTGAAATATCCTAAGGGTTTCGATGCTGATATGGCCTATCAGCTAAGGGAGAGAGACTATAACACATTAGAAGATATGCAGAAAGGAGCTGTAAGTGTGGAAGCAAACTTAATTGAAAAAAGGGCTAGAATGAGGGCTAAAAAGAAGGTAACCTATAGGGAAGACACCACAACTTCCTCATCTAATTCCAAATATGATTGTCTAGCCAAAAAAATGGAGAGGATAGAAAGAATCATGGAAAAAATGGTTTTCCAAGTCAATAATCAGAATAGGAATCAGTCTCAAAACCAGAACCAAAAATTTAGGAGAAACAACCCCCCCAATAGACAAAGAGACTCTAAACAGCAAGTCATACCCCCATTCCAAGAAAAATTCCTTGATGAAGATGAGGGAATTATAGAAGAATCTGAGGGAGCTGTTATAAACATGGTGGAAGTAGATAACCAAGATCACACCTTTTCCCCAGAGGATAATAAAACCTCATACACACATTGGGATGAGGAGGGATTAGAATCTGAGGACTATAGGTTAGGATTCGAGAATGCCATCATGCAGTTCTGAGAACAATATGATCTCAGAAGAAAAAATAACATAGGCACTCCCAAACCAAAAACCTCTGAAATCACCATTAAGAAAAGACCTGAAAATACTCTTAAAGTGACTGCTGAAAGCAACAAAATATCAATTGAGAGTTATGAAAAAAAACAAAGAAAAAGACATCCAAACCACTGATAAACCAAGTCAAGAATCTAGCAACACTGGCATTACAGCTAATGCTCCTAAAAAAATAGTTTCAAACAATGTACATAGTGAGAATCAGCAAGCTGATTCTGCCAATAAAATAGTGGCCAACAAGACGGAATTGAACCTTTCAAAGAGTCAATCCCCTTTCAATTTGGAGAGTGAAATATCCAAAATCAAAATTTATGTTCCTCTCACTGAGTTGGCCACCCAAGATGTATATAAAGGTCAAATTCTGAAGGCCTTAAACTTAGGAGAAAATGGTGATACTGTCAATTTAAATGATGACCAACCAGCTCTCTTGTTTGGCCCAAAAATTGAAGGGAAGTTTCAGGAAGGAGTGGTGCCTTCTTTCTATGTCAGTCTCAACATCCATGACAAAATCTTACATAATGCCATGCATGATTCATGGGCTTCACAAAACCTTATGCCAAAAGTGATTATGGAGAAGTTAGGCCTAGAGATAACCAGACCCTATAAGGATTTATATTCTTTTGACTCTAGCAGAGTGAAGTGCCTTGGCCTAATCAAAGATCTCTGTGTGAATTTGACCCAAATCCTAGCCAAGTGCATGGTTATGGATGTTGTAGTAGCTGATGTGCCTCCTAAGTATGGCATGTTGTTGTCAAGATCATGGGGTGCCAAGCTGCAAGGTACAATGCAGATGGACATGACATATGCCACTATCCCTGTCTTTATCCAACTTAGAATATTATATAGGGAGGCACACATGAAGCTTATGGTTAGCAGCCCTGAGAAACCCGAAAATTATCCTCTCTACTCTATCCATACGGATCTAGACTCTTTTATCCTTTACAATTATGAATTTATAGATGAGCTAGAGCTAGAAGACAAAAAATTAGACAACAGAATAGAGCCCACAGATCCTAACATGATGGCAACCCTAGATATAGAGGAAAACAAGAAAGAAACCTTTGAATAGTATGCTGAATCAAAAAACCAGAGTGAACAAAACCAAGACTACAAACAGCAGATTACTCATCACTCTGAACTCCATCAAAGCCCTAAAGAACAAAACATAGTGCAACCTGGTGCAGACCTCATAACACAACATAATGGTGAACATAGCATTAGGGATGAAAATTATAATAAGTCTGAAAATAGTCTTTTATGGTTCATGAACTTTGATGGGTCTTGCACTAAAAAGAATGCAGGAGTTGGGGTATGGTTGCACAATACTGAAAGCAACTATGTTGAGAGTCATGCCTTCAAGCTAGACTTTAAATGCACAAACAACATTGTGGAGTATGAGGCTCTCATCCTAGGATTGAATCTATTGAAAAAACTAGAAGCCAAGAGGATAGTTGTCCATGGAGACTCTGAATTAGTCATCAAACAAGTAAATGGAGAATACACTGCTAATCATCCTAGATTAAGGGCATAAAGAAATGATGCCATGGATCTATTGAAAACATTTGTAGAATATGAGCTTGTGTTTGTTCCTAGAAGTCAAAACATAATTGAAAATGGATTGGCCTGCGCCACTAGTTCATATCAGAAATCACCTAGTGACAAACAGATATTATTCAAACAAAATATAGACCTGCAGCGCTAGATAATGAAAAATATTGGCAGGTTTTTAAGGGTGACAAACAGATAGAGGATTTCTTGCTTTGCATGAATGAGTTTGAATTACCTGATTCAGACTCTAGATCCGATGAAAACTATCTGGACGAAGAGCCCCCTGATGAAGAAAAACCATCCCCTACTACAGAAATAAACATGTTGACCAAATAATTCGAAACCCAAACAGAAGAATACATGAAAACAGATAAAGAAGACATAGAGGTGGTGCATTCCAAAGACAAAAGCATACCCATAGGACTAGCACCCATAGAGGACCTCTTTGATTTTAATGATGTGGCAAAGAATCCCACTATAGAACACGCTGAATTAGATGTTGAAGAGTGCAATATAAGCAGCAAGGATAAGCCTAAAATGATTAAATTGTCTAAAACTCTGCCAGCACATATCAAACAGAAATACATTGATTTATTTAAAGAGTTTTTTGATGTGTTTTCTTGGAGTTATGAGGAATTAAAATCCTATGACACAGAGATCATCCAGCATAAGATTCCATTAAAAGAAAACCAGAAACCTTTTAGGAAAAAACTATGCAGAAACCCTGTACAATTGCCTCTAGTAGAAAAGGAAATTAAGAAGATGTATGAGGCTGGAATCATAGTCCGTGTGAGGTTTTCTAATTGGGTATCTAACCTTGTAGCTGTGAGGAAAAAGATAGGAGAAATAAGGTTGTGCATTGATTTTAGAAACTTAAACAGTGCCTCTTTAAAAGACAATTACCCTTTACCCAAAATGGAACACATCCTGGAAAGGGTAGTTGGTTCTAAGAGGATTTCTCTGTTAGATGGCTTTTCAAGGTATAACCAGGTCTTAGTACTCCCAGAAGATCAACTTAAGATAGCCTTCACCACTCCTTGGGGCACTTTCATGTATGTGAAAATGCCTTTTGGATTAATGAATGTTGGGGCCACTTTTCAGAGGGCCATGGACATTGCATTCTCAGAAGAGATAGGTTACTTCATTGTAATTTACCTTGATGACATAACAGTTTACTCCAAAACTGAAGAAGAGCACCTTAAACATTTGAGGAAAGTCTTTGATAAGTGCAGAAGGTTTGGGCTATCTTTAAATCCCAAAAAGACAGTATTTGGTCTCCAAGAAGGTAAACTTCTTGGCCATATTATATCTGAAAAGGGGATTAAAATAGACCCAAAAAGAGTTGAGGGAATACTATATATTAGCCACCCAAGAAACATAAAAGAATTGCAGTCCTTTATTGGGAATATTAACTTCTTGAGGAGGTTTATTTCCAACTTAGCAGAACTCCTTAGAAACATGACTAATATGCTTAATAAAGAAGTAGGAGTTAAATGGACTCTAGAAGCCAAAAAATCCTTTGAATTGGTAAAACATGCACTCACCCGAGCACTAGTTCTAATCAACCCAGATTTCACAAAAGATTTCCTTATATTCTCTTTTGCATTAGAGCATAATTTGGCTGCTGTCCTATTGTAGAAAAATCTAGAGGGACAAGAGCAGTCAATTGCATTTTTTAGCAAGGCACTAATAGATGCACCCTTGAAATATAACATCATGGAAAAACAGGCCTATGCCTTGGTAAAGGCCTTAAAATATTTCAGGGTGTATATTTTACATTCCCATATCATTTCCTTTGTGCCTAACATAGTGGTGAAAGACATTTTGTCACAAGACCCAGATGGAAAAAGAGGTAAGTGGATTGCAGTGATACTAGAGTATGATTTGGAGATCAAAACCACAAAACTCATCAAGGGTCAAGGCTTGGCGCAATTAATGGTTGAATCTAACTTACAAGCCCTTGAAATAAATATGGTAGATGCTTTGGATGAACATGAAGGATTTCCTGCTCTCACTATTGAAGAAAAATTCCAAAACTCACCTTGGTATGCTAACATCTTGTATGTGCTTACAAATATTAATGCTCCTCTTGATTTATCAAAGACAAAGGTAAGGTTTTTAAAGCTGAAAGCTAGAAATTATTGCATTTTAAATGAATTTTTATATTGGAAAAATGCCAATGGTTTATTGCTTAAATGTTTGCCTGAAGTTGATCCAGAGAGGATCAAACATGAGTTCCATGAAGGAGAGTGTGGAGGCCATCTATACTAGAAAACCACTACCAATAAAATCCTTAGAGCTGGCTATTACTGGCCCACCCTCTTCCAAGATGTACATAAAATTATATTTGCCTGCCATAAGTGCCAAATATTTTAGGGCAAAAGAAAACTCCTTCCTTTACCATTACAACCAATCACTGTTGAAGCTCCTTTTTAATAGTGGGGCCTAGATTTCATAGGAGAAATCCATCCTACTTCATCTTCCCAACATAAATGGATACTTACAGCCACTGACTATTTCACAAAATGGATAGAGGCCATCCCTTCTAGGAATGCCACAGATTATTTTATCATAAAATTCCTTGAAGACCACATCCTATCTAGATTTGGCTGCCCTAGGAAGATTATTGTTGATAATGCTGCTGCTTTTGGTTTGAAAAAGATGATTGATTTTTGTCATAGGTATCAGATTGCACTTGGTCATTCTACTGCTTATTACCCTCAAGGTAATGGGCTATCAGAATCATCAAATAAAAGTTTGATGACCATCATCAAAAAGCTGCTTGAAGAAAATAAAAAATAATGGCATAACAAGTTGGTGCATGCTCTATGGGCAGACAGATTAATAACAAAGAAGTCCATTGGAATGTCTCCATATCAGTTAGTCTATGGAGCAGATGCAATGTTCCCTACCAACTTGGGGGTACCAGTGAAAAAATTGGTCCAAGAAATACAGTCAAAAGAGGACAGCATCGTAAGGAGAATCAATCAAACTATACATCTCCAGCAGACAAGGGAAGAAGTCTACAACAGAGCTCAGAAAGTGCAAGAGAACATCAAAAAGTTATTCGATAAGAGAACAAAAGCTTGTGACTGCAAAATTGGAAACAAGGTACTCAAGTGGGACTCTAGGAGAGAATATAAGGGTAAGCATGGCAAATTTGATAGTCTATGGCAAGGCCCTTATGTCATTCAATCCACCATTGGTCCAAATGCATTTTTCTGGAAAGAACTACATGGTACAGATCTGTTTGGGGGTCCTGTCAATGGCAGGATGCTCAAAAATTATTACTGCTAAAGTTCAGAGTTTAAAGTTTTCACTTCCATTGTAAATACCATTTCTTTGTTCAGTTTTAAAGAAAAAGGAAAAATACAAAAAAAGAGAAAGGAAAAGGTTCAGACAAGCTCAAAACTTGAACCTATGAAGTTCAAAAGAATGGATCAAATCAGCTCAAAACCTGAGCCAAAGAAAGTGAAAGGCTGGTTCTAATATGCTCAAAACCTGAACCAGCAAAGAAAGAAGAAGAAATAGCTCTAACAAGATAAAAACTAGAGCTGAAATGAAGAAGAAAAGTGACTCTAACAAGCTGAAAATATGAGTCACAAGAGAAAGAAGGATGCTTTAAAGTTTCACAATTTCAAGCCTTCACAATTTTGGTTTCAATTTCCTGCAAATTTTAGTTCATGTGCAGTTGTCTTTATGCCATGGACCCATAGCAAACCAGATAGTCTAATCCTGGTTTGACTGTTTTTAAATTTCTGTTTTAGAATGTAGAGAAAGAAATCTACTAGACAGTTTAATCCTAGCAGATATTAGTGTAGGTAGAGAAGCTATGAGGCAAACTACTTAATCTGGTCTCATGGAGAAATAACAGTAGAATTAGAGTAGTTTTTTTGTTTTCAATAAAAAAAAATAACGAAGAAGGTCTGCAAGTCTAAATGCACCTTGAAGAAAAAATGTTAGGATAGTAGGATGGGTAGGTAGATTGTTTGGGAGAATATTATTGTTGATATGATGTTTTCATGATTTGTAGCAGCTGATCAAAAAAGAAAAAAAGATGGCCAAGGATCAGGCATCTGGCCTACTTCCAAAGGATTATTTCTGAAGTTCTTGACACCTTCAAGAAGATGCCATCCCCATGTGGAGCCACTGTTAGCCACCTATAAATTTTTGGCATAGCAAAAAGGTGGCTAAATATATTTCTAAGTCTTCAAGAGAAACATTTTCCTTGAAAATCTATCATTCTTGAAGCCTTAAAGTGTATTTTGTCCTTTGAAAAAATATTCACTGCTGTATCCATTGAAAATCCCTGTTATTTACGAAATAAAATATTTTTCAAAGGCCTCTAAAATTGCCCACTTTGACTCATTCCCCCTCATTTTCACAAAGCCTCCTTTTCCTCTTTACCGAAAGCCTCCAAAAATCCTTCTAAGCCTCTAAAAACCCCTTTTACAAGTTTAAAACACCCTTTTCCCCTTTACCAAAGGCCAAGAAAATCCTTTAAAATCCTTGTTTTTTGGCTTAAAAACCTTTTTTTCCACTAAGGCTTTAAGCCCCTTTCGGCCTTAGCCCTAGCCCCATTTTCGCATAGGACCAGAGCCATAACCGAGCGCCAATCGCAAATCGCAATCGGGAAATTCTATTTTTTGTTTCCCTTTTCTTGTTTCTTCTGACGCCGATCCTGAAATTAGATCTGAACCGTTGAATCCACAAGAACCAACGGCCAGATCTTATCGCGCTAGTCTCATAGCCCTCATTGCTAAATCGCAATCAGAGATTTCATTTTCCTAACTTTCCTTTGTTTCTTCCATTTTTCCGATGCGATGAACCTTTGCTCTATCGACCCCCGCTTCAATCTCCACCATCGACCTTTCAGATCCAACCATCAGCACTCAAGTACATCGTGCCCATCCATCATATTACCCCTCCGCCTGTGCAACTCCTGACTAAATCTGGACCGTTGATCATCCGCAAATCCAACGGCCTGCGCTCCATCGCAAAATTGGCAATCACAACTTCTCTTTTCCATGTGCCTTGCCTCCTCCGATGCCGATCCTGTGATTAGATCATGATCGTTGAATCCACAAGAACCAACGGCGAGGATTGCATTGCGCTCCACCCATAATTCTCCATTATCGCCCCGCTGATTAAATCCCGACCATCGATCATCCTTCAGATCGGATGGCTAGCGCTTAATCACGCATCGCAAATCCAAAAGTCTTCCCTTTTCATTCCTCCGATGGTCCGATTCTGCGATTTGATCGTGACCGTTGAATCCACAAGAACCAACGGCCATGATCTAATCGTGCTCCACCTTTTCCTTGCCCCTTTACACTATTCTACGATCTGCCAATTAGATATCAGTCGTCCATTCTCACAGATCTAATGGTCCTAATTCAATCCCGCACTCTGTTTCAACCCCGCAGCTTTCAACCTATAGTGTTCTTTCTGCACTGTCGGATCTGAGGTCCTAGATCCAACGGTCACTATTGCATGTCGTGTAACTTTTGCACCTGAATTTTAATGTTTCAAAATTATGCGATAAAAGTGGTTTTGTGATTCCATGTGTCGAACCCTGACAAGATTTCATTCCAAAAGTGAAAACCACCTTCCCCTCATTCAACCGCACGAAACCCATTCTTGTTTTCCACTTTACCGCCTACCCTCTGCAACCTTAACCTTTAATCCTGACCGTCGATCTCTAAGATCGAACGGCCCATATTGCATCGCTTTTTTATTCATCTGCCATTCATTAGACTTTCCAAATGACTTCATTGGAATATCTCCACTGTTGATCTCTTCCAACGATTCGACGGCCCACATTTAATTTTCCTTGGCCCTCCCGGTCCCACCACCAAATACGCCCCCATTGTCTTTCATTTTTTCCTTTTTCCTTTGTATTTCGCCCGAGTTATAAACTTTATGTTTTAACACTAAAAGTCATTTTTCACACTAATTCATGTTTAAACCCCGGTTTCATGGTGTTGCACCATGTAACCTTTCTCTGCCGCACACATTTCCTCTGCAATCACTCCTCCACCTCCGCTAAAACCTTTCTGAAGCAGTTTTAAGCCCCGCGCAAGATTTCATAACAAGTTTTCCATGTTTTGTAGGTTTAGAAGCATTCTTTATTGAAGATCAGGGTTATTCACTCTAAAGTTAACCCTCCTGCGCCTTTGCAGCCTGTGTATTCATAAAACAGGACAGCAGAAGTTCAAAAGTGTATCAGAGAAATATTAAAAGATTAAAAAGCCTAACATTGAAGATTAAGAGGCCTAATCCACAGTCAGCACGGTTGAATACCAATCATTGGTCGCAGCAACGTAGGAGATACATCAGCAGGACATTACATTCACTGAAAAAGAGCCAAAGTACTACTACCCATTCTCTATTTCTTCATAAAGCTCCAGAGTAGTTATCACTCTGACCAAGAAGTCCAAAAAAACTGTCAGTGCATTAGTTACAGAGCATGGAAGACCTGAAAGGTAACTATTCACCCTTTCTTGTCTCAGAGTACAAAACGGAGTACTACAGCCAAAAAGTACCTTCAAGAACATACCTGCGGAGTTATTACCATCTGCCGAAGACCCCTAATTCATCTACAGAGTACTGAAAGTTAATATAAAGACATTAAAATAGAATGAGCTTCGAAAGACACTTCTCCCTCTGTTTTAATGCATCATTTAAGTTCTATCTACCACTACTATCGTTCTTTCACCTATAAGAACTCATGAGAAATACATTGTAAATGTTGGTTGATTATTGTAAAAACACTGACTATAAGTTGTTTCACTGAGTTGGAGTTCTATGAGTAATAGTTGTAAATAGGCTGGGAGATGAGTTCTAGTTGATATCAAGCTATTGGAAAATGATGTATGTGACTGGTTTTTCTCTTTTAATATGACAAGCATGTTCATTGGATCCTTATCTAAATCAGTGGTGATGTGTTCTATCTTTTATTGTTTTCCCTCTGTTATGCATCATATTTCATTTCTCTTATAAGAATCAGTAATCTAGCTTAGGATATACTATTGTAAAGTACCCTAATGCTTCCTACTTTCCTTATCTTTTATTTTCTGCTAATTGTGTAATCTAAGAACAAATTCAATATAATTTAACCAGTATAGAAGTTGGTTTACCCATGCTTGCTGATGTATGAATTTAGAGTTTGCTTTTAGATTTTCTTGTCTGGTTTTAGCTGAAAGAATCAGGAAACTGGGAGATTTAGAGTTAGTTTTGTCTCACTAGGGTCCTTTTCCAACAATTAGCCTTTCTAAGATCACTTAAGTCAAATGTCAAAAGCAGAGAAGGTTAAAAGTCTTTCTTTGATCTTAGACTTTCACTTTGTGTCAAATCTTAAATGTTTTCTATTGTCTAAAGAGTTAGCCTCATTAGGAGTTTGATCATAGATGGTTAAGGTATGCCCTGTCCCTATATTTTCTCCTAAGTGGTCACCTTGGAATGTTTTCTTGTCATTCACCTTCATTTCCTTATTGTTTCATCCCATACTATCATCTTAAGAGATCCTTTGTTTTAGATGACTAGCCTATTTGAAAGCCTTGGATATTTGAATTGCAAGTAAAATATTTTATGACCCCATTTCCCAATGGACTTGTGTTTTCTTTGAATTATCTCCCCATTTCCAAAATCCTTCTCTACTCACTCTTTCACCTTACATTGAACCCTTATTTCATGTTTCCCAACCAAAAAAACAAAAACAAAACAACAACCCTTGTGCCCTATAACTACCCTAATACCTTAAATTGAACTTCAAAGATATATCATTCTTTACATCTATAGAGAGATCCCTCTCTGGATCCAGGAGGGCTAGATCCTAGGATCCCAAAGTGGTTTGATGTTCTCTTGTCTTTTGGTCTTGCCAATCTAGCCAAAACATAGGAACCACAACAAGTTCCTGGTGCATACCCTCTTCTTTTGAAAATTCTTTTTCATTTTCTTCTTCCTCTTCACAATCTATGTAAAATAATTTCTTCTCAACACACTTATGACCTTTAGTGTATTTTGTTAGGTCCCTATATCACTAGTATAGTCCCTTATTATTGTTAGTGTAACCCCCTTATTGTTATTATTGAACCCTTGTAACCCCCATTTTGTTATTATTGTGCCCTTAAATTAGTATTATTAGGTCGGCTAGGATTACATTGTGGCCCACTAGGATTACATTATGGCCCCATGGACTCCTATATATAGAAAGGAGGTTTTGTAAATTGTATCATCCAAGAATTGTTCATTTATGTAATGTATTGGAGGTTGCCCCCTCGAAGTGGCTCATTTCTAAGGCGTTGACATCTCTTTTCTTCTCTTTTTGGAGCTGGTTACACAACATTTGGTATCAGAGCTTTGGATTCTAGGGTTTCGCTGCTCCAAACAGGTCATCGTGGCATTTTCGCTATAACTTTTTTTCTACGAAGCTTCAGAAGCTGAAATTTTTAAGGTGCGAAGCTGAAATCGTGAGGAAGTTTTTCTAAAAATTTCAGAGCTTGGTTCGCAACATTTTCGGAGATATGATCTGTGGAAGTTAGGTCTTTTTTCAGGCTCCTAAACAGGTCATCGTGGCATTTGCGCTATAAAAAAATTTCTACGAAGGTTCAGAATCTGAAATTCATATGGTGCGAAGCTGAAATCCTGAGGAAATTCGTCAAAAAATTTCAGCGCTTGGTTCGAAATATTTTTGGAGATATGATCTGTGGAAGGTAGTGCTTTTTCAGGCTCCTGAATTTCATCTCAAAGAGGTGATCGTGGGAAAAGTTCAATAACTCTCTCTCTGGGCATCAGATTGGAGTGCCGTAAAAATTGGTTGTAAGTACACGGACCGCAGTTTCTTGGATATCAATTTTAGAGACGAAGGACAAAACAGTGACACGTGGCAAGCCGTACAAGTTCTCTCTACTGAACCAGTCCAAATTTGGGTCATTGTGGGAGAGTGGAAACAACTTTGTCTTGAAGAATCCAAATCATATCATATCTGTGGCATTTGAAAGAAAGTTCAGAAGGATACTATAGCAGTGAATTTTAGATATTGAAGATTCTCAATTACAGAGATAATTCAATTTCAATACAGAGCTCCTAAAAAGCAAGTAAAAGGTGTGTATTTTTTTCCAATTGCATAAGTCTTGTTTGAAGAATCAAGTTGAATTGATTCCAAGGGAATATTGTAGAATAGATATCAGTATTGGATTCTAAAATGGCCCCTAAAAAGAATTCAACTCCCATTAAGCCTTTAGAAGTCTCTACTGTGACTCATGAAGACGAAGAATGGCAACATGACATATCAAAATTACAAGAGCAAGTGCAACAACAAATTTCGCTCTCGCAAAGAACAACAAAAAATGAAATGGAAGTTTTGAAGAAAGGCATGGAAACTAAGATGGATGGTTTGAAGAAAGGCGT
Organism: Pinus albicaulis; assembly: GCA_034641835.2. Lineage (NCBI taxonomy): Eukaryota > Viridiplantae > Streptophyta > Pinopsida > Pinales > Pinaceae > Pinus > Pinus albicaulis. The sequence goes on from CM076580.1 coordinate 1,690,893,940, forward strand.
GGAAGCTAAGATGAATGGTTTGGAAGCTAAGATGGATGGCATGGAAGTGGGCATGGAAGCTAAGATTGATGACATGAAAGCTAAGATCGATGAGAAAATGGAAAACATGAAGAATTTTCTAAAAGCAGACATGGAAGGTTTGACAAAGTTTATACAAGAAAGGTTTCCTAATGGTGAAAAGATAGTAGAAGAACCTCAAGATGAGAACAAAATAAATGTTAATTGTGATTTCATAAACTCTAATGTTGGCGGGAAGAACCACCATATTCCAAAGATGGATATGAGGAAGTTTGATGGAAAGGATCCTGTAACATGGATACTACAGATGGAGCAATATTTTGATCTCCATAATGTTCAAAACACACAAAAGGTATGCATTGCAACTTTACATTTAGAACAAAATACATTTGTATGGTATCGATGGCTTTGCTCCCGTAAAAAAATTGTCACTTGGTCAATTTTCATGGAGGAAATGATAGCACATTATGAGGATACAAAGAGCAACACCTTCTTTAGCCAATTGATAAATCTCAAACAAAAGGGTTTAGTGGGGCAGCACATTGAGGACTTCCAAAAATTGAATATAAGGATAACTGATATTCCAGAGGACCACAGGATCGATCTCTTCATAGGCACTTTAAAGGATAACATCCAACATGAAGTTCGTGTTTTGGAACCAGATTCATTGGAGAAGGCATTCAGGTTGGCAAGAAAAGTTGAATGTAAAATAATGGCAACAAGGAAGCCTACCACTCAATTCTATAAAGAAGGAAGTGTTGCTACGTCTAGATTTCCACAACCTACAAGGTTGACACCACAACAATTGAAAGAAAAAAGAGCAAAAGGGCTTTGCTACAGTTGTGATAGCAAATACACTAAAGGTCATAAGTGTGTTGAGAAGAAATTATTTTACATAGATTGTGAAGAGGAAGAAGAAAATGAACAAGAAGAGGATATACACCAGGAACCAGCCCCAGAAGAGGAAGAATGAATCCGACCATATCGTGTAATGCACTGGCAGGAATTACCACTCCTCAAACTCTCAAGATAAAAGGACAAATCAAGAAGAAAAAGGTAATAGTGTTGATTGATTCAGGTAGCACCCATAATTTTATTCATTGTAAGGTAGCCAAGAAATTAAATTGTTTCCTATACCCAACACCAGAATGTCAAGTGATGGTTGCAAATGGAGGAACTATAAATTGCTCTGGAAAATGCCATAATATTAAGCTAACCATGGGGGAATATGTATTGACTAGTCCAATGCTTTCCATTCCTATGGGAGGTGTTGATGTTGTACTAGGAGTACAATGGTTACAATCTTTGGGGACGGTAGCTTTTAATTTTCAAGAACTTTTCTTGAAATTTTTTTCAGAAGGAAAGGAAGTCGAATTACGGGGTATTGCGGGGAAGCCAGGAAGGATTATAAGCTCTAATGTCATGACAAAGCTTCTAAAGAAAGAACAGCGAGGCGTAATTGCACAATTATGCTCACTAGAAGTTCCAACATCAAAATCTTCTATTTCTGCAGATCTCCAACAAGTCTTGGACAATCATTCCAAGGTGTTTGAAACTCCCAAAGGACTCCCACCTATTCGTGATCATGATCATGCTATTCATTTGATTCCAGGAAGTGTTCCTTCAAACATCAGGCCTTATAGATATCCTTACGTCCAAAAGAGTGAAATTGAACGTATGATTGCAGAAATGTTAGAGGCGGGTATAATTCAACCTAGTCAAAGTTCTTTCTCTGCTCCTGTAGTATTGGTACACAAGAAGGATGGATCATGGCGAGTGTGTTCGGATTATAGGGAGCTCAATAAGCTCACTATTAAAGACAAATTTCCCATTCCTGTGATTGATGAATTATTGGATGAATTACATGGAGCAATTTATTTTACCAAGTTGGATCTTCGTTTAGGATATCATCAAATTAGAATGAAGACTGAAGATATTCCAAAAACAACATTTCGAACTCATGAGGGTCATTATGAATTTTTGGTCATGCCTTTTGGCCTTACCAATGCACCTTCTATATTTCAAGGGTTGATGAATTCCATTTTCAAACCCTTCCTTAGAAAATTTGTGCTAGTATTTTTTGATGATATACTAATCTACAGCAGGTCTTGGAAGGATCATGTTGAACATGTTGTCAGGGTGCTCAAACTATTGCAGGAGAAACAATTATATGCAAAAAAATCCAAATGTTTCTTTGGAGTACAATAGGTGGAATATTTGGGTCATATTGTATCTCACGAGGGTGTTAAAGTAGACCCTAACAAAATTAAAGCCATTAAGGAATGGAAAGTCCCCACAACCATAAAGAAGTTGCGAGAATTTCTCGGGTTAACAGGGTATTATCGCAAGTTTGTTAAGAATTATGGGAGAATAGCAGCACCTCTAACAACATTATTGAAGAAAGATGCATTTTCATGGACTCCTGAAGCAACTAAGGCCTTTGAACGTCTTAAGGAGGCAATGTGTCATGCACCGGTCTTAGCTACGCCAGACTTCACAAAAACCTTTATTGTGGAATGTGATGCCTCAGGAAATGGAATTGGTGCAGTTTTAACGCAGGAAGGAAGACCCATTGCTTTTGAAAGTCGTCCAATCAAAGGAAATTATTTACAGAAACCTATTTATGAGAAGGAAATGTTAGTAATACTACATGCACTAAAGAATGGCGAACTTACCTAATGGGAAGACACTTCAAGGTAAAAACTGATCATGATAGTCTTAAACACTTTTTGGAACAAAGACTATCATCAGAAGAGCAGCAAAAATGGGTCACAAAGATGTTGGGTTATGACTTTGAAATAATCTACAAAAAGGAAAGCTTAATGTTGTTGCAGATGCACTCTCAAGAAAGAATGAAGAGGTGGAAGCATTTCTTTGTGCCATTTCTATTATCCAACCAGATTGGATAATTGAAGCAAGAGATGAATGGAAGAAGGACAAAGATGTATGGATACTCATTCAAAAGTTGCAGCAAGATCCTAGTACATCTGATACATTTAGTTGGAAAAATGATTCCTTATGGTACAAAGATCGCTTATATCTTTGCAAGAATTCCTAACTAAAACAAAAGATTCTTCTGGAATTGCACACTTCTCCTTTAGGAGGACACTCAGGATTTTTAAAAACTTACCACAGGGTGAAGAAAGAATTTTTTTGGGATGCCTTAAATCTGATATTCAAAAGTTTGTGGCGGAATGTTTGGTTTGCCAGCAGAATAAAGTTGAGACAATTAAGACCCCGGGACTTCTACAACCTTTATCCATTCCAAGTCAACGTTGGGAGGAGATTTCAATGGATTTTATCACAGGTTTACCTAAGTCCAAAGGAAAGAGTGTCATCATGGTGGTAGTTAATAGACTTACCAAGTATGCACACTTTTGTGCATTATCTCATCCATTTAAAGCAAGTACAGTTGCTACTACATTTATGGATAGAATTCAAAAGCTACATGGAAGCCCAAGGGTTATTGTGAGCCACAGAGATCCCATTTTTACTGGAAATTTTTGGACGGAGTTATTTTCTTGTTTGGGTACTCAATTAGCTCATAGCTCATCTTATCATCCTCAATCTGATGGTCAAACTGAGATCGTAAATAAATATTTGGAAGGATATCTTCGTTGTTTTGTATCTGATAAACAAACACAATGGGTCAAGTGGTTACCTCTTGCTGAATGGTGGTATAACACTTCCTTCCATACTGCAGCAAAAATGACCCTATTTATGGCACTTTATGGATATCATCCACCATCGATCACATCATCTTTAAGGGAAAATTCGAAGGTTCAAGCAGTGGAAGATCACATCGAGCATCAGCAAGAAGTTCTCCAACTCTTAAAGGATAACCTGAATTTGGCACAAAATCGAATGAAACAACAGGCAGATCAACATCGTAGCTAGAGAAGTTTTGATGTAGGAGATTGGGTATTTTTACGGCTACAACCATACAAACAAATGTCCCTCAAGCAAGCAAAGAAGGATAATAAATTATCGCCAAAGTACTATGGTCCTTACAAGGTGTTGCAAAAGATTGGTACTATGGCATACAAATTGGAGCTTCCTGCTTCTTCGCGAGTACATCCAGTTTTCCATGTTTCATGCTTAAAGAAGGTTACAGGTGAAAATATTCCAGTTCAAACAATATTTCCAGAACTTGATGAGGAAGGAAAAATCATATTGGAACCTGAAGCGGTCATGGAAACAAGAACTCGATAGCTACGGAATCGATCAATTTCAGAGTATCTCATCAAGTGGAAGAACTTACCCACTGAAGATTCTACATGGGAGGATGAGAATTTTATACAGAAGCACCCGGAGCTACTCAAGCATTGAGGACAACACTTTTTGAAGGAGAGGGGCATGTTAGGTCCCTATATCACTAGTATAGTCCCTTATTATTGTTAGTGTAACCCCCTTATTGTTATTATTGAACCCTTGTAACCCCCATTTTGTTATTATTGTGCCCTTAAATTAGTATTGTTAGGTCGGCTAAGATTACATTTTGGCCCACTAGGATTACATTATGGCCCCATGGACTCCTATATATAAAAAGGAGGTTTTGTAAATTGTATCATCCAAGAATTTTTCATTTATGTAATGTATTGTAGGTTGCCCCCTCGAAGTGGCTCATTTCTAAGGCGTTGATATCTCTTTTCTTCTATTTTTGGAGTTGGTTACACAACATATTTTCTATCACAACTGTAGCAAAGCCCTTTTGCTCTTTTTTCTTCCAATTGTTGTGGTGTCAACCTTGTAGGTTGTGGAAATCTAGGAGTAGCAACACTTCCCTCTTTATAGAAGTGAGTGGTAGGCTTCCTTGTCTCCATAATTTTACATTTAATTTTTCTTGCCAACCTGAATGCCTTCTCCAATGAATCAGATTCCAAAACATGAACTTCATTTTGGATGTTATCCTTTAAAGTACCTATGAAGAGATCAATCTTGTGTTCCTCTGAAATATCAGTTACCCTTATATTCAATTTTTGTAAGTCCTCAATGTGCTCCCCCACTGAACACTTTTGTTTGAGATTTATCAATTGGCTAAAGAACGTGTTTCTCTTTGTATCCTCATAATGTGCTATCATTTCCTCCGTAAAAATTGACCAAGTGACAATTTTTTTAAGGGAGCAAAGCCATCGATACCATACAAATGTATTTTGTTCTAAATGTAAAGTTGCGATGCGTACCTTTTGTGTGTTTTGCACATTATTGAGATCAAAATATTGCTCCATATGTAGTATCCATGTTACAGGATCCTTTCCATCAAATTTCCTCATATCCATTTTTGGAATATGGTGGTTCTTCCTTCCAACATTAGAGTTTATGAAATCATGATTAACATTTATTTTGTTCTCATCATGAGTTTCCTCTACTATTTTTTCACCATTAGGAAACATTTCTTGTATCAACTTTTTCAAACCTTCCATGTCTGCTTTTAGATCATTCTTCATGTTTTCCATTTTTTCATCGATCTTAGCTTCCATGTCATCCATCTTAGATTCCATGCCAGCTTCCATGCCATCCATGCCATTCTTCAAACCATCCATCTTAGATTCCACGCCTTTCTTCAAACCATCCATCTTAGCTTCCATGTCTTTCTTCAAAACTTCCATGTCATTTTTTGTTGCTCTTTGCGAGAGCGAAAATTGTTGCACTTGCTCTTGTAATTTTGATATGTCATGTTGTCATTCTTCATCTTCATGAGTCATAGTAGAGCCTTCTAAAGGCTTAATGGGTGTTGAATTATTTTTAGGGGCCATTTTAGAATCCAATACTGATATCTATTCTACAATATGCCCTTGGAATCAATTCAACTTGATTCTTAAAACAAGACTTATGCAATTCGGAAAAAAAATACACACCTTTTACTTGCTTTGGAGGAGCTCGATATTGAAATTGAATTATCTCTATAATTGTGGATCCTCAATATCTGAAAATTTTCCTTGTATTAACCCTCTGAAGCTGCTTTCAAATGCCACAGTCTGATTTGATTTAGATTCTTCAAGACAAATTTATGTCCAATCTCCCACAATGACCCAATTATGGACTAGTTCAGTAGAGAAAACTTGTACGACTTGCCACGTGTCACTTTTTCCTCCTTTGGCTCTATAATTGATAGACAGAAAACTGTATTCCATGGACTTGTGGTCACTTTTTACAGCATTCCAATCCGATGCTCAGAGAGAGAGTTATGAATATTTTCCCATGATCACCTCTTTGAGATGAAATTCAGAAGCCTGAAAAAGCCCTAACTTCAACAGATCATATCTCCACCAATATTGTGAACCAAGATCTGAAATTTTGCGATGATGTTCCTTAGGATTTCAGCTTCGCACTTTACAAATTTCATCTTTTTAACCTTCGTAGAAACACATGTATAGCGAAAATTCCACGATGACCTGTTTAGGTTAAATTCAGGAACCTGCAAAATGACCTACCTTCCACAGATCATATCTCCAAAAATATTGCGAACCAAGCTTTGAAATTTTGTGATGTTTTTCCTCAAGATTTTTTCTTCGCACTCTAAAAATTTCAGCTTTTGAACCTTCGTAGAAAAAAATTATAGCGAAAATTCCATGATGACATGTTTGGAGCATCAAAACCCTAGAATCCCAAAGTTTTGATACCAAATGTTGTGAAACTAGCTCCAAAAATAGAATAAAAGAGATATCAACACCTTATAAATAATCCACTTCAAGGGGGAAACCTGCAATACATTACATGAATGAAAAATTCTTTGATGATGCAAATTACAAAACCTCCTTTCTATATATAGGAGTCCATGGGGCCACAATGTAGTCCTAGTGGGCCACAATGTAATCCTAGCCGACCTAACAATAATAATTTAAGGGCACAATAATAACAATATGGGGGTTACAGGGGTACAATAATAACAATAATGGGGCTACACTAACAATAATAAGGGACTATACTAGCAATATAGGGACCTAACACCAAGTGCCTGCCCAGCGGTTAGCCTGCTTACAGGAAAGTCAAGCCATCCAAGAAGAGATCGACACACTGCACCGACAGTAGTAGTTTCTCAACAATATAATATAGCCTTGGGCTGAGGAGGCCTTGCAATTGTCCCAAAACATATATGGTGCCCTCAAAAGCCTGCAACAGACCTAGAGAAGTATCATCATGACAGCCAAGGGGCCAGCTACAGATAAATTGTTCTAGGAAGTGCAGAACGTTGTAGCACAGAGCACATAAGCCATTCAGCCACTAAAAACTTCCATTCATATGTTGAAGGACAAGATGCAGGAACTAGGACCAAAGTGACTCGGGATGAGTCACTAGATTGTGTTGGGGGCCTATTGAGATGTGGTCCCCTAAGGTTAAATTTTGGTATAATTTTGGGTAATTTTTTGTTGAAACGTGTTGCGCACAGAAGTCAAGGGGCTTTGGGGCAGGTCAAAGCTCATTTATAATTGTAATGGGAAAAAAGGGAAACCATGAGTCTCAAACCATGGTAGGTGTGTGTAAAAGTCTTATAAATATGTAAGGGTTGATTCGAGTAAGGATATCACATTTAAGGAAGTTAAGTTTAGCTATGTTATGTTTATATTGAATTAGTTTGTATTTATTTTGGGTACAAAGGCTCCTGTTGGCTGTGTGCACGAAGACCTAGTCCTGATCTGTGTGCAAGGACTCTGTTGGTGTGTGCGGAGATGGAAGGAAATGTATTAGGTTAAAGACTAATTAATAAAGAATAATTTTTGGTGAACTCTGTTGAAATTTATGTGTTATGCATGACTATGTTGATTATATGTTGATCTGTTTTTGTTGAACGCATATTTATCTGAGTTAATTATCTGTAAAAATATCTTTGTGTTTGTGTAAGGGTTACATATGCGTTAAGGATTTTATTGGAAAATCATCCATATGACTATCTGAGTATGGTTTCTACTCCGATACACTAGATTTGACTAAAGTATAAATAAGATGTTGGCGCATATTTGTTAAGGGTTTCATTCATGCTTAGATTTGGCTTTTATGAAGTCTCTCACAAGCCAATAAGCCTTAGATATGATAAGTAAGTTTAAGCACGCATCAAACACTCCCTCAAGGTGAGGAAACCTGGTTCCAACACCCCCCATACTGCTTTAGGTGAGACTTTGGTCTATGCAAGCAAATCACTGCCGAAAGGGCCAACAATTGGACGGTTTTGTTGGTTGCGCAGAACACTCTAAACCTGGATAAGGACCCCTTCAACCAATAATATTACACAACCAACAACCCCAACACCTTCTATATGGGCCACAATGATAACTAGAGAAAATTATGAACTTGGTCAAAGAAAAGGTTGTAAGATCAACCCAAACTCTAGTGATAAGGATTTATTTTTTCTATTTTTCTCGAACCCAACTGTATGAATTTAAAGTAAATGTGCAAAGGTAAGTCAGGGGTTTATTGCAACCCCGAATCTCCGAGAGATTGATACAAGTTCCATGCCCAAGGAAAATATGTTACAAGTGGCATTACAATGCACATATCAAATTGATGGTCTCAATGGAAATTCAACACATAAACTATGCATGGACTCTGTGATCCAATCGCCAACCAGCCCTAAACCATTTAATTCACGGCATTGTATGCATTCAATATAATGAATGAAATTCGAGCTGCAAGAATTGAATGCCACACAATCTTCAAATTCTTGAAATAAATGTATAACGGTGAGATAATAAAAGAAAGACGTGGTGAAGCATTTCAACTCCCCCACCAAACTCTTTGTTGACCGAATGAGTCATTCCTCGAGATGGTAGACTTGGTCTTAAGGAATAGGGTATGAATGATGGATAAAGTGATGAGTCTACCAATAGAGCACAATACAAGGTGTTACGGATTTGAATTCATGTTTGAATTCGAAAAAACCAAGAGGAGCTTACAATACGTTTCCAATTTTTTTTTTGAGACAATTGAAGCCATATAGACATAGTTTGTAGCCTCATACTATAGTTTATTCAAAATTTTCTTGCAAGTTCAGGCTGTATCAACGAGATTTTCACTTATTGGAAAGCTTTCTTATAGACTTAAAAATAAGAAAGTAAAGGTCCCAATGGAAAAAAGTAATACCATTCAAGCAAAAATTTGGGTACAAATTGGTGCGAGGAAATGGTTCATGAGGTTAATGCAAGAGAAGAGATGAGAGACCCTGTTGTGGATACTAATGGAAATGAACAAGAATTAAAAAAAAAATCTCGAGGATTAAATAGAGATGTAGCTGATAGAAATCCAAAATAATTCTTTAATAGATTAGCTTGAATTTCAAATCCATATGTGCATGGAAATGGACGCTTGAAAGGGCACACACTCAGAACTACTTAAGCGAGATTTCAAAGAAATGGCCAAAGACAACCCAAATACTAGATAAAGATAATCTCAAGTAGAAGTTGAAAAAAAATTGTTTGCAAGTGGAGGATCGATGCTAAAAATGGAATCAGTCAGAGTGGAAGGACTACACAGCTAACACACAATTATGAAATGGAATAAATAGAGATACTAGAATTATGGGCTTAGAATAACAGAGGTATGACATGGTAGGATCAATGGAGAGCATAGGGATGACAAGCACTCATAGTAACAGAAAATGATATATCAACGGTAGCAGGAAAAATATGGTGTTTATGAGTAGCATTCCAATGGACCAACGTAAAATGAGGATACAAATCCAACGTTTAGATAGGAGACAAAGAAAATAACATAACCATCATTAAGAGCACCAGGAAAATAACATAACGCTAGGCAGATAGAACATTAGGTGCACAATTCTAAACAAAGCAATAAACACATCTGACAAGATAGGAAAGTGAGAGTCGTGAGTAGGTCTGAGCAGGAAGGGGCACTACTTTAGGTTGCAAGAGGTCACAAAATGAATGGACCCTCTTAAAATAAACAAGTAATAAAACCATATTAGCAAGAAACAAAACCAGTGACTTAAATTAGAGGAGGGCCAGAATCTACCTGTAGCTCTAATACCATGTTTAACATAACCATGGAGAAGACGGGATGTGAAAGACAAAAAATTAATTTCATTTCCAATTAACATAGATGTACATTTATAATACATTCTCATGGCCCTTGGATTCATCTTCCAAGGTCTCTTTTACTTCCTTTAACTATCCAACTTCCACACCTTAACCCTTAGCAGATTAGGTGTCCAATTGTGGCAAAGGAAATTATAAGTGACAACAACATGTATATTTTTTATGACACACAGCATGGTATCTGCATGAGAAAAATAGAATAATCTTGGATATGTCATATAATATTGGTCATGTTAATTTTGATAATCTAATAAAAATTAGAAATATTGGAATAGTAAAAGGATTACCAAGGTTGGCTAAACCAGATAGCACAATATGCAAGTCATGTCAATTTGGGAAACAAACAAGAGTGCATTTCAAATCCAAGGAGTTCACTACAAGCAAACCATTGCAGCTAGTGCATACAAATGTGTGTGATCCTACAAGGAAGAAAAGTACAATAGGTGAGATACATTTCATATTATTTGTTTATGATTATACTAGAGCAACCTGGATTATGCTCATGAGAGAAAAATATGAAGCCTTTAGAAATTCAAGTATTTTAAGGCACTTTTGGAAAATGAAGTTGATTTTAAGATAAAGTGTCTTAGATATGATAAAGGAGGTGAGTTCATGTCCAAGTAATTTGATGATTTTTGTGAAGAGCATGGGATAAAGAGGCAATAATCCATAGCTATAATACCACAACAAAATGGTGTACTGGTAAGGAAAAACAAATTAGTCCAAGATATGGCATGGGTTACGTTAGATGAAGTGGTGTGTCAAATTCTTTTTGGGTAGAAGCAACTAAAACAAAATATATTTTTCCAATATAGTTCTTCTTAGGCCTAATTGTGATAAAAATCCATATGATTCATGGAAAGGAATACCAACAAAATTTTACCACTCCGAAATATTTGGGAGAAACTGCTACATCAAGAGGACTGAATACGCGCTTGTAAAATCTTAACCAAGAGACAATGAGGGAATATTCCTTTACTATTCCATCAAGAGAATCATATATAAATGCTACAATAAGAGAACCAAAAAGGTAACTAAAGGTATTGATATTGTTGTTGTTGAATATTTTCTTAACTTTGATGATTCCAAATATGTTGCAGTTGATCATGATTTCATAGAATATGAGGACCAAGAAATTTCTAGCAAGGATGAAGAAGAGGAAGAAGAGAGAAACACTTCCACTACAAAGAAGGCTCCACCAAGTCACACCCAAAAGAAGCACTCGAAAATTAAAATTCTTTGAACAAATAAATTGGAGTGCAAACAAGGAGAAAGTTGTTGGATAGCTTCAATCAAGTACATTTTGTACTATTGTCTCAAATAGAGCCAAAAAACTTCAATGAAGCTAGAGAAGATCAACATTGGGTCAAAGTAATGAATGAAGAGTTAGATCAAATTGAGAAGAAAAATACATGGGAGCTTGTGCCAAGGCCAAAGGAAAAAAACATTATTGGAACCAAGAGGGTTTTTAAGGACAACCTAGATGAAGAAGGAAAAGTGGTAAGGAACAAAGAAAGACTTGTGTGCAAGGGATATACTCAGGTAGAAGGTATCAATTTTGATGAAAAATTTTCACCTATAGCTATATTATATGCAATAAGAATTTTTTTGGCCTTTGCATGATACAACAAAATTAAAGTTTATCAAATGGATGTAAAATTAGGCTTCTTGAATGGTGATCTAGAAGAGGAAGTTTATATAGATTAGCCTAAAGGTTTTTTATTGGGTAATGATGAGAATAGGGTGTGAAGGCTGAAAAGGGCCCTTTATGGCTTAAATCAAGCTCCAATGGCATGGTATATAAAGCTATACAAACATATACAACAACAAGGATTCAAAAAGGGATCCACGGACAACAATTTATGTATCAAATTTCAAGGTGATTATTTTCTAATAATTGTTGTGTATCTAGACGACATTATCTTTGGGAGTGATATGGAGGATATGGGCCAACTTTTTTCACAAGAAATGAAAAATAATCTAAGATGTCAATTTTGGGTGAGCTTAATTTCTTTCTTGGGTTGCAAGTAATTCAAAATGATAAATTCGTTTTCATTTCTCAATCAAAGTATCTTATAGAGAAATTAAAACAATTTGGCATGGAAGATTGCAAACTAGTGTGCACTCCTTTGGTAACCGGTTGTAAATTGAGTAAAGATGATGAATCACCAGAAGTAAATCAGTCCATGTATCATTCCATGATTGGAATCTTATTGTATCTAACTTCTTCTAGACCTGATATTATGCAAGTTGTAGGATTGGTCTCAAGATTTCAAGCCAATCCCAAGGAGACTCGTCTTAATGTTGTAAAGAGGATCTTCTAGTACCTTCAAGGCACTCTTGACTATGGATTATGATATCCCAAAGGTAAAAATTTCAATTTGATTACTTTTACTGATGTTTATTGGGTTGGTAGTATTGATGACAGGAAAAGTACTTTAGGAGCTACTCACTTTTTGGGAGGTTGTTTGGTCTCATGGGAAAGCAAGAAACAAATTTCTATCTTTTTCTCCACTGATGAAGTTGAATATATAGCAAAAACCACTTGTTGTACACATATTTTATGGATGAAATGTTCTGCATGCAATCCCTTTTGCAAATAGAAGCAATACCTCTAGTCCTGATGATAGGATATAGCAACAAACGAGAAAAATATATGCAACATTTCCTCACTTATGTTAGAAAAAAACGAAGGAGGGTAGATTTCATACCTATTTTTGATGCTAATGCTTGTATTGGGTGTGAGCCTTTATTGTTTCACTTCCATGCTCACAATATCCTTTTCGTCAGTGAAGGCAAATGCATGCGAGGAAGAACAAGTGGACACAACAAACATATACAAAGCATAACAATATCTAGTATAAGCTATGTAGTAGATCAAGGAGCACTAAAATAAACATGTAATATAAACACATTTATGTAAATTAAACACACAATGAATTATTAATAGAATTATAAGGGGAGAAATAAAACCAGAAGCCTTGATGTTCGACGCCTCCTTCAGGTGAGACTCCAAGTCTTAGCCTCAACTCTTCAAAAAACTTCATCATTCACAGATGGGCAACAATTGGGCATGCCTTAGCTCATAGGATGGTAAGCAACCATAATGGATGGTAGGGGTTTCATTTATAAGGAAGGAGAGGGAGTTGAGGATCCATGAAAGGTCGGAGGAGTTCCACATCTTACGGGAAAGATCCATGGCCATGAATTGGAGGTCTCGCTCCTATCATCAACAACCTGAAACCACATTGCCATTCTCAAGACTTCTATTAAGGGAAGCTTCTCCTCCATATTTGGGAAAACTTCCTGAAGAGGACCAGCATGAATTTTCCTGACAAAATTTTCACTACCAGTGCTAGATACATGTTTTTTAAAATGTGACAAGTGCAGGTCATTAGCGATGCAAAGAAAATTGGGGTTGTAAAACATGGTTTTTGACAATATTTTCGAAATATTTTTAAATCAAGTCTTCTTTCACTTCTTTAGGTATGTTTTAGACATGTTTTATGGATAACATATTTTGCAACACTAGTAGCATGATGACACAAATTGGAGTGTGACAAAATATTGTAAAACAGATGCTCCTTAAAGCATGAAGTCAGAACGGGAAGTGATGGACGAAGTGATTTACAAACAAAGGAAAGGACTGAGAGAACCACCGTTAGGATACCTGCAACCCAAACATAACACAAAATATCTAACATCTTTGACGTAATTATGCCTAAAAATACATCTCTAAGGAGGAATCTAACAATACATGGATCCACAACATGGAAGTAGCCATGTAACTAAAAAGGATCATGAATATATGAATACATGAATCCACAGCATGGGCGCAACCATCTGACTAGAAAGGATCATGTTTACAATCATGAATAACTCCATGCAACCTGGATTTACCAAAGAAAATCCAAGGTCTTTGCCTTTATCTTGACCCATCCAAAGTACGAATTTGACCATGTGAATAGATGTGTTGAAGTTGAACATGGTAGAAACCACTCGATTATTAATCAATGATGTAAATTGTTAATAGGCATGAGATAAACCACCAATAATGATGAGGCTGTCAAGGTATAACAACACAATCCACGAGTGTGAACAATGAAGCTGAAGTCGAACACTCATAGAATCATTCGATCAAAGGCCAATGATGTGAACCTATCGTCAAATGCGACGAACCCGTCATTGATGCATGCAAGCTCCAAGGTACTGAAAAGGGATTTCTAGATCATCTTCTTAGATAATGAGCTGGAGTTGATAGGAAGTGATATGTCAAAGGAGGGCCATAATGTTTCCCACATCATCAAAACGAAACATAGGATTTTAGAATTGATAGGAGTAATTCAAGATTGATGCAGATAAGGTCAGACAGGGTATAAGTGGTTTTAATTTTGCAAACGGGGACTTCTCTTGAACATATCGACGACAAGACTCTAGAATTTGGCAGTATTTGACTCAAAATAGGATCAGAGGTCATCATGATGAAAGTATCTAATCGAATGAGAGGAAAATGGGTTTCCCAAACCTAGGAAGGCAAGTGATGAAGTGAGGATATCCCAAACCCGCCATGAGATACAAATGAGTGTCATGTTCAAGGGTGATATGTTGCCTTCCACACAAAATACAAGATATATGTTTCCTTCCATTTTCCCCCACTATTTCTAGAAAGTACATCTTTATTTTTTATCTCAAGCTTGAAGAGGATATCATATGCTTGTTATATAATTTCATCCTTTAGATGAATCCATCCTACTAAGTTTCACGAGCCCTGGGAAGGAGTAGCCCAGTCTCATAATGGTGACAAGTTCTTCATCATTTAATTTTTATGAGTTCAATGGAGGGGTAACTCACCATCTATTTCATGTTTAGAGAGTTTGAAAAATAGGAACATTGTTACCGATGAAATAGGTAACCTGACCTCAAAACGGGAACTCTAGCCCAAAAAGACTCAAAAACCATGAAAAAACACCCCAAAAACAAAAAAAATTGTATTCCAGAACGCACTTGGTTTTCTTGGAAGGTCAAATTTCAACATTTTATAAAATTATGCTAAAAACAAAATTGTTTCTTGAAAAAAGGATTGAAAAAACACCCTCAAAACAAAACCAATTGATGTTGAAATAACAAAAAAAAAAAATGTGTCATATTTTTGACATTTTTAAAAATAGAAATAACATTTTTTAATTTTTAAAATTCAAACATTAAAAAAAAAACCTAAAATTTAAGAAAAAAATAAATTTAAAAAATAAAAACATTTTAAAGCTTAAAATTTAAAAATATATAGGAATAAAAAAATAAAAATAAAAACAAAATAAAATTTTTAATTCAAACATTAAAAAAAACCTAAAATTTAAGGAAAATAAAAATAAAAATTAAAGATTAAAATTTCAAAAAATATAGAAATAAAATTTAAAAAAAAAAAAAAAAACAAGTTAAAAAAAGAAAGAAAATATAAAAAATAAAATATAGAAATTAAATTTAAAAAAGAAAAAGAAAATGTTTATTAAATTAAAAAAATAATAATAAAAATGATTTAAAATAAAAAAAAATAAATTTAAAGAAATATATTAAATTTTAATAAATTTAAAACTTTAAAATAAAAATTAAAAAAAAAACATTATTTAAATTAAAAGTAAAAAAATGAAAAATTAATTAAAAATAAAAAATGAAAAATAAAATACAATAAAAATATTAAATTTAAAAAAATATATATTAAAAAAACAAATAAATTTTAAAAAATAAAATATATATATATATATATATATATATATGAACTTAAATTAAAAATATATATATTAAATTAAAAAAAAAAATGTTAATATTAAAATAAAAAAAATAATTTTTTTTTTCTTTTAATATTAAATTTTACTAAATGAATGAATAAACAAATAAAATTTGAAATAAAAAATAAATTTCAAATATAAATAAATAAATAAATTGTTAAAATAAAAAGTTAAAAAACTTTAAAAATCAACTAAAAATGAAAAATTGAAAAAAATAAATTAAAAAAAATATATTAAATAAAAAATAAAATAAAAAACAAATTAATTTGAAAATATTAATTTTAATTAAAAAAAAAAAATCTAATTTTAAATACACAATTTTAATTGAAATAACAAAAAATATAAAAAAATTATGTAATTAAAAAAAAAAAAAAATTAAAAAAAAATATTAAATTCAAATAAATTAAAAAAAAAATACAAATTTATTAAATTTTAAAAAATTAAATGAAAAAACTAAACATAGAATTTAATAATAAAAAAATATGAAAAAAAATTTATATATATATATCAATTAAATTAAAAAAAAATATACAAAATTTAATAAAAAAAAAAAAAAAAAATTTAAAACAAATTAAATTTCAAATATAAAAATTAAATTAAAAATAAATAATTTTAAATTTTTTGAATTTAAAAATAAAAATAAAAAAATCAAATATATATATATATATATATATATATATATATATATATATATATATATATATATATATATATATATATAGTGGTATATATCTTCTAAAAAAATAATTCGGAATTTTTTGAAGTTAATCGGGCGGCCCTCAGATGCGCCTCTCAAAATTTATTCAAAAAATTCTTTTTTTTTAATTTTTATTTTTTTAATTTTTTATTTTTTTTAATTTTTTTTTATATTTTTTAATTTGTAATTTATCTTTTTTTAATTTTATTTTTTTTTTTTTTTTTTAAATTTTTTAATATTTTTTATTTATTTTTTTTTATATTTAAATTTTTTTTTTAAAAATTATTTTTTTTAATTCAAATTTTTATTTTAAATTTAATTTGTTTTATTTTTTTTTTTTTTTTTTTTTTTTTTAAATTTAATATTTTATATTAATTATTTTTTAAAATTTAAAATTTATTAAATTTATTAAATTTTAATTTAATTTAATTTTTAATCTTTTAGTTTATTTAGTTTTTCATTTTTAAAATTTATAAATTGTTTCATTTAAAAAAAAAGAAATTTATGGATATTTGTTTTTTAATTATTTGCACGTGGTTTTTTCATTTTTTTGTTTTAATGATAGTTTTTTTTATTTTAATTTTTTTTTCAATTTAAAATTTTTTTTTTTTTTTTTTTTAATTTTAAAATTTTATTTTTTTACTTATTATTATTATTTTTTTAATTTAAAATTTTTAATTTAATTTTTTCTTTTTTGTATTTTTTTTTTATCTAAATTTTGATTTTGTAATTTTAATTATTTTAAAATTTTCTATTTTAAATTTTTTTTTAATTATATGGTTTTTTTAATAACTTAAAAAAATGTTTTTGATGTTTTTTTTTTTTTTTTTGGTTAATTTTTGTTTTTTCTTTAAATTATGTGTTTTTTCTTCAAATTTTGTCATTTCTTTTGATATATATATATATATATATATATATATATATATATATATATATATATTTTTACGAGTTAATTTTTTTATTTACATTTTTATTGTTTTTATATATATATATATATATTTTTATCTAAGTTTTGTGTTTTATTACCAACATGAAAATCACCACTCTAAAAAAAAAAGGGTTGATGCTGCATCAATACATTTCAAAATTAGCATGAAAATCACCACTCTAAAAAAAAAAGTTGATGCTGTATCAATACGTTTCAAAATTAGCATGAAAATCACTAACATTTTAAAACAAATATTCATACTTCATAAATAAAAATATTAGAGTGTCAAAAATGTGCACAAAAAAAAGGGGGTGATTCTACATCACCACTATTCAAAATCGGGTGCTTTTTATGCTACCAAAAAAAAGTATAAGGTAACAGTGCGGTTACCTATTTCATCGGTAACAGTGTTTAGGCGGAAAAGTAAACTCCAGATATCCCTTTTCGTAGATAATCTCTTGAATACGAAAAGGTAGAAAAAAATATTCAAGAGAACCTCTTAGCCATGTTTGAAAAAGGTATTATTTTTCCCTAGCTAGTCTATCTCAAACCAGAAAAGGGTTAAACTTATACTAAGTATACGTCAATTCATTTACTTTTACGAGCTCGAAAGGACAAGTGCTCTACAATCTTTTCATTTTTCGGGAGTCATAAAAGAGCTGAAAGATGACTCCAGGGGGGTTCCTTTTTCTTTTATTTTTCACAAGTCTGAAAAAGTGATAAAAAAAAACTCGTTAGTTCATCCAAAATTCATTATTATCGCCAATTTGTAACCACCTGTTGCTACACATGTGAACAAGCATTACCCAATTTGAGAAAAATTTAATAATATAGGTAGAAATACATTTTAAATGGTTAAAAAACTTTAAAACATTTATATAAACCCAAAATGTAAAAAATAAAATTACCATTTGTAACTTATGAATTTGGAGAGAATGTTTACCCAAAATTACCCCGATCTTCAGGCGAGGAGTGTGATCAAACTAGGGTACCATTCGACGAGTCGTCGGTCACAGGTAAGAGTTCTCTCCTTCCTCTATATTTCAATTATATTTTTAAGGGTTTACATCCATAGAGTAGGTGTCTAGGGGAACTTGGAGAGAATAGGGCTCGTGGGTGGCCAGTGCGGGATTTACTCAGTGAGACCGCGCTATTCGCCCTGAGCTCCAAATGACCAACACAATGACAATGCAGGAAAATTCATAAACAGACACGTTTGCACCAATTTATAAATTTTTTCAATCAAACTCAAAAAACACCCATTTATTTCCAAACGTTTCTCCATGAAGGATAATTAATCTTTGTTTGATGATGTTTTGCAGGTATTTACTGGAGAAAAATTGTGATTGCATCATTTATCACTGTTATGAAACCAACTCCAAAAATAGAAGAAAAGAGAGATCAATGCCTTATAAATAGGCCACTTCGAGGGAGAAACCTCCTTTACATTACATGAATGAAAAATTCTTGGATGATACTAATGACAAAACCTCCTTCTATATATAAGAGTCCATGGGGTCACAATATAATCCTAGCCGACCTAACAATAATAATGTAAGGGCGCAATAATAACAATATTGGGGTTACAGGGGTACAACAATAACAATAAAGGGGCTACACTAACAACAATAAGGGACTACACTATTAATATAGGGACCTAACATGCCCCTCTCCTTAAAAAATTTGTTGTCCTCAACGCTTGAGTAGCTCTGGGTGCTTCTGTATAAAATTCTCATCCTCCCATGTAGAATCTTCAGTGGGTAAGTTCTTCCACTTAATGAGATACTTTGAAATTGATCGATTTCATAGCTATCGAGCTCTTATTTCCGTGACTACTTCAGGTTCCAATATGATTTTTCCTTCCTCATCAAGTTTTAGAAATATTGTTTGAATTGGGAGTTTTTCACCTATAACCTTCTTTAAGCATGAAACATGGAAAATTGGATGCACTCGCGACGAAGCGGGAAGCTCCAATTTGTATGCCATAGTACCAATATTTTGAAACACTTTGTAAGGACCATAGTACTTTGGCGATAATTTTTTATCCTTCTTAGCTTGATTGAGGGATATTTGTTTGTATGGTTGTAGCCGTAAAAATACACAGTCTCCTACATCAAAACTTCTCTCGCTGTGATCTTGGTCTACCTGTTGTTTCATTCGATTTTGTGCCAAATTAAGGTTATCCTTTAACAGTTGGAGAACTTATTGTTGATTCTCGATGTGATATTCCACTTCTTGAACCTTTAAATTTTCTCTTAAGGATTATGTGATGGATGGTGGATGATATCCAAAAAGTGCCATAAATGGGGTCATTTTTGTTGCAGTATGGAAGGAAGTGTTATACCACCATTCAGCGAGAGGTAACCACTTAACCCATTGTGTTTGTTTATCATATACAAATTAAACAACAAAGATATCCTTCCAAACATTTATTCACTATCTCATTTTAAACATCGGATTGAGGATGATAAGATGAGCTATGAGCTAGTTGAGTACCCAAACAAGAAAATAATTCCGTCCAAAAATTTCCAGTAAAAATGGGATCTCTGTCACTTACAATAATCTGGCCTATAGCTTTTGAATTGTTTCTATAAATGCAGTAGCAACTGTACTCACTTTAAATGGATGAGATAATGCACAAAAGTGTGCATTCTTGGTAAGTCTATCAACTACCACCATGATAAAACTCTTTCCTTCAGACTTAGGTCAACCCATGATAAAATCCATTGAAACCTCCTCCCAACATTGATTTGGAATGGATAAAGGTTGTAGCAAACCCGGGGTCAAATTTTCTCAACTTTATTTTGCTGGCAAACCAAGCATTCTGCCACATAATTTTGAATATCAGATTTAAGGCCATCCCCAAAAAATTATTTCTTCACCTTGGGGTAAGTTTTTAAAAATCCTAAGTGTCCTCATAAAGGAGAAGTGTGTAATTCCAAAATAATATTTTTTTTTATTTGGGAATTCTTACAAATATATAAGCGATATTTTTACCATAAGTAATCATTTTTCCAACTAAATATATCAAATGTACTAGGATTTTGCTGCAAATTTTGAATGAGTGTCCACACTTCTCCATCCTCATTCCATTCATCCCTTGCTTCGGTTATCCAATTTGTTTAGATAATAGAAATGGCACAAAGCAATGCTTCCACCTCTTCATCCTTTCTTGAGAGTACTTCTGCAACAACATTTAGCTTCTTTTTGTAGATGATTTCAAAGTCATAACCCAACATCTTTGTGACCCATTTTTGCTGCTCTTCTGAAGATAGTATTTGTTCCAAAAAGTGTTTAAGACTATCATGATCAGTTTTTACCTTGAAGTGCCTTCCCATTAGGTAAGGTCGCCATTCTTTAGTGCATGTAGTATTGCTAACATTTCCTTCTCATAAATAGCATTCTGTAAATACTTTCATTTGATTGGACGACTTTCAAAAGAAATGGGTCTTTCTTCTGTTATTGTCAGTATTAATATACGTCCACTATGGATCAAAACACATTTTCATGTGCATCTTAGGTGTCCCATACTGAATAATTTTTTTATCATTCCGTTAGGTCATGACATAAATTTGCTTCGCTGGTGGTTTTCCTTGTCAAATAAACTTTTTATCCCTACAATATTCATATTGTTTACTCATTCCCATGTCCCTTTGAGCATAAGAAAACCTATGAAAATGCTCCAATTTACTTGAAAATCTTTTGAGTCAAAATCTCATTCAAAATCAGGTCAAAAAGCAGTCTCATTAGGTCATTAGGGTTTTGCATTTTTCAAGGTCACTCTTTCATTCCAATGAGGTTAGCACATATATGAGAGGGATTGGACAACATCATCATGATGGTTTCATTATAGTTCAAAGGTTATATTTTCAATTTGAAGACTTTTTTTATCAAAATGCCATTTTTATACAAAGTCACTTATGTAATTTATTTTATTTTTTCAAATGTAATTTTATGCTACTATATGTAACAATTTCATCCCAAAGCTATTAGAGAAATTATGTCAAGCTATTTCAAGCCTCAATGAGCAAAAGAGAAGCCAACTCCATGACTTCAGCAACCTGCAATGCAAAAAGTGTCAAAGAGTATCAGAGATAAAAGGAAAAATACTTCAAACATTAGAAAGTGGGTTTTTCAAGTTAAATTAAATCCACATGCCTATAAATCCTATCAAACATTTCAAAAGAGCCATTGTTTCCCTTCAAAACATCAGGAGCATTTAGCAAAGAAAAATTTGTGAGTTTTTGAAGTGAAATTGGGCCAAATGTTTTGGCGTTGCGCGTTCTACAATTGGCGTTGCGCGTTTACACTGGCGTTGCACGCCTGTACCTTGGCGTGGCACCCTTGCCAAGAGTTTCCAACATAATTTGTGAAGGCGTTGCATGCCTGAAAAGATACATTGCGCATTTGGACAAGCATCGTGCGCTCACACAGTGGCACTGCGCAACTATATAGGGAAGATTGTTGAGTGTTCTAGCAATCCAAACAAGTTCAAAACACTTCCAAATTTCTCCAAGAAGCCCTAAAAGTGGTAAGTACATATCATAACCCCATTTCTAAGCTATTTGATGATTCTTGAATGAATTTAAATGAAACCCTAATTACAAGTTTGTGATCACTTTTTATACACCTGTATCATCTTCCTAAATAGAATTTCAGTCATAGACAGGGTGATTTCATTGATTTAGGGTTTTCATTGATCTAGTTTGTCCCTTCACTCATTTTCTACACTCATTCCCTTCACCTTTCAAGTTAGCCATCTTATCTCCTTCCTCTCATCTCATTTCACTTGTACCCTAGGGTTTCACAAATCAGAATTGGAAAATGTATGAAGAAGAGGATAGTGGTGTTGGTGAGGAACAAATGCCAAGAATAAATGACCATAAGGGAGGGAAAATAAACTAGTTTTAACCCATCACCACAAGACAACTTATGGCCTATCCTCTCACTGTGTCTTGCTTCAAACATGTGGGTTGTTTTCAGTTTTGTGAGAGAGTGCAGCAAGTCCAAAATCACCCGGAGTTAACAAGATTATTCATCACCAATCTACATTACAAGCAGGTCATTCTTATTGGGGTTAATTTTGGGATGTCCACCAATGCCATTTTAGCTGCTACAAGGATCCCTAGTGTGGGAGAGAGGTGGTTTAAACAAGCAAACTTGGACATGAGCTATTATGAACCATACCTCAAACCTAGGTACAAGGATCACAAGAAGTCAATTTTCCCTTTCTCTCATCTCCTTGACCAGTATGTTCCAATGATGATGATAATCATTAAATACTTCACTTGTGAGGGGAGGTTTTCTTGACTCTACTCATACCATAATTGTCTCCTCATGCATTTCACTAGAGTTATAATGCTACATTTTCCTTATTATATTTTCTATAGCATTGACAAGATGGCTTACATTGTGAAAAAGAGGGATTACAATCAACAAATGCAGAGCCTATTTCATCATTCACTCTTCGAAATAATGTTCATGCATCAACTTTAGCATAAAAACATTTCATGGGATGCATTCATTGCAAATGAGGTTTTCACTACCCTACCTAGCCATCATGAGAAGGATATTCCTTCATCATCTCATCCTCCCACATCCCCTTCTCCATCACATCATATTTTTCATACATCACCACCCACTCAGATCCATTCACCTCATATTGATCCTACCTCATCACCTTTCTATAACCTTTCACCAGCACATCATGATACCGGAGCATCAAGCAGTGAAAGGGACATTGAGGTAGCTTGCACTAAAATGATTGATATTGAGCCATTTCCTTTGACATATCAGAGAGGCAACAGGCATGTGTTTGCTTCACATGGTGTGAAAGGTACCATGCCTTCTTCATCAACAAAGTAGGTAGACAAGGGCAAGGAAAAGGCTACAGACCCTATCATTGTTGAGCAGGAGGATAAACATGAAACTGAGAAGGAGTTTCAGTTGATTTACCTTGATGATGAGGATGAGGTTAGAATCACCAATGCATTGATCAGAGGGCAAGGATTCCAAGATTAGTGAGCTTCAAGCTAATATTGTTAGAGCACATTACGTGATTGACTTTCTTGAGCTAGAGAATCAGTAGCTGAAGACTATGCAAACCATCAGTGATGTTAAGACAATCAGAGCTCAAAGAGAGGTAGGAAAGGCCAAAGCCTTGCTAGAGGAGACCTTGGGCAAATGTGATGATAGTGATGATGAGGAAGATCAGCTTCTGAAATAGATACCAAGGACAATTGGGCTAAAGAAAGCTTTAGCTCGGGAAAGGCAGAAAGAGGCTGAATTGGCATAGCAGCTTACTCCAAGTGAGTTGCTTGCCATAGAGATTGACTGAGACAGACAGTCTTGGCTTGAGAGAGAAAATTTGCATCTGTAGGGCCTGTTAGAGAAAGCCAAGAAGGACATTGACATTCAGAGGAAGATGGTGAAACACTATGTCATGAGTAATAGGATTGCAAGGGCCAAGCTCAAATGTTCCCATGCAAAGATTTAGGCTTTGACCGAGTCAAAGGAGAAGGAGAAATTAGACATACTTGCTGAGGTGTATCACCATGCCTCTAACCTCTATATTAGCAAGCAAATTCACCATTTTAGCACATGTGGCACTTTTGTGAAAATTTTGATTTTTGGGACAGTTTAGCATGCAGAAAATTAGCTAAACGCACAGCAGCACTGGCACTGCGCTCTTTTTTGGGGCACCCAAATGAAAAATGGTTAGCATCCTCATGTTCCTAGTGATGATTACATCAACCTTAGAAAGTTTCAAGAGATTTTGAGCATAACTGGTCCCTCAAAGAGGCCAAACACCATCAAGACATCATGTTTCTGCCCTCTTTTTGACCTTGGCGTTGTGCATTTACCAGTCCTGGGAGAATAGGTTTTTGACAAGGAAACTAGGCACCATTTTGTAAAATGAAAGCATTTTTAAAAACTAGACTCATATACCTTTCCAATGAGCTATCATGGAGCTGATTGGGATAAGGGGAAGGCCTCCAAAAGTGGCTAACAAAACAGGTCAATGTTACTGTCATGGCGCTGCATGTTCACCAAGGAATTTAAAGTTTTACCAGTTTACTCAAATTTTGAAGTTTCACCTCTGTTTTACTTTTTACTTTGGTAAATGAGAAATTTACCATTGTAAATATCATATTTTAATTTTATTAGGTAAATCATTAGTTTAAAGTAAAATGTATTTGTTCTAAAAGATAGGAATGAGTCACTTTCCTCATCCTAGTCTTTAGCTTTCAGTTCAGATTTTGGTGTAACAACTCCCTCACCTCATGGATTCGACCCTTGAGGATGCGAGGAAGCGATTTTGAAGTCTATAAGGTGTATTTTTTCAATCATTGTAATGGTTGGCATCAGTTGAAGAGATTGTATTGAGCAAGTATCATTTTGGCTTGGACATTAATGGAAAATTGTAGCTATTTTCTTGGGATCCCTGTGGTATGAGTTTTAAACATTGTTTCTTCACTATGATGGATTTGTTAGAATGTATTATTACTTCATCAACCATTTCAAATCTATAATATAATTGATTTCAATTTTGAAAGACATAATTCATATTTAGTTACGCTATGTTTTGGGAAATTCAATATAATGTGTTCATTTTCTTCAGTTTAGGGAAAATATATTTCAGATTTCTTTCCCTAGCTCCTCACCAATATTTTCATCTCATTTAATCCTCTTTTAATGTTTAAACCTTTTACCTACCTTGGCCCATCAAGAAGACTACAATTTCATCCTTTTGGCCCAGATCTATCCCCTTGACCTTGTTGGGGTCCCGTGTTTTGATAGTTTGGAAAATCAAAAGACAAGGAAACATCAGAACCAATCTTTAGATTCCCAAGATATAGTCCTCCTGTTCTCAAAGAGGGATCTCTCGAATGTTTGTTTGCAAAGGTTTATCTTGTGTGCTTAGAATATGGATTTTAGACTAGTTATTAAGTACAGGTGTTTGTTTGTTTGTTTGGTTGAATTGATACAACATAACATGAAAGGTCTAGGAAAGATATATAGAAAGGAGAAACATTTGGTTCATTGGGCAATGGAGTCAAGAAGAGGTCATAACACACTCATCAATGGATATGGGATATCAGAGGGAAAATCTAACTTGGCCACAGGATCCTTTGGTTTTGGAATGTGATGGACATCAATGATTTGGACAGAGAAGTTTAATTCTCAAACAAAGGGAATTTGAAAGCACAAATTGAACAATAAAGAGATTTTTTATAGACAGGGCTAACCATGAATTCTACAAATCACACCTTTTAAGCAAACAATGATTTCAAAACAACTTTTAAAATGAAATCTAAGATTCGGGGAACACCCTATTTCCTCAAAGATTTTATTTCAAATGACTTAGAAAACATAAAATATTCACTGATAACTGCAGTCATAGAAGAGGGAACACCTAACACATATATGATTACAACTATAAAGACCTTTAAGACAATTGTTTAAGAAAGGACAAAGGGCAAGATCAGAACAGACCTTTTTGGTTTACTGTAAACATAAATACTTCAAAGGGAGACTTCAATAACAGCTTTTAAGTGGCAGCAGACAAGCAGGGAAAACCATAAATCATGCTGAAACCAACTATTTGAAATATTAAGGAAATAAACGAGCATGAAGACTAAAGAGAGATATTAAAGACTCTAAAATACTTCAGCAGAAGAAAACATAAAACAGTGAAGGATGAACAAGTCTAAGGTGCTTCCAGGAGTCATTTCTTAGCCTAAAACTTTCAACCTACCGTAGTAAGAAATTATGGAACAGAATGAAAACGGGAGAAAACATTAAACAGTTTAGAATACTTCACCAACAGCCAAGCTCATGGATCCAATGACAGAGCCTTCTCAGGAACAAGCATGCAACAACATCATCAAGGCTTCCAAGACTTTAGTTTCTTCTTCAGCTTCAACAAACTATGTATTATTTCAGAGAGTTTTAGTATTACAACTAGTGATCAACCAACAACCAACCCCTCACTCATCTTCTGCAGTAGTCTTTATAGAATAATGAGGAGGTGAGATCTTGTAAAAGATCTCCAATTACAATTAATACAAACTTAATGGCTTCTAGGCCTTTGGGGGCTTGATGAATAAACTTTCATAGGTGACCTCTGTATTAAATTATTTACATAAATATTTAAGCTCGGTAGGAGCTCTTTTTGACCTTTGAGGCTCTGTGTCATGTTGGAGTAACTCTGCAGATATTTTTTGCATTAAGTTCCTTGCAGAAGTAACTCTCTGGCTGCGTTGAGGCGAATATCTGATTTTGCTCAATAACTTCGACCTCAGATATGAATGCTTTGAGGCACAGGTGGCATCGTGGTAGATAGAGGGATCGATTTGCCTTAGCTGTGGTGGTAGAAGCTTTCTGACTGATAAAACTTTATGATTTCTCCCTTTAACTGTGTCTTAATTGGGGATTAGGCTTTTGATAATCATTCTTAGCCGTGACCCCCGCAAATCTGTCTTCAGTCTTCTGTCTTTATATATTTTTGCCTTCGGCACTGATACTCTTTGATTTGTGTCTAATTCACTATGCTTTGCTGGTATGCAGGGTCGCGCAGGGATGGTATGGCATCAATGCCTCGTGGATGATTGATGAAACGTGAATTTTAAACCCTGCGAATGATTTTTGTATAACAAATCGAAGGTGGGAGGATCGTCATCCTCTACCTTCAAATTTTCTTCAGACATAGTGGAAAAACCCTTTGAACCTTGCAAAATACGAAAAATATTAGAAAATCCTGCATTTATAGGTTATATTGTTTCAGAAGGCGCGTGGAGGGAGCATGGTCATTGGATGGCATCATCCAACGGTCGAGATTAATCGGAAGGGGTCAAAGGAAACAGAGGGAGGAATGAAATTGGATCCATCGATCGCGTAGAGATCGACGGTCGGGATCGTAGGCGAAAGTCAAAGAAAAACAAAGAAATGGTTAAAAACCTTATCTGATGGACGGCCTCAGATCGGACGGTGGACGCCAATATCGCGCCAGGTCCACGTCCGAACTTTAACGCACGATGGACGGCGGTTTTATGAACAGTGCCCAGGACACGTGTCGGGCGGTGTATGGAATTGCTACCGATCGGGAGAAAACTATCGTCCGCTTGAAGGCGGTGCGATGGATTTCGCCCAATTTTGGCAACGACGAGTGAATTGCGGGGACTACCGGGGTGATGGACTCCGCGCCGTCGATCTGTGAATCAGATCGATGATGGAGAACCTTAGGACGTAATAAAAACCGATAGGTTAATATAAACCAAGGTTTAAAATATTAATTTACAAAGCAGCTTGGCACCCGACTGCGGGACCTTTGGGTGTATGGAGGATAATACGACCAGGGTTTATGGAGGAAGGGCCAATCAACATCGGAGGATGCGATAAGCGCTTGGATGGCCAGCGCTTGGTTCTAGCCCCAAGGCATATGGGGGAAAGGGTTAAAGACTTAGGCCAAGGGGGCTTAAGTCTACAATATATAAAAATGTGATTTTCGTGGATTTTTAATTATTTTCTAAGGAGTTTCAGGTTTCTATAAGGCAAGAAGGAGTCTTAAACCTTATCAAAGGGGTTTTTGATGAAGGGGAAAGGGAAGAACATGAGAATGAGGGATTTTTATGGGAAATGGAGGAATACAAATGAGGTTAGTTTTGGAAGAGGGGAGAGGGGGGAAATGGTGTTTGCAACAGTATTTTGGCTTTGAAAACAACAGAATTTCCGGATTGTAAAATGGGCGCAGTAGTGAAAACTAAGACAGAGGCATGAGGCCTTTTGAGAGTCTTCACGAGCCAACACTTTTTAGCAATAAAATTTGTTCTTTGAAGGCTCAAAAAATGATTTAGCCACCTTTTGGTATAACAAATTTATAGGTGGCTAACAGTGGCTCCACTTGGGGATGGTGCCTTCTTGAAGGCATCAAGAACTTCAGACTTGCATTCTCTAGGAGGCTGATCAGTTGCCTCATCCATTGGGCTGCCTTTCCTTCCTTGTATGATATTCCTTTGCTCTAAAAACATATTAGAGGCCATAAAAACAATGAATCTTCCATCAATAAGCTGTCTACCTACACAATCCTACTGATCTAACATTTTTTCTTCATTAGAGTGCACTTGGATTGGCAAACTCTTTTACAACATTTTATTCTTTTGAAAGCATAAACTAATCTAATCCTACTACTTATTTCTCCATGGGCTCAGATTAAGCAGTTGAGTCCATATGATTCTCTATCTAATCTACTGTCTGTTAGGATTTAAGCTGTCCAACAGACTTTATTCTCTAAATTCTACAACAGAAATTTAAAAAGAATTCAAGTCAAGATTAAGCTGTTTGACTTGATGTTGATCTATGGCATAAGAACAACTGCACATAGACATTATTTTTCACAAAATTAAAACAAAAATTAAGGCTTAAGATCTAATTTTTCAAAGCGCTTCCTTCCTCTTTTTACAGCTCTGTTTTTGAATTTGTTTGAGTTGTTTTTTGCTTATCCCCTGGTTTAGATTTTGAGCTAATTAGAACCAAATTTACCTCTTGTTTGACTCAGGATTTGAAACAGATTTGAGTCACTCTCTTTGCTTGGAATTTTTAGGTTGGGATTTTGAGCATATTTGAACCTTTGATTTCTATCCTAAACTATCTACTGATAAGCCAAGATTAAATAGTTTGGCGAATCGAATTCACTATCCTATCAGCAGAAAATTTAAAGCTAATTAGTCAAGATTAAAATGTTTGACTAACTAGAAGTGTGTTTTTTAGGAGTAGCATTTGAGCTTGCACACTTTCAGATTTGTTTCTCTTTTTTGGTATGGGGCTATACCTTTCTTGTCTTCACAATCTGCCCTCTTTTCTTTCTTTTCTTTCTTTTTGTATTTTTTATTTTCATAACCTTGAATGCAATGTTAAGACTATGATATTTACAATGGTAAAAATAAAATGCTTTAAAACTTATGATTCTTGGCAGAAGTAATGCTTGAGCATTCTGCCATTGATAGGACCTCCATACAGATCTTCTCCATTCAATTCCTTCAGGAAAATTGCATTGTGACCCCTTTCAGCATGAATAATATATGGACATTTCCACAAGTTCTCGAACTTACCATGTTTTCCCTTCTCTTCTCTCCTTGAAACCCATTTAAGAACAACATTTCCAACTTGGAAATTGTCTGCCTTAGTCCTCTTATCAAATAGCTTCTTCATATTTTCTTGGACCAACTGTGTTCTCTCATAAACTTCTTCTCTAGTCTGTTGTAAATGGATTTTTTGGTTGATTCTTCTTTGCATGTCATTCTCTTCAATCTGCACTTCTTGAAGGAGTTTCATGACTGGAACTCCTAATGAGGTGGGAAAAACTGCATCCATGCCATAAAATAACTGATAGGGGGACATATTTATTGATTTCTTTGTAGTTAACCTATCAGCGCACAAGGCATGAACCAGCTTACTGTGCCATGATTTTTTATTCTGTTCCAACAGTTTATTAATGATATTTATGAGGCTCTTGTTGGAAGATTCAGCTAATCCATTTCCTTGGGGATAGTAAGCAGTGGAATGGCCCAAGGTTATGTGGTATTTGTAACAGAAATCAACCATCTTCTTAGATTTAAAAGCAGTAGCATTGTCTGTTATGATTTTTCTGGGACAACCAAATCTGGATAGGATATTTGTTTCAAGGAACTTGATAATGACAAAATCATTAGCCTTTCTGGAGGGTATAGCTTGTATCCATTTGGTAAAGAAATCAGTGGCTGTGAGGATCCATTTATGTTGAGCTGAGGAGGATGGGTGAATTTCCCCAATGAAGTCTAAACCCCATTGTTGAAAAGGTGCCTCAACTCTAATAGGATGTAAGGGTAAGGGAAGGAGTTTTCTTTTGCCATCAAAAATTTGACACTTATGGCAAGACATGACCAACTTTTGAGTGTCTGGGAAAAGGGTAGGCCAATAGTAACCAGATCTAAGAATTTTGTTTGTTGTGGCCTTCCAGTAGAGGTGTCCTCCACATTCTCCGTCATGCAACTCATGCATGATTTTTCCTGCATCATCTTCAAGTAAACATTTAAGAAAAATTCCAACAGCATTTTTCCAATATAATACCCCATCTAAAATGCAAAAACTCAAAGCTTTTTGTTTCAAAAATCTAGCTTTGGTTTTGGACAAAGAAGGAGGGGCATTTAAATATAAAAGCACATAAATAATGTCAGCATACCAAGGAGAATTCAGAAATTTTTTTTCAATAAAAGGAGCAGTAGATTCTTCTATTTCTTCCAACACGTCTACCATATTCATGTCTAGTGCTTGAAAGTTAGACTCAGCCATAATTTTTGCTAATCCCTACCCTTTAACTAGTTTGGTAGGCCTGATTTCTAAGTCATATTCAAGAATAGTTGCAATCCATTTTCTCCTTTTACCATCAGGATCTTGACTTAGAATGTCCTTGACAATAGTATGTGGAACAAAAGCAATTATGTGAGAGTGTAAAATATAGACCCTAAAGTCTTTTAATGCTTTCACCAATGCTAAGGCTTGCTTCTCCATGATGTTATATTTGAGAGGAGCATCTCTTAAGGCCCTACTAAAAAAGGATATTGGTTGTTCTTGCCCTGAATAATTCTTTTGAAGTAATACTGCAGCTATTGTATGTTCAGATGCAAAAGAAAAGACATAAAAGTCTTTGGTGAAATCTGGACTAATCAGGATTGGTGTTTGAGTAAGAACTTGTTTGACCAGTTCGAATGATTGTTTAGCTGGTAAAGTTCAGTTTACACCTACATCTTTCTTAAGCATGTTTGTAATGTTTTTTAATAGCTCAGCAAGGTTGGGGATGAACCTCCTCGGAAAATTAATCTTTCCAATGAAAGATTGCAACTCTTTGAGGCTTCTTGGATGGCTGATTTGTAATATGCCATCTATCCTTGTAGGGTCTATTTTGATTCCCTCTTCTAAATTATATGGCCAATAATTTTACCTTCTTGGAGAACAAAGAGTGTTTTCTTGGGATTCAATGATAAGCCAAATTTCCTACACTTCTCAAAAACTTTTCTCAGGTGAATCAAATGTTCCTCATCAGTTTTTGAGAAAACGGTTATGTCATCAAGGCAAATGATTATGAAATAGCCAATGTCTTCAGAAAAGGCTATGTCCATGGCCCTTTGGAAGGTGGCCCCTGCATTCATTAATCCGAAAGGCATTTTGACATAAATAAAGGTGCCCCAAGGTGTGGTAAAAGCGGTTTTGATTTGATCACTTGGGAGCACTAACACCTGGTTGTAACCCAAGAACCCATCCAAGAGGGATATCCTTCTTGACCCAACTACCCTTTGAAGTATATGTTCCATCTTGGGCAAGGGGTAGTTTTCCTTTAAAGAGGCTCTATTTAAATTTATGAAGTCAATACAGAGCCCGATTTCCCCTATTTTCTTTCTAACAAAAACTAAGTTTGATACCCACTCTGAAAATCTAATAGGTACTATGATTCCAGCATCATGCATTTTTTCAATCTCTGCCTTAACTAGAGGTAGTAAGAGAGGATTTATTCTCCTTATTTTTTGTCTAAAAGGCTTTTGATTTTCCTTCAAAGGGATTTTATATTGGATGATGCAGGTATCATATGATTTTAGGTCTTTGTATCCCCAGCAAAAACATCTTTAAACTCTTTGAACAACTATATGTACTACAATTTTATGTGAGTTGGGAGAGTGCTGGACAGCTTAATCATCTTGGGTTCTGCTAGACTGCCTATGTTATGCTCTTCTACATTCATTTCCACAGGCTCCATTCTTGGTTCTTTGGCTACATTGTTAAAGTAAAAAAGGTGTTCTAAAGGTGCTAGACCTCTTGGAATTTTATCATTTTTGCATTGTAAAACTTCCAAGTCTTCTTGGTCTGCGTTGTCAATTACCTCTGTTTCAAAAGGATTCTCATAATGATTTATATCAGCAGTACATGTCATTTCAGCTTCTGGGATTTGTTCAATATACAAACAATTTTCTTTAGGGTTGGTTTCTGATATTGGTATGCTGAAATCATTTTCTGATTTCAAGAAATCATCTATCTGTTTGTCAGAATCAAATACTTTCCAGTGATCTTTGTTATCAGGTACAGCAGGCCTGTGTTTTACCTTCACACTGAGTTGTTCATTTATTTTAGGTATTTTGCAATTGCTGTCATTGAAAGCGAGTTCATTTGCTAGATGATTTAGTGCTCTTGGAATGAAAATAAGTTCATACTTTTCAAAGGTTTTCAATAGATCAAGGGCAGCGTTCCGATATTCCCTAAGTCTTGGATTTCTAGCTGAGTATTCTACTTTGATTTGTCTTATGATAAGTTTAGAATCTCCTAAGATTGATATCCTTTGGGTTTCTAAATTTTTAAGCAATTGTAAGCCTAGGAGAAGTGCTTCATACTCAGCAATATTATTAGTGCATGGGAAATCCAATTTATATGAAAAACTCTGATTTGTATTTTGAATCCACACACCTGCTCCTGCACTTGTTTTATTACAATATCCATCAGATTTTATTGTCCAAAGTATGCCATTCCTATTTTCATTTTCTTGTTGCTGTTGATTGCTAATGTTTTGAATTCGATTGAAGGGAAGATTTTATTGTTCTCGTGAACTGATTGGGTCCATGTTTTCCTTATCTTGTTGAGTGACTTCATCTTCATTACATAAGATAAAGGAATCTAAACTTGATTGAATATAATATATTGGAGAGTTGTTTGGTTTGTCTATGTTTCTCACCATGTATTTCATGTGATATTCCCTGTATAGTCTTCTGTTTTGATTAAAAACGGGAATGGTGGCATAAGACATGTCCATTTGAAGGCTTCCCTGAAGTTTGGCTCCCCAAGATCTTGATAGGAGCATGCCATACATAGGGGGATTGTCAGCTACAACTATGTCCATGACTAAACTCTTAGCAGGGATTTTGGATAAGTTTACACACAAATCTTTGATTAAATCCAAACATTTGACTCTGCTTGAGTCAAAGGAATACAAGTCTTTGTATGGTTTAGTAATTTCTAAGCCTAAGCTTTCCATCCCTATCTTGGGCATTAGATTGTGTGAAGCTCCTGAGTCTAACATAG
The DNA here is from genome assembly GCA_034641835.2 of Pinus albicaulis. Classification (NCBI taxonomy): domain Eukaryota; kingdom Viridiplantae; phylum Streptophyta; class Pinopsida; order Pinales; family Pinaceae; genus Pinus; species Pinus albicaulis. The sequence continues at coordinate 1,690,927,516 of CM076580.1, forward strand.
CATTGTGTAAAATTTTCTCATGTATGTTCAAGCTAACATAGAAGGGAGGGACAGCCCCTTCTTGGTATTTTCCTTCAACTTCTGGACCAAACAACAACTCAGGTTTTTCATCTGTCAAGTTTAAAGTGTCAATATCACTTCCTAAGTTTAAAGCTTTAAAAAATTGGTTTTTGTACACCTCTTGGGTTACCAGTTCAGCTAGGGGAATGGTAATTTTTATCTTAGCAATCTCTCCCTCAAGGCTGAAAGGAATAATTGACTTGTTCATATTTACATCTGTCTTTTCAATTGAATTCTTTGATTTTCTGAACCTTGTTTGGACGGGTAATTGCGATAGTTTTATTAGGACCACTAGCTGAAGTGCTAGGGGTACTCTGTTCAACATCTTGCTGGACACCTTTGTCTTTGTTTATATCTGGTTTCTCAGTCAAAATGTTGGTTTTTTCTTCTTTCTTTTTGGGCTGAGTTTTTGTGTTTTTCTTGACAGCAGTATTAGTGTTCCTATCCTTTAAGTTGTCTACATTCCCTTTGATCCTAAGATCATATTGTTTGTGTACCTCCATGATTGCATTTTCAAACCCCAATCTATAGTCATCAGAATCTTCATAGGTGTTTGTGCTTTGATCATAAAAGAAACCTTGTTCTTACTCAGTGAGGAAAACATCATCCCCACTGTCTGATCCAATCAAGTTTACATGAGATTCTTCCAACCTTTCCAACTCCCTATCTTCCTCATATTGATCTACATAGTTCTGTTGAAAGGGAGGTCTAATCTGTTGGTCGTTATCTCTTTGCCCACCTGGATTATTTTCTCTCCTAAAATTTTGATTTATGTTTCTGTTTTGGGAGTTGTTCTGATTGTCTCTTGGCTGTGTTCTCTCAAGTATGCTCATCCTTTTCATCATCTCTTCCAACATATTTTCTTTTTTTGAGCTATATGTGGAGGGTGTAGTGTCATCTTTATAATTTACCCTCTTTTCCAATCTCGGCCTATTTCTTTTCTCAATTATGTTTTCTTCTATGCTCACAGCTCCTTTCTGCATGTCTTCTAAGGTTAAGTAATCCCTCTCCCTTAACTGATACATCATGTCAACATCACGGCCTTCGGGATATCTTACCAAGGCCATGCCTTGAGGAGGTTTCATGTGAGGTGGAAGAGTATTGTAAACGCTATTGAACCTAGTGGAGTAGTCATGAACACTCTCTTCTTGATTTCTCTTGAGGCTGCTATACTCTGCTAGTATTTGGAGAGGATTCTTTTTGAGTTCCCATTTGTTGGAGAATGTTTGATGGAAGGCAAGGAGATCATTTATGTTGTTAGGAGGTAAGTTTTTAAACCATTTCTTTACATCTCCTCCTAAACTTTGGGCGAAGACTCTCATCTTCACAGTTTCTTCTTCTATCTCCATGTAATCGAATGCATCCTCCATCCTATCTACATGTTGTTGAGATGTTGTAGATTCTTTTCCAGTGAAGTGAGGGATTTTGGATTGGTAATCGTTTAGTAGGGGAAGTAGAGGTTTTGGTAACACTAATGGGGCATACCATGTTGCCATGGTTGGAAATAAGGGTGGATTTACAAGAGGTGGATTTACAAAAGTGAAAGTGGGCTGAAATGGAGTGTTTTGAACAGTGGTAGTATGAATTGGAGTGGAAGAAATACTTGGGCCAGCAAACTGATTTTGAGCAGACTTGTTATGGAAAATACTAAAGTGATGAAGAAGCTGGGAATCAGGAGGAGTAGAAGGTGAGGCTTCTCTACTGAAACTTTGTTTCAAATCTACAATATCAAGGTCAGTTTGGTTTAAGTCACCTTGATCTAGTTCTAAAGATGTTCTTTGTATGATGTAAATCAAAGTGTGAATCCTCTAAAACAACAAGGTTTTTAGGGACAAAATTTGTTCTTAAGAGGCTCCTATTAGCCGCTAATTCTCCAAAGTTAGAATTCTACCACAGAATTCTTTCTAGATTTTCAACGATTAAAGGAGGATTTGGGTCTGGATGGGATCTAGTGTTGATCCTATGTGAAGCCAGACTGCTTTTAAAAAATGAGAGAGATTGAGGATTTTAGGGACTGTTTTTGGAAGCTTCACCTCTCAGGATATCTTATATAGAACGGGACTAGGCTTCTAAACTTCTTCAAGGCTGGTTAACACAGTCCTAAAGAGATCTGGGAACCTAGATGAGTAATAGGCCTACTAGGGCTAATGGAGTCGCCAGGTGGAAACTTTTTAGCTTTCATGAAGGTAAAATATTGGATGATTCCACCACCATGTTTATTATGAAGCCAAACTAATTGTTTTTGGGTTTTTCTGAGTTTCTTGATCTTATAGGTTGTGAGAGTGTCCTAAATCTGACTTAACACTTAGCTAGGGTGTCAAACATACAGAGTTCACTCTTATGGCTTGGTAACTAAAATCTTCAAGGTTTGATAGGGTCTTGCAGGAATCCTAAGGGTTACTTAGTTTTTCACTGATTCAATTAAGTCCTATCATGATTACCATTTGTTAGGTAGTACTTGAAGAAGGTTACTTATGTTATACTGGGCCTAAAAAGTTTGACGAAGGGTTTTCAAACCACTATATTCTCAGTAGGTCCCACCATGATCGCCATTATGTTGGGGTCCCGTGTTTTGATAGTTTGGAAAATCAAAAGACAAGGCAACATCAGAACCAATCTTTAGAGTCCCGGGATCTAGTCCTCCTGTTCTCAGAGAGGTATCTCTCAAATGTTTGTTTGCAAAGGTTTATCTTGTGTGCTTAGAATATGGATTTTAGACTAGTTATTAAGTACAGGTGTTTGTTTGGTTGTTTGGTTGAATTGATATAGCATAACATGAAAGGTCTAGGAAAGATATATAGAAAGGAGAAACATCTGGTTCATTGGGAAATGGAGTCAAGAAGAGGTCATAACACACTCATCAATGGATATGGGATATCAGAGGGAAAATCTAACTTGGCCACAGGATCCTTTGGTTTTGGAATGTGATGGACATCAATGATTTGGACAGAGAATTTTAATTCTCAAACAAATGGAATTTGAAAGCAAAAATTGAACAATAAAGAGATTTTTGATAGACAGGGCTAACCATGAATTCTACAAATCACACCTTTTAAGCAAACAATGATTTCAAAACAACTTTTAAAATTAAATCTAAGATTCAGGGAACACCCTATTTCCTCAAAGATTTTATTTCAAATGACTTAGAAAACATAAAAGATTCACTGATAACTGCAGTCATAGAAGAGGGAACACGTAACACATCTATGATTACAACTATAAATACCTTTAAGACACCTATTTAAGCAAGGAAAAAGGGCAAGATCAGAACAGACCTCCTTGGCTTACTGTAAACAGAAATACTTCAAAGGGAGACTTCAATAACAGCTTTTAATTGGTAGCAGACAAGCAAGGAAAACCATAAATCATGCTGAAACCAACTATTCGAACTATTAAGGAAATAAATGAGCATGAAGACTAAAGAGAGAGATTAAAGACTCTAAAATACTTCAGCAGAAGAAAACTTAAAATAGTGAAGGATGAACAGGTCTAAGGTGCTTCCAGGAGTCATTTCTTAGCCTAAAAATTTCAACCTACCGTAGTTAGAAATTATGGAATGGAATGAAAACAGGAGAAAACATTAAACAGTTCAGAATACTTCACCAACAGCCAAGATCATGGATCCAATGATAGAGCCTTCCCAGGAACAAGCATGCAACAACATCATCAAGGCTTCCAAGACTTCAATTTCTTCTTCAACTTCAACAAACTATGTATTATTTCAGAGAGTTTCAGTATTACAACTAGTGATCAACCAACAACCAACCCCTCACTCATCTTCTGCATTAGAATTTATAGAAGAATGAGGAGGTGAGATCTGATAAAAGATCTCCAATTACAATTAATACAGACTTAATGGTTTCTAGGCCTTTGGGGGCTTGATGAAGAAACTTTCATAGGTGTCCTCTGTATTAAATGATTTACATAAATATTTAAGCTCGGTGGGAGCTCTTTTTGACCTTTGAGGCTCTGTGTGATGTTGGAGTAACTCTGCAGATATTTTTTGCATTAAGTTCCTTGCAGAAGTAACTCTCTGGCTGTGTTGAGGCAAATATCTGATTTTGCTCAATAACTTTGACCTCAGATATGAATGCTTTGAGGCACAGGTGGCATCATGGTAGATAGAGGGATCGATTTGCCTCAGCTATGGGGGTAGAATCTTTCTGACTGATAAACCTTTATGATTTCTCCCTTTAACTGTGTCTTAATTGGGGATTAGGCTTTTGATAATCATTCTTAGCCGTGACCCCCGCAAATTTGTCTTCAGTATTCTGTCTTGATATATTTTTTCCTTCAGCACTGATACTCTTTGATTTGTGTCTAATTCATTGTGCTTTGCTAGTATGCAGGGTCGCGCAGGGATGATGTGGCATCAATGCCTCGTGGATGATTGATGAAACGTGAATTTTAAAACCTGCGAATTATTTTTTTATAACAAATCGAAGGTGGGAGTTTCGTCATCCTCTACCTTTGAATTTTCTTCAGACATAGTGGAAAAACCCTTTGAACCTTGAAAAATACGAAAAATATTAGAAAATCCTGCATTTATAGGTTATATTGCTTCAGAAGTTGCGTGGAGGGAACATGGTTGTTGGATGGCATCATCCAACGGTCGAGACTAATCGGAAGGGGTCAAAGGAAACGGAGGGAGGAATTAAATTGGATCTGTCAATCGCACAGAGATCGACGGTCGGGATCGGAGGCGAAAGTCAAAGAGAAACAGAGAAATGGTTAAAAACCTTTGTTTTGGACAAAAATGGTCAAAAATCATGTTTGGGGTTCGGGACGATCATGGGCCATCGGATGAGATCGGCCGAAAACGATCAATGTTGGGGACCGGGTGTCAATAACCCTTATAAAATGTGCCCGGACATCAGATCTTTAATTAAATCATGTCGAATAAAACTCCCGGGTCCGGATTTGCTGACTGGACGAGAAAAAATGGAGACCTGCCCCAAAAATGTGCCACGTGGACGCTAATGTGACACTGGGACCACTGGCACTGCTGTGGATGAGGGGACTGGGGTGATGGAATGTGGGTCGTCGATCTGCAGATCATATCGACAACAAAGATCTTTTAAATGCTGCTCCGTAGCCTGGTTATCTGTCGGGCATCTTCGTTGAGCGATCACCATCCGATGGGCGGCCTCAGATCGGGCGGTGGACGCCAATATCGCGCTGAGTCCTCGTCCGAAATTTAACGCGCGATGGATGGCAGTTTCATGAACAGTGCCCAGGACACGTGTCAGACAGTGTATGGAATCGCTGCTGATCAGGAGAAAATTGTCGTCCGCTTGAAGGCGGTGCGATGGATTCCGCCCGGTTTTGCAACGACGAGTGAATGGCGGGGACTACAGGGTTATGGACTCCGCGCCATCAATCTGTGAATCAGATTGATGGTGGAGAAACTTAGGACATAATAAAAACCGACAGGTTAATATAAACCAAGGTTTAAAATATTAATTTACGAAGCGGCTTGGCACCCGACTACGGGACCTTTGGGTGTACGGAGGATAATACGACCGGGGTTTATGGAGGAAGGGCCAATCGGCATCGGAGGACGCGATAAGCGCTTGGATGGTCAGCGCTCGGTTCTAGCCCCAAGGCATATGGGGGAAAGGGTTAAAGACTTAGCCCAAGGGGGCTTAAGTCTACAATATATAAAAATGTGATTTTCGTGGATTTTTAATGATTTTCAAAGGATTTTGAGGTTTTGATAAGGCAAGAAGGAGTCTTAAACCTTATCAAAGGGATTTTTGATGAAGGGGAAAGGGAAGAACATGAGAATGAGGGATTTTTATGGGAAATGGAGGAATAAAAATGAGGTTAGTTTTGGAAGAGGGGAGAGGGGGGAAATGGTGTTTGCAGCAGTATTTTGGCTTTGAAAACAGCAGAATTTCTAGATTGTAAAATGGGCATAGTAGTGAAAACTAAGACAGAGGCATGAGGCATTTTGAGAGTCTTCAAGAGCCAACACTTTTTAGCAATAAAATTTGTTCTTTAAAGGCTCAAAAAATGATTTAGCCACCTTTTGGTATAACAAATTTATAGGTGGCTAACAGACCTAATTCATGTTCAATGAGCCCAACCTTAAAATCAAAATCAAAACCCCTTGTATTCCTTAGCTAGCCTAAAATATTTTCATCCAGCCCTCTTGGCTGTGATTCTATCGAGAGATCCCTCTCTGACTTGGTATGGCTAGATACCAAGTCCAAAGATTGGTTTGAGGTTACCTCAGGATTGCCTTTTTTAGCCTAAGGATCAATCCAAGTGATAACACCTTCTTGTATTAAAACAACACCATTTCCATTTCCTGAGGCATCACATTCCACAATAAAGGTTTTTGTGAAGTCTGGCATAGCTAAGACCAGTGCTAGGCACATTGCCTCTTTAAGATGTTCAAAGGCCTTAGTTGGTTCAGGAGTCCATGAAAATGCATCTTTCTTCAATAATGTTGTTAGAGGTGCTACTATTCTCCCATAATTCTTAACAAACTTGCAATAATACCCTGTTAACCCAAGAAATCCTTGCAACTGCTTTATGTTTGTGGGGACTTTCCATTCCTTGATGGCTTTAATTTTGTTACGATCTACCTTAACACCATCGTGAGATACAATATGACCCAGATATTCCACCTCTTTTACTCCAAAGAAAAATTTGGATGTTTTTGCATATAAATATTGTTTCTCCTCCAATAGTTTGAGCACCCTGTCAACATGTTGAACATGATCCTTCCAAGATTTGTTGTAAATTAGTATATCATCAAAAAATACTAGCACAAATTTTCTAAGGAAGGGTTTTAAAATGGAATTCATCAACCCTTGAAATGTAGAAGGTGCATTGGTAAGGCCAAAAGACATGACCAAAAATTAATAATCACCTCCATGAGTTCAAAATGTTGTTTTCAGAATATCTTTATTCTTCATTCTAATTTGATCATATCTTGAATGAAGATCCAACTTGGTAAAATAAATTGCTCCGTGTAATTCATCCAATAATTCATCAATCACAGGAATGGGAAATTTATCTTTAATAGTGATATTATTGAGCTCCCTATAATACGGACACATGCACCATCAACCATCCTTCATTTGCACCAACACTACTGGAGTAGAGAAAGAACTTCAACTAGGTTGAATTATACCAACCTCTAACATTTCTGCAATCATACGTTCAATTTCTCTCTTTTGGACATAAGGATATCTATAAGGCTTGATGTTTGGAGGAACACTTCCTGGAATGAAATGAATAGCACGATCATGATCACGAATAGGTGGGAGTCCTTTGGGATTTTCAAACACCTTGGAATGATTTTCCAAGACTTTTTGGAGATCTAGAGAAATAGATGATTTTGATGTTGGAACTTCTAGTGAGAATAATTGTCTAATTACACCTCATTGTTCTTTCTTCAGAAGCTTTGTCATGACATTATATCTTATTATATTTCTCGGATTCCCTGCGATACACCGGAATTCAACTTCCTTTACTTCTGAACACAAATTCAAGAAAATTTCTTGAAAATTAAAAGTTATCATCCCCAAAGATTGTAACCATTGTACTCCTAGTACAACATCAGCACCTCCCATTGGAATGGAAAGAATTGGACTATTAAATAAATATTAACCCATGGTTAGCTTGATATTATGACATTTTACAGAGAAATTTATAGTTCCCCCATTTGCAACCATCACTTGACATTCTGGTGTTGGGTATAGGAAACAATTCAATTCCTTGGCTACCTTAAAATGAATAAAATTATGGTTATTGCATGAATCAATCAACACTATTAACTTTTTCTTCTTGATATGTCCTTCTATCTTGAGAGTTTGAGGAGTGGTAATTCCTACCAATGTATTACATGATATGCTCGGACTCATTTCTTCTCTTTCTAGGTTTGGTTCCTAGTGTATATCCTCTTATTTTGAAGTTTCTTGTTCATTTTCTTCCTCCCCTTCACAATCTATCTAAAATAATTTCTTCTTAGCACACTTATGACCTTTAGTTTATTTGCTATCACAATTGTATCAAAGCCCTTTTACTCTTTTTTCTTCCAACTATTGTGGTGTCAACCTTATAGGTTGTGGAATTCTAGGAGTAGCAACACTTCCATCTTTATAGATGTGAGTGGTAGGATTCCTTGTCGCCATAATTTTACATTCAATTTTTCTTTCCAACCTGAATGTCTTCTCCAATGAATCAGGCTCCCAAATGCAAACCTCATATTAGATTTTATCCTTTAAAGTCCCTATGAAGACATCAATCATGTGTTCCTCTGGAATATCAGTTACCCTTATATTCAATTTTTGGAAGTCCTCAATGTGCTCCACCACTGAACCCTTTTGTTTGGGATTTATCAATTGGCTAAAAAAAGTGTTGCTCTTTCTATCCTCATAATTTGCTATCATTTACTCCATAAAAATTGACCAGGTGACAATTTTTTTACGGGAGCAAAGCCATCGATACCATAAAAATGTATTTTGTTCTAAATATAAAGTCCCAATGCGTACCTTTTGTGTGTTTTGCACATTATTGGGATCAAAATATTGCTCCATCTATAGTATCCATGTTACAGGATACTTTCCATCAAACTTCCTCATATCGATCTTTGGAATATGGTGGGTCTTCCATCCAACATTAGATTCTATGAAATCACGATTAACATTTATTTTTTTCTCATCATGAGTTTCCTCTACTATCGTTTCGCTATTAAGAAACATTTCTTGTATCAAATTTTTCAAACCTACTATTGTAGCTCCTAGAGATAGCCTTGAGTTGCAAAATACCAGTGCCTAGGACATCTTAAAAAATCATAGGTTGAATGTGGACAATTTTATAAAATTCCTCTGACAAAACATGGAATGAGAGAATAATGGTTTTCGTGGTTCATGGAAGGAGAATACCTTGGATTCGATTCATTTGAATTCCCTATACTATGAGAGGGCACAAGAGGCTGTGAGGCTTGATGGATTTTAAATGGGCCAAGTATAAAACAATGAGCAGAAAATTTTAAAATATGTAGAGGCGTTGAGAGAGAACTGAGAAGAAACCCACGAGAGCCAGGCTTAAGAGATTTAAGAATATGTCCCCTCAGTGAATTCAGAGGAAAAATCTATGAATGAAACATGGACAACAATAGGGGTTCGTGGAGCACGAATTAATGAATCACATCAAACTTAACACATGAGCGTTAACACTTGAGAGTTAGACAGACATGAATTCATGAATAAAATTTTCAAACTCCCTGCAGCTACATTACACGAACCCTCATAGAAGCATAGCATGAAACATGATTACATATGAGGAGGATATTACTGATAACAAAAGAAAACAAATACATATTGCTCATTGCTCCTATGATATCCCAAATTGGGGAATTTCTACAACAATGAGAATATCTTAAGATATTCTAAAGTTGGAGACCCAGCAATACATAAACATGCCAATGGAGTAGCAATGATACATCAATACCAAGAATGCTGGAAGATTCACATAAGCATTATATTAGATTATAGCAGCAACAATGTATACAAGATCTTGAGGAAATGATCTCTCAAGCTAGGCAATGCAGCCTTAATAAAACATATACATGATAAATGGAGAAATACTGCTACATGAAAGAAGCCTTGGTTATGACTGCGCAGTCTATGGAGTATAACTGCTGCAAACTGATGTCAATATATGAATATAGAAATGTAGAGCTCAAACAAATATGGGGGAGCAATATCTAAACCCCTTGATACAAAAATACACAATCCTTAGAAGGATTGGCTGAAATATACACAAAATGGAAAATCTGCAGAAATGTCGGAGTTACAGGGCAGCAACTGCAACTCAGAAACTGGAAATGGATGAAGATATTTGATGATGCTGAAAATGATGGCTGAATCTCATCCAAAGGATCTCTCAGGTGAAAGGCTGGTCCAATCCCTGAAGATCTCACCCTCCAAAATAGTGGAGCAAGTCCCCACTACAATTGCACTCAGAAATAACGCAGTCTAAAGAAGGGACTGCGTTGTTGGTGAAGGGAAGTTCTTGGCCTAATGCCAATGATCTGCAACAAGCTCAATAATCTCCCTCACTAACCTCCCAGAGGAATAGAATCTCCCTCCTCTAAAATATGAGCCAAGGAATTGGTGTTGTGGAGTCGTCCACTGCAACACCTTACAACACAAAGTTATCCTGATTCAGGAATAACGTCGTGGCTGAAGGAGGTGGCTTTGGCCTTGAGCCAAGAAATGTGGAGAATGAATAAAAATACCTCAAGAGGCCTCTCAAGAAGGAGAAACAATCCTAAACAGGAATTCCCTGGAAACTCTGCTAATCAGCAGGAGAATGCACAATGTTTGAATAGACAATGAAATCAATAATCCAATTAGGAGAATGCACAATGTCTGAATAGACAATGAAATCAATAATCCAATTCATAAGTAAAAATGGTTGCCTTGCCCTCCTTTTAAACAAGTGAAATTTTTCTCCCCATGGGTCCCACTCATTAGGGTTTCCTCCACCAAATATCCTCTTCCTCATTCATACTGCGCTGTATTCCAAAGTGATCCACTCCTCCTATGGCAGCATTGTTGACTTGGTCAAACCTGACCTTGTCTTCATACAATTCTCCCCTTTCACACATAAGGGTGTGAAATCCAGTTCTTATTTCTATCCCTTTTCACATGTGGGATTTTATTTATTTTTTCAATAAGCATGGGCCTCCTTACCCATTTATTTAGCTGCTAGGTGATAAAAAACAAAAATTTAATATTCCATTTAGCTATGTGCTAAAATGGGAATATTACAGCTCCATTTGGAATCCAAATATCAGCACTGTATTCATATTAAGTTTAAAGAGCTCTCCCAAATACGTGTCTCAGAGAACAAGGAGCACAATCATACAAAACTACAGCAAAATTATTCAAAATTCCAGAACCTTTGTTTCATCTTAGAACTCACTACATAATACATATAGAGTTCTCCCTGAGGGTTGATGATCGAATATTCTATCATGATTGACCCACAAAGGTGAAACCAAAAATATCCTAACAAAATATCAGAGCGTGCTTCAAGAAATTGCTCCTGCAACAGAAAAATCAAAATAGAATTGGGTAAAATGAGGATTTTACCAGCCAAACATCACTATCTTAATAGTAAAAAGAAACCAAACAGCTAGCCAGGGAGGCAAAATCGCAGAATCTTCAGAGGAGTGGCGGACGGTTTTGAATTCATTATGTAATTACATATGTTGTCTGGCATCCTCCACTCTCTAACTCTCATGATTTCCACTACCTATTGCGAAATGGCCAGTTGTGCTATTCGGGCTGAATTCTTTGGTGGGGAGCTCCTGGAGGGACTATGTAACCTGTGGCCAAGTGCTTTACCAATGAAAGAGTCGTGCTGAATCTGAAAACCAAGATCTTGATTCCAGAGGGGTTCCCAAGAGGTAAGCGGTATCGGAGAGGAGGGGTATGAAATGACAAGAGGAAGGCATGTCGAGGAGAGGGTGGTAATGGAAACTACCTAGTCCGGACCCCCCCCCCCCATTGTTAAAGTTCGAAGGTCGGGAGGGGTCCAAATGTTTTAAGGACCGTCGAATGAGTTGGGGTGGAGCGGAAGTGAAGGCGGGATGGCAGAAGTCATTTACATTGAAGTGGGCGAAAGACAAGCCACAGGGGGGTTATTGATGACGTGGCAAACTAGTGGGACCAGTGCCTGCAAAGCACATATCGCAAAGTTTATGTGCGAGTAGGTGGAGTTTAAACGTTAAGACCTACGATGGGTGAAGTGCAGGGGAGGTGAGGGACCCACTGGCTATGTTGCATATTTTTTATGAATCGCTGAAAGTTTGAGCAGTAAGTGTTACAAATATATCAATGTATTTCAATGGTTGTGCAATGGGGTGGAACTGCTGAGGTGGGGATGACCTATCGCATTGCAAACTAAATAAAATAGATTTTGAGTGCTCATAATGTAAGTTAAGGAAGCCCCACTTTAATCACGATCGGGGAATTAAGGAAGCAAAGTAAGTGAAAAGAGATCAAAGGCAATGGTAGAAAAGGTAAAAGAGAAAAGGCGAAAAAAGGGAAGTGTGATGGGGAATGGGTCCTGCAGCATCGTGTGTTGTATTTCTTAAAAGTTTGTAGGAGACGGCATTCTGAATGATTTTGGGTTTAATTGAAACATAAGGGGCTAGAGGACAAATAGAATTACGAAGAGGGAAGCTTTAAATATGAGTCAAAAATCAGTGCTAATAGGTTCCTTTGAAGCTCTTTGAAAGTCAGGATTTGCCTTCCTTTCACCTTATCCACTTGGCGTGTGGTCACAGGCCAACATTGGCTCCATCTGGGGACAACATGTCGTTCTTCAATGCACTGAGAACCTGTAGACCTGAGTGTTTGATATTTATTGGGTACATGGAGTTGCAAATGTACAATGATTAGACAAAGTTTTATACCAACGGTCAAGTGGACACAAAATGGAAGATGATATGGAAGATGAAATAGAAAATGAAAACAATGGATGAAACAAAATGGAAACATTGGCATATGATATGGAATATGAAATGGGCGAAATGTAAACAAAATGAAGTACAGTAAGATGATATATACGGTGAGCTAGATCAGCCCTCATTAGTGATGAAAGACTAACTTGAGGAACTCCTCGTTTGCGGGCGCCTAAATTATGTCTCCTTCTAATTTCTCCAGTGCAAAAGTATTGTTGCCTTTGTCCTCTACCACCCTGAATGGACCAAACCAGAGGGGGTTGAACTTCCCATGTTTCCCTTTGTCTACTCGCATGATATCCCATCATAGCACCAAATCCCTAACTTGGATTTCTCTATCTTTAGCTCTTTGGTCAAATAAGCCTTTCATTTTTTCTTGATATTATGTTATTCTGAGGCTTACCTACTCTCGGGTTTCGTTCAACTCCGCCAATGTATTCATTCTTCAGATAAGGTCATTTGGCTCCTCCTCGCTTTCTTGTCAGAAATGAGCCACGGGTAATGCAAGCTGAATTAGGAAGACCGCAGCTTTGTCATACACCAGCTCATAAGGGGATTTTCCTGTGGATCTTTTAGTGGTGACGGGATTTTCCCAGAGTGTGAACTTGAGTTGATAATCCTAGTTCTTTTGATTCAGCCAGCCCGTTGCCTTGTGGGTAGTATGTAGTGGAGTGTCCCAACAATATGTTGTATCATTGACAAAAGTTTACAAATTTAGCTGACTTGAAAGCATGGGCATTTCCTGTAATGATTTTAGCTGGGCATCCAAACTTGGCTACTATGTTCTCCTCCAAGAACTTGATCACAACTAAATCTGTAGCATTTCTTGTGGGCATAGCTTCTACCCACTTGGTGAAGTAATCTGTAGTAGTGAGGATCCATCGATGTTGATTGCTAGAAGTCAGGTGTATCTCTCCTATGAAATAAATTCCCCACTTCTTAAAAGGTTCTTCAACATGTACTGGGATCAATGGGAGAGGTACATACCTTTGCTTTTCAGCGAACATGTGACACTTCTCGCAGGCCCAGACACAAGCATGTACATCACCAAATAGTTTAGGCCAAAAGAAACCTGCCCTCAGGATTTTGTGTGCAATGGATCACCAGCTATAATGTCCACCACATATCCCTTCGTGGAATTCATCCATCACTTGGTCCACTTCCTGCCCTTTAAACACAATAGTAGGATCCCACTAGTTATTTCTAGTAATTTTCCAGGATATAATTTTAAGACTTCAGCCTTAAGGTGCAGTACTTGACCTTATCATAGTTAGGATGGCATCTCAGCGATAAAAGATATTCCACTATATATTTATACCATGGGGAGAGAAGCTACTTCACGTGTGTTTTTTGAGTGGAAGATTTTATGCCTTGATGTGCACATGTGCCCTCTTGTGCCTCTCCTCCTGTCATAGACAAATTTATCCCCTGAGTTTTATAGTTGGATTCAAATAAGATTTTGGCCAACCCTTGGCCTTTAATGAGCTGGGTAGGATTTATCTCTAGTTCATACTCCTGAATCTTGGCTATCCACTTGCCCCTTCTTCCTTCATTGTCCTCCTGTACTAAGATATCTTTCATCGCTACTATGGGATCATAGGAATTTATAGCATACTGTAATACATATACCCAGAATGACTTTAGAAATTTGACCAGGGCATAAGCTTGCTTCTCCAGGATATCATATTTTAGCTCGATGTCTCGCAGACTTGGCTGAAGAACGCAATGGGCTGCTCGTGCCCCTTGACATTTTTCTGTAAGAGTACTGCAGGTATAGTGTGAGGAGAGGCGAAAGAGTAAATCATGAACGGCTTCCCATAATATGGACCGGCCAGTACTGGAGCTTCTGCAAAAGCCTATTTGGTCTTGTTGAACAAGACCTTGGATTCAAGGTCCATCTAACTTCGTTGTTCTTCTTCAACATCCTAGTGATTTTTTGGACAATCTCGGCATAGTTGGGAATGAACCTTCTGAGGAAATTTATCCTTCCCAGGAACACCTGTACCTCCTTTTTGTTTCTTGGTAGGGGAATGCCATCTATCACCTCTACTCGCTTCGGGTCAATATTCACTCCCTCCTTAGTTACTATGTGTCCCAGTAACTTTCTTTCCTCCAAGGTAAACATGGATTTCTGAGGATTCAGAGACAGACCATACCTACGGCATTTTTCAAACATTCTGCAAAGGTTCACGATGTGTTTAGCACCACTCTTTGAAAATGTGGTGATGTCATCTAAGTAAATCACCATGAATTTGTCTTTCTCTCCTATGAAAGTAATGTCCATCGCACGCTGAAATGTAGCGTCAGAATTTATCAGGCCAAAGGGCATTCAAGCATACATGAAGGTCCCCCAAGGTGTGGTGAATGTGTTGAACCCTTAGTTAAACTGATAGGGGGGGGTGAATCAGTTTAACACATTCATGGAATTTTTAAAACTTTTCATTAAGCTTACTTACAAGTTAGTTTCATAATCAACTTTATATGTGAAAAATCTTTATATTTAAGCAGAAAGTATTAAAATCATGTGAAAACAGACTTATTATGAGAGAAGTAAGTATTAAGCAGATTGACTAGACCATATCAACACATAGGCATCACACACAGAGACAACAGATATAAGTGGAAACCCATAACGGGAGAAAACCACATCTTATTATTGTTGTGATGCAAAGGAAAGCTCCAACTCCCTCTCACCACTGATTTTCTGTAGGCACCAACCCATAGGAGGCTCCAACCTGAATTCTGCAAGCTACAACTTGCAAGGAAGCTCCAACTCCCATCAATTTTCTGCAAGCACCAACCTACAGGAGGCTCCAACCTCAGTCAGCTACAACTGACATCTATCAAGCTACAACTTGATAGGGAAGCTCCAACTTCCTCATTCTATCAAGAGAAAACATTTGCTAATTTACCTTGGATATCAACTCTGTTATGTACCTTCTTTTGTGCAGTCCTCCAATCTTCAAAACTGTCTTATAGCATCTCTTTTTTCTCCTCCTTATCCTTATCTTCTCTGCCTCAATTCTTCATACTCTGCATTCTCTATCCTCTTTCTGCATATCAATGTGATATCCTTTATACAGTTTGCCTCATAACTATTTGTATTCCACAGGGAATTCAAAGTGAATAGCCCTGACTCTTCGCCTTCTGCCTCCTCACTTCTTTATCCAGCTCATTCAGAAAACTACAACAATTTTTACAACTTTCAGTTTTACAGTGGAGTTTTGTTTCCTATGGAGACTTGTCAATGCATCACAAACAATATAAACCAATTAAAACGTTTACATTTAGTTACAATGAGAATTCCAGCTCAACCCATTCAGCCTTTTGGATCACTGCATGTTGTCTTTTTTACAACTGTCTCTGTCTTTTTCCTCTCTATATGCTTTTCTGTTCACTTTTGTTGCGTAACTCCTGCATATATTTAACTGCGCCTTTTATATAACTCAAATCAACTCTCGGCATAATAATAAAGGAATTTTTAACATATAAACTGCCCTTTCTATATAATGCAAATGCCTCTTGGCGATATAATCATAATAGACCCTTTTAATATATAACCTTTTCGGTCCCACTAATTGATATTTTCTTATGCTCCGATGCGATTACACCTCTTGCGATGGTTCTGATGCGATTGATCACAATCGCAACTTTCAATGGTATGTTCTGAAGTTCTGCTTTACTCCGATGCGATGGTTCACTGTTCACTTCACTGCGCCGATGCGATTGGAATTCTCTAATGCAATTAGCAAAGGCCCCACCATGTAATCAAACGACTCATATCTGCCGTCCATCCTTCAGCAAATCCAACGGCTATCATCCGATCGCTCAATCGCAATCGAAACTTTCAATTTGTTCGTCACTCTTTCACCTTCGATGCGATGGTTCCGATGCGATGCACTTTAAGCCGGAACTCAAATATATGAGAATCATCATTTATAATGAATCGGGTCCGCTTCTTAATAGCAATCGCAATCGCAACCTTTATTAACATGTTCCGCTGCCATAATTTTCTCCGATGCGATTCGTGAGGGTCCCACCTTATAATACTTCGTTCGTTTTAAACCCGAACAATAGAACCTTTTGTTCTTTTAATCTCGCGCACAAGAATATAATACATATGCTTTTATATTGTAACCTTGGTCCATTGTATATAAAGTGCTACATATATATATATATATATATATATATATATATATATATATATATATTATTTATTTATTTTTTTTATTTTTTTTATTTTTTTTTTATTTTTTTTATTTTTCTTTATAAATATCGAATGAATTTTCCCGACAGTCAAAACTCTTTAACCAACCCTCTAAGGCAAAACATAATAAGCCACATTCTTTATTCGAACCTTAGTCTTAATGCTACAAAAAGGGGTCTCGCTCTTTTAATTACATACACCTGCATATCAACCATTCAACATTTTCTCTAATGGCTAATAACTAACCATTAACGCAACAATTCAGCTGAGCCCACCGCAACTTATATCCACATATACAATGTTTTATACGCGCACCCTTTGTGATATTTCATATTCACAATACTTTATTCACATATATTACCTCCTCCGTCATATTTCGAACATTATACCATGACTTGAATTAGAACCAACCTTCAGGCCCATAATGCATTGTTACTTACCTTCCCCCTGTTAATTAACTTTTATAATACACACAATACACAGAACTTCTCATAATACTTGTCCCCGCAGCTATGAATGTAGGTCCCATAACATGTTTTACATAATATATGTCAACAAACGTTAAAACCATTATAACACCCTTTGAATGTATAACGAATAAGCCTCATAAGAACTAAGGTTTGGCTTTAAACTTTGGTTTATGTTTCAATTTTCAACATACGTTTGACTCGGACCCACAGTGCTTTGCCTCAACTAACCTTTGTTCATCGCACAAGTGTGATCACCGTAGATCTTCCAGCCTTGGCAATCAGATGGACACAGCTAACATCAGATTTTTCTTTTGGCCGAGGGTTAATATTCAAAAATTACGCGATGTAAGTGGCATTCAAATACCACCTTAAGCCACGTATCCATCAGCGATATAGATCGCGTTCAAAAATCAAAATCTAGTTACCACTCCCAAACGCATGCGATACTACTGGTATTTTCACCTCTATTTTTACTATTTATTCAAGGTTCCGCTCTTGACTCAGGGTTCCAGTTCTAATGATTCCGCTTCAAATTTTATTTAACCTCCATTCTTCGTTTAAATATACAGATTGTGCATTAACCCATATATATATAACCCCACCATTATTTTTTTTTCGGTTCTGCCATTTCTGCATGGTTCCACATCTCCTGTGTTCATTTCATAGTTGATTTGTTAACGGCTCTGCCTCGGATACGTTTCTTTGTAGCTTTCGCCTCTCACCATCGCAAAAAAACCTTTCCATTTAACTCTTTGTATTGTCTGTCTCTGCATCCTCTGTCTTGTGCATGACTGTTTCACTGTACTCTGTATTCTATGTCTCTGCATCCTCTGTCTTGTGCATGAGTGTTTCACTATTTCACTATATTCTGTATTCTCTGTCTCCTCTGCAACCTGGGTTCTATTCTCTGTATTCTCTATAGGCTTCTTTTAATGCCTTGCTTCTTTTGTTGCTACTCAACCCTCTCTACATCTTGCTACCTCTTTTTCTCTCTCGGCTTCTATGTTGTCTCCTTTGCCATCTCCTTTGCCATCAATGACAACATTTCCAACAATCTCCCCCTTTGGCATTGATGGAAATACACTTCCTCTGCTTGCCTTTTAGGACCCTTTCTTATGATTTTTCTGTTGCTTGCTTTTCCTCCCCCTTTGACATCAATGGAAAAAGGTTTCCCATTTCCCAGTGTGCTTTTAAATCTCGTCCATGTTACTCTGATCTTGAGGACCTGTTTCATGCCCTGCTTAGTTGCTCTGGCTCTTTTATGACTCTCTTTGTTGACTGATCTCCCCCTGGAATGATGTCTTATTTTTTGTTCTCCCCCTGGAATGAAGCTTTCTTTTTCTGTCAGAGAGTAGAATCTGAAGACACTACCCCTAGTTTGTCTCTCAGATATTTGAATGGCTCTCTAGCAAGAGGTTTTGTGAATATATTTGTTGTTTGTTCTTTTGTTGGCACATATTCCAACTTCAATACCTTATGTGCTACTTGTTCTCTTAGGAAATGGTATTTGATTGGGATGTGTTTAGTTTTTGAATGAAGTACAGGATTTTTTGATATACTTATTGCACTTGTATTATCACATTTGATAGAGATAGGTTCATCAATTCTTACCTTCATGTCTTGGAGGGTTTGTTTCATCCACATGACTTGTGTGCAACATGTTGCTGCTGCTATGTATTCTGCTTCTATTGGAGATAGAGAGATAGATGTTTGTTTCTTTCTTAGCCATGCCACCAGACTTTTTCCCAAGTAGAATGCACCTCCACTTGTGCTTTTCCTGTCATACACACAGCTGGCCCAATTTGCATCTGTATATGCTTTCAAAGTGAAGCTCTTGCCTTTTGGATACCATAGCCCATACTGTGCAGTTCCTTGTAGATATTTGAATATTCTTTTGACTGATAGAAGGTGAATTTTTTTTGGTGTTGCTTGATATCTAGCCAAAAGTCCTACTGCCAACATAATGTCTGGTCTAGATGTTGTTAGGTATAGCAGACTTCCTATCATGGATCTGTAAATTCTATGATCTATATCAGCAGATCCATCATCAGCACATAGCTTGCATCCAGTGATCATGGGAGTTCAGACAGGCTTGTAGTCTTCCATTTTGAACTTTTTCAACATCTCTTTTAAGTATTTTTCTTGTGAGATGAATATACCTGTGTTCTTTTGCTGAATTTGAAGTCCTAAGTAGAAGGTGAGCTCTCCAATCATAGACATCTCAAACTCTGATTTCATTTCCTCAACAAATCCTTTTGCTAACTCATCTTTGTTGCTTCCAAACATGATGTCATGAACATATACTACAACAATCAGGATTTCATTTTCATGGGCTTTTATGTATAGATTGTTGTCTACTCCTCCTCTCTAAAAGCCTTGTTTTTGCAAGTACTTATCTAGCCTTGAATACCAAGCACAAGGAGCTTGTTTCAGCCCATATAGAGCCTTATTTAGTCTACACACATATTTTTCTTTGTATGTTATTGAGAATCCTTCAGGTTGTTCCATGTAGACTTCTTCGTCTAGATCTCCATTCAGGAAGGCATATTTCACATCGATTTGATATACCTTGAAGTCATGGTAGCATGCAAAGGCCAAAAACATTGTGATAGCTTCCATTCTGGCTACAGGAGAAAATGTTTCATCATAATCAAGACCCTCAATTTGTGAATATCCTTTGCAGAAAAGTCTGGCTTTATTTCTAATTACCTGTCCTTGTTCATTCATCTTATTCTTGAATACCCATTTTGAGCCTATGACATTTTTCTCGGTGGGTCTTGGAACTAATTCCCAGGCATTATTCTTCTCAATTTGGTCCAATTATTCATTCATAGCATTCACCCAATACTTGTCCTTGCTGGCTTCTTCAAACTTCTTTGGCTCTATTTGTGATAACATAGCTAGGTATACCTCTTCTGTTTGTTCAGTTAACTGTCTTCTTGTCTGGACTCCTACACTCTTGTCCCCAATGATTTGATCTTCTGGATGGTTCTTTTGAGTGTATCTTGAGGGGCCTTTTGAGCTCAGTTCAGTATCTTCTATTGTCTTTCTTATTTCATCATCACCTTGGTTCTCTTCTTCATGATCTTCTGGAGGATTGCTACAATCTGTACTTCTTGTCTTGTTTGGTAGTTCTTCATCAAATCTTACATCAATGCTTTCCACAATTTTTCGAAGTGTTTTGTTGTAGCACCTGTAACCTTTACTCTTAGATGCATATCCTAAAAATATTCCTTCATCTGCTCTTGCATCAAACTTCCCCAAATTTTCATCATTATTATTTATGTAACACTTGCTTCCAAAGACTCTAAAATGCTTGATTGATGCTAGTTTACCATGCCATAGTTCATAAGGATTCTTGTCATTGTTTTGTCTTAAATGAGATTTGTTAAGAATATGCACAGTTGTGTGTACTGCTTCTGCCCATAAATTTTTGGGAATGTTACTTTCTTGCATCATGACTCTGGCAATTTGTTGTATAGACCTGTTTTGTCTTTCTGCCACTCCATTCTATTGAGGTGTCCCTGCAATAGTAAATTGTTGCTTTATCCCATGTTCATTGCATAGGTCTACAAAATCATAGTCTGCGAATTCACCTCCTCTGTCTGATCTAATACATTTTAGTTTTCATCCTATTTTATTTTCTGCCAATGCCTTGAATATCTTGAATTTCTCAAGTGCTTCTGATTTATATTTGAGAAATGCAACCCATGTCATTCTTGAGAAATCATCTATTATCAACATGAAGTAGGATTCTCCACTTGGTGTTTTAGTTCTTGAAGGTCCACACAGGTCCATGTGTACAAGTTGAAGTGGCCTACTTGTTGATAGCTCATCTTTGGTCTTAAAGGATGTCCGAGTCTGTTTTCCCAATTGGCAAGATTTGCATATGGTATTTGAAGGCCTTTTTATTGCTGGCATATCTCTAACTTCTTTCTTCTTGTTCAGTCTGATGATATGGTCGAAGTTAAGATGTCCTAATCTCCTATGCCATAACCATGACTCCTAAAGTTTGCTAAGATGGCATGCTTCATTCTCTTCTTTCACTATGTAGACATTGCTCTCTATTTGAACACCTTTGATCAGAGTCTTTCCTGTGGTGCTTGATCTGACTTCACAGTCTTGTGCTCTAAAAAGAAATTCACAGCCTTTATCACACATTAGACTGACACTCAGAAAATTTTCTTTTAGCCCATCCACATATAGTACATCTTGGGCCTTTCCTCTGCCATTATCTAGATTGACTGAGCCTTTTCCTTTGATTTTCCCTGCTTTGTCATTGCCAAAAGTAACATTTCCAAATTTCTTTTCATCAAAGGTTATAAACTTGCTTCTATCTCCAGTCATATGCTTTGAACAGCCACTGTCCAAATACCATTGGCTTTTCAGGTCTTGAGCTGTTAGAGCCAGGTCACATTTATTCACCTTATTTTTCCACTGCATGCATCCTTTTGTTTGGTACCTTTTCTAAGATGATGACCCACATTCTCTGAGAGGACATTTGGAAGGCATATGTCCAATTTTATTGCATACATAGAATTTGATCATATTTTTAGCAGAATTATGAGTATGAATACACTCTCCATGATTCATAAACCTCCTTGAGGTTTTGAACATCAGTCTTTGTCCATACTTTCTGCCTTTTATTATTTTATGGCCAAATTCCTTACAGTAAAAACAGTATCCATAGAAACAATTTGCATACCTGATGAAAGGTTGTCTTCTCCATTTGTTTACTTGAGGTAATCTCTTCACTGTTTGCATCCTTTTTTGGTTTGAATTAATTCTCCTTGTATGAAAGTATGCAGCAATATGTCCCAGCTTGTGGCAGGCATAACAGGTGGCATTTTTCATAGGAGGGAAGAATATCCTTTGATGGCTTCCAAATTTGACATACTCACGAGTATATGAGCCTTTTTTTGTTGGCTGAGTATTTATTTCATTCTTTTTCATTGGAGGTTTCTTTTGGTTTCTATCTCCTTCATTGCAGGTTTCTTTTTTTGTACGAATCATCTGAGCTGCTTCATCATCCTTATCTGCTTTTACAAAAATAATATTTTTGTTTTCCTTTTCTTTGCCTTTACTTGATTCTCCTTCATAGCCTATCCCATTTTTTATCAGAGGAGATATTTGAGCATCCAGAATTTCATTCAACTTACCAGATCTTATCATTTGAGAAGAATTTATTGACACTTTTCTTTGGGCATTTTCTAATTTCTTCCTCAAGCATACTACTTTTTCTTCCAATTTCTCTTGTTCTTGAATTTTATCCTTAATTTTCTAAAGTAGAATATCTTCTACCTTCTTGGCTTCTTCAAGCTCTACTTTCAACTGAATGAGAACTTATGAATTTTTTTCTTCTCTTACATACTTGAGGAGAATGTCTTTTTGTTTTCTGCACTTCAGTTTGAGTCTGTCAATCTCCTCTAGGGCACTTCTTAGCTCCCCCTCAAGATCAACTTCACCTTCTTCTTCATCTTCTAGAAGGAGTCCTTCAAGTTCTTCTATGGCCATAAATATAAATTCATAGGTTCCTTCTTCACTTGAGGGTTCATCTGAGTCTTTAAATGCACTGTTGTCTTGTTGAGCATAGAAATATTTTCTATTGAATTTCATTCCTTTCTGCCAGTTCTTTGATATAGTTTTCTCTGATTCTTGAGCCTGATTCCTTGTTTTCTTATGAGGACACTTAGCAGCATAGTGTCCAACTCTTCCACAGTTAAAGAATTTAAATGGAAGTTTACCTTTATATTTACCTGAGCCTCTATCTAGTTTCTTGACAAATTTGGCCTCTTCTTCATCAAAGCAAGAGCATATATCTTCCTTTTCTTATTTCTTCTTCTCTGTCTTAAAGGTTGCCTCCCTCACATTTGACTTCCTTTGTGGAAGTCTCATCTCATAGGATGTTAGATTTCCAAGTAACTGGTTCATGGTCAAGGTTTCCCAATCAGTTGTTTCTTCTATGGCAGAAACCTTGGGTTGAAGCTGGGTGGAAGAGATCTTAGAATATTTTGTATAATTACACATTCTGGTATGGTTTCTCTAAGGGATTTCATATTATTAACAATTTCTGCAACTCTTAAGAAGAATTTGCCAATATCTTCATCATCATTCATTTTTAAATTTTCAAACTGAGCTCTATATACTTGAAGTTTGGCTGTCTTCACCTTTTTGTTTCCCTCATGGATGTTTTCAAGAGTATCCCACATTTCTTTGGCAGTCTTGTTGTGCATTACTTTGATAAATTCAACCTCACATAGTCCATTTAAGATTGCATTCATGGCCTTTGCATTAGCTACAAAATCTTGTTTGGCTTCCTTTTCTAAGTCAGTTTCTTTTGGGCATCCAAATTCCACAGCAACCTAAAATTCTATTCCTAGAGACATTATGTATTCTCTCATTCTGATTTTCCAGAGGGCATAATTAGCACCGGTGAAAAAAGGGGCTTTATTGGTTGATATTCCTTCTTGACTAGCCATCCTGGGGACCTAGGATCTCCTTTCAGTTGTTAAACCGATACAAAAGGAAACTGCTCTGATACCAATTGTTGAACCCTTAGTTAAACTGAGGGGGGGGGGGGGTGAATCAGTTTAGCACATTCATGGACTTTTTAAAACTTTTCATTAAGCTTACTTACAACTTAGTTTCATAATCAACTTTATATGTGAACAATATTTATATGTAAGCAGCAAGTATTAAAATCATGTGACAGCTGACTTATTATGAGAGCAGTAAGTATTAAGCAGATTGACTAGACCATATCAAACATAGGCATCACACACAGAGATAGTAGATATAAGTGGAAACCCATAACGGGAGAAAACCACATCTTATTATTGTTGTGATGCAAATGCAAGCTCCAACTCCCTCTCGCCACTAATTTTCTGTAGGCACCAACCCACAGGAGGCTCCAACCTGAATTCTGCAAGCTAAAACTTGCAAGGAAGCTCCAACTCCCATCAATTTTCTGCAAGCACCAACCTACAAGAGGCTCCAACCTCAGTCAGCTACAATTGACATCTATCAAGCTACAACTTGATAGGGAAGCTCCAACTTCTTCATTCTAGCAAAAGAAAACATTTGCTGATTTACCTTGGATATCAGCTTTGTTCTGTACCTTCTTTTTTGCAGTCCTCCAGTCTTCAAAACTGTCTTATAGCATCTCTTTCTGGTCCTCCTTCTTCTTATCTTCTCTGCCTCAATTCTTCATACTCTACATTCTCTAACCTCTTTCTGCATATCAATGTGATATCCTTTATACAGTTTTCCTCATAACTGTTCGTATTCCATAGGGAATTCAAAGTGAATAGCTCTAACTCTTCGCCTTCTCCCTCCTCACTTCTTTATCCAACTCATTCAGAAAACTATAGCAATTTGTACAACTTTCAGTTTTACAATGGAGTTGTGTTTCCTATGGAGACTTGCCAGTGCATCACAAACAATATAAACCAATTAAAACATATACATTTAGTTACAATGAGAATTCCAGCTCAACCCATTCAGCCTTTTGGATCACTGAGTGTTGTCTTTTCTGTAGCTGTCTCTATCTTTTTCCTCTCTGTATGCTTTTTTGTTCACTATTGTTGCACAACTTCTGCATATATTTAACTACACCTTTTATATAATGCAAATCAACTCTCGGCGTAATAATAAAGGCATTTTTAACATATAAACTTCCCTTTCTATATAACGCAAATGCCTCTCGGCGATATAATCATAATAGACCCTTTTAATATATAAAAATCCTTTTTGGTCCCACTAATCGATCTTTTCTTATGCTCTGATGCGATTACACCTCTTGCAATGGTTCCAATGCGATTGATTGCAATCGGAACTTTCAATGGTATGTTCTGAAGTTCTACCTTACTCCGATGCAATGGTTCACTATTCACTTCACTACGCTGATGTGATTGGAATTCTCCAATGCGATTAGCAAAGGCCCCACCATGTAATCAAACAACTCATATCCGCCATCCATCCTTCAGCAAATACGACGGCTATCATCTGATCGCTCAATTGCAATTGGAACTTTCAATTTGTTCGTCACTCTTTCACCTCCGATGCGATGGTTCTGACGTGATGCACTTTAAGCCGGAACTCAAATATATGAGAATCATCGTTTATACGGGTCCGCTTCTTAATCGCAATCGCAATCGCAACCTTTATTAACATGTTCCGCTGCCATAATTTTCTCCGATGCGATTCGTGAGGGTCCCACCTTACAATACTTCGTTTGTTTTAAACCCAAACAATAGAACCTTTTATTCTTTTAATCTCACGCACAAGAATATAATACATATGCTTTTATATTGTAACCTTGGTCCCTTGTATATAAAGCACTATATATATATATATATATATATATATATATCTTGAAGCCTTTTCTTTGTAAATATCGAATGAATTTTCCCGACAGTCAAAACTCTTTAACCAACTCTCTAAGGAAAAACATAATAAGCCACATTCTTCATTCGAGCCTTAGTATTAATGCTACAAAAATGGGTCTGGCTCTTTTAATTACATACACCTGCATATTAAACATTCAACATTTTCTCTAATGGCGAATAACTAACCATTAACACAACAATTCAGCTGGGCCCACCGCAACTTATACCCACATATACAATGTTTTATACGCACACCCTTTGTGATATTTCATATTCATAATACTGTATTCACATATATTACCTCCTCCGTCATATTTCAAACATTATACCATGACTTGAATTAAAACTGACCTTCGGGCCCACAATGCATTGGTACTTACCTTCCGCCTATTAATTAACTTTTATAATACACACAATACGCAGAGCTTCGCATAATACTTGGCCCCACAGCTATGAATGTAGGTCCCACAGCATGTTTTACATAATATATGTCAACAAACTTTAAAACCATTATAACACCCTTTGAATGTATAACGAATAAGCCTCATAAGAACTAAGGTTTGGCTTTAAACTTTGGTTTATGTTTCAATTTTCAACATATGTTTGACTCAGATCCACAGTGCTTTGCCTCAACTAACCTTTGTTCATCGTGCAAGTATGATCACCATAGATCTTCCAGTCTTGGCAATCGGATGGACACAGCTAACATCGTGTTTTTCTTTGGGCCAAGGTTTAGCACTCAAAAATTACGCGATGTAAGTGGTATTCAAATACCACCTTAAGCCACATTTCCATCAGCGACATACATCGCGTTCAAAAAGCGAAATCCACTTACCACTCCCAAACGCACGTGATACTGCTGGTATTTTCACCTCTGGTTTTACTATTTATTCAAGGTTCTACTCTTGAATCAGGGTTCTAGTTCTAATGATTCCGCTTCAAAGTTTATTTAACCTTCATTCTTCGTTTAAATATAAAGATTGTGCATTAACCCATATATATATATATATATATATATATATATAACCCCATTGTTATTTTGTTTTTCAGTTTTGCCCTTTCTGCATGGTTCTGCATCTCCGGTGTTCATTTCACAGTTGATTTGTTAACGGCTCTGCCTCGGATACGTTTCTTTGTAGCTTCCGCCTCTCACCATCGCATAAAAACCTTTCCATTTGATTCTCTGTATTCTCTGTCTCTGCATCCTCTGTCTTGTGCATGACTGTTTCACTATTTCACTGTACTATGTATTCTATTTCTTTGCATCCTCTGTCTTGTGCATGACTGTTTCACTGTTTCACTGTACTCAGTATTCTTTGTCTCCTCTGCAACCTGGGTTGTATTCTCTGTATTCTCTGTAGGCTTCTTTTACTGCCTTGCTTCTTTTGCTGCTGCTCGACCCTCTCTACATCTTGCTGCCTCTTTTTCTCTCTCTGCTTCTGTGTTGTCTCCTTTTCCATCAATGACAACATTTCCAACAGAATTTCATCTTCTTCTAGTCTTCGGGGAGCACTGCCACCTGATTATATCCTGAGAAGCCATCCATCATGGAAATTTGGGAGGATCCCACCACCTTTTGCAGGATGTGGTCCATCTTTGGGAGGGGATATTTATCCTTGAGTGAGGCTCTGTTTATATTGCGAAACTCCATGCAGAGTCTGATTTCACCATTCTTCTTCCTTACCAGCACTAGGTTCACCACCCACTCGTAGTATCTTAAAGGGACAATGATCTTGGCTTGCAACAACTTCTTTATTTCCTTCTTGATAGCTAGGAGAATAAGGGGGTTGATATGTCTCAGTTTCTGCTTATGAGGCTTCGCATCTTCTTTCAGAGGTATATTGTGTTGTATAATGTCTACGTCAAAAGTCTTCAGATCCTGGTATGACGAGGCAAAGATGTCTTTATATGATTGTAACAGACTGAGATACTGACCTTGGTATTCTTCGGGAACACCTTTTGATAGCTTCACCATATTTGGATCTTCTTCTGTCCCAACATTCACATTCCTGACAGGCTCGTCGAGGGTCATTTTGCTAGGGTTAACTGGGATGTCATTTTTTTCAAACAATCCCAATGGCACACGCCCCCTAGGGATGACATTTCCTTTTAATTACAGAACACGGTGTCCAACAAGTGTCTTTTCCCACCTAGTTTTTTATTCTTCGTTGTCATCCTCAGAGATTGAATCGATCACCATATTTGAAACTTAACCTACCGTTTCCATGAAACGCTAGACCTACTCTTCAACTTCGAAGACTTTCCAATGCTTTATATTGTCCGAAATGGAAGGGTAGTATCACACTTCAACCTCATATCTGAGCAAAGTATTCTACGGGGGGGGGGGCAGAAATTACTAGCAGCCACCTAGGGAGTCAGCCATTCTATTTTTATCCCTTGGTAGGAACTGAATATTAAATGCATAAAATAATTTCTCAACTAGATCCCATACCTTGTTCCTGTAGGGTCTGAACTGCGGGTGTTTATTTTAGCATTGGCTCCTGACTTGTCTCACTACAATATTTGAATCTCCAAACACCTTGAGGTTTTGTATGTTCATATTATGCGTTGTTTATAACCCCAATAGCAGGGCTTCATATTCTGCCACATTATTTGTGGCTTCGAATTCTAGCTTAAAGGAGAGGGGAACCAAGCATCCTTCTAGTGATATCAAGAGTACACCAGCCCCATTCCCTTCTCATTAATTAGCTCCATCAAACTGCAAGGTCCATATCTTGTTTTCCTCTCTGCTCATAGGATTCTTCTATATTATAGGACAACCCTCTGTTTCTTGCAGGAAACCTACATCCTCCTCAATCATGAGACAAGAGAATTCACCCTCCTTACCATATATTGGAGAATTTGTGGAACCATTGGCTTTGGTGACCATATTCACGAATCTGGATTCACGGTATAACCTTATTTCCTCCCCTCCAAACACTGGAATAGTGGCATAAGTGAGGTCCAGTTTTATGGACCCTCCAATCTTGAATCCCCAGGATCTAGATAGCAACATTCCAAACCGAGCTGGGATATCAACTAAAACGATGACCATCACCATAGTTTTGGCCAGAATCTGGGCCAAGTTTACTACCATATATTTTATCATGCCTAAGCACTTTACCCTCTTGGAATCAAAAGAATGTAGATCTTTATAAGGTCTATTAATCTGCAACCCCAATTGCTGCATAACAGATAATGGAAATACATTATGTGAAGCTCCAGAATCTAGCATGCAATTATGTAGTAACAGGTCATGTATAACTAGAGACACATAGAACGGGGGAGTGGCTGAATCCAACTCTTCTACATGAAGTCCAGAGACTACCATGGGTCTTTCGTCTTGGAGATCGAGGTTGTCAGGGAGAGTGCCTACGTTATGGGGCAACATGAATTGAGACACTTGGGCTTTGTATGAAGGCTGCTTTAGGAGCTCGATTAGGGGAACTGGTATCTTGACCTTCTCTATCTCTTTCTGGAGGTTAAATGTCGTGGGAGCCTTTTATGTAATGACTTCTTTGGACTGCTCTTTAGGGTGATCAAGCAGGTGCATGGCTACCGAAGATGACTTCTGGTTTGCAAGAGGGTCAAAGCCTTGCTTTGTGGAAGTGGATGTAGTGGCCTTATGATGTGAAGACTCTTCTAAAGGATTTTTCCCCTTACTGGAAGAACTAGAAAGGGCTTGTTCTCTTGGTATTGAATCTTCATTTTTTTCTTGCACTCGGGTTCTCTTTCTCAAGGACCTTAGTTCATACTTCTTATGGAGCTTGGCTTGCTTGAAGTCCACAAACTGCCTGCATTAATTATCAATATCTCAATCCTCTGGGGGGACTTCCTTTTTTTCTAGCTCTTCTTGCAGGGTGAGTTCACCTTCTTCATCTTTTGAACAAGCAAGGAATTGATCTTCTTGGCTTTTAGTGACTTCCTCGACTTGTCTCTCCATTTCCCATTCTAAGTATAGGGGAGGTTGGATGTGATCTTGTTGCTCCTTTTTTTCCCACTATAACAACTGTACAGGGGGCTTCTGGTATTGGGTATTAAACCCACGGTTTGGAATCATTTGGTTAGGACGAGGAGAGGGATTCTTAGCCTCCAATTCAAGCTTCACCAGCTTATTCAAGAGGTTCTTGATCAGCTTATTCATCTCTTCAATTCTATACTTTGGTGATTCCCTTTCTTGATTAGAGGTAGAAGACTCCTCCCTACCCCTTCTCCTGGCCTCATGCTCTGTCCTCCCTTTGAATTTACCTATAGAAGCAAAGTTTGCTTCTACCTCCAGTGCATCAGTCTAGATCTGATCTAGGGATGTTGACTTTCTTTCCCTTTGGGTGAAGCCAAATTATTGTTCAAAATCTCCTGTGAAAACCACCCTAGCAGCTGATTGTGGAGGCTTTATTTTAGCAGGAGGATTATTATAAAGCTTATTGAACCTTTTTATAAATTTTGTTACATCCTCATTGTGTCTCTTCTTGAGAGCATTGAACCTTGTAAGAACATATCAGTGGTCCCTCTTCTCTCTCCATTTTAGTGTGAATAAATTCTCCATTTCTTCCTAAGTGGTGACTGCATTATTAGAAAGATATTTGAACCACTTTTGGGCCTCTCCATCTAAGGATTGGAAGAAAAGCCTGAACACCACATATAGGTGCTCCACATTCACATTCTCAACAAATGCGCATAAGTATTTAATATGTTTCTGCGTAGAAGTACTATCCTCCCCAGTAAACCAGGAAAGAGCTTTAGATAATCTTGAGGCATGTCATGCAATACTTAAGGCAAAGCCAATGAAGCATATTTGTTGAGGAGGAAGCTAGGGACAGCCATGAGGGGTGGTGCTAGTAAGTTATGAGGATGATTTGGCTATGGTACAACAGGTATATGCTGAATAGAGGTTTGGATATTTATCTGTAATGAGCTCTAAAGTAAAGTAACTTATTTGACTTCTTTAGCCTCTAAGGTATAATGCAGAGGAGGCAAAGAAATATCAACGAATTCGGCCTCGTATTTTATGTCTGATCTGGATAAAGAATATGCTTCTGGATGGTACTCAAGTACACAGGTTGTAGAGTCAGGACCATAGACATCAGCTTTCTAGGAAGAGGAAGGTGAATCTTCTAGATAAAATGAGGTTAGGTCAGCTTGGATGGGCTGCTTCTCCCTCCAGATTATCCTAAATATAATATTTTCAGGATCAGATACAAAAGGTGTGCTCTGCTGAGAAATAATCGGGTATGAGGTCTGGTGTAAGCCATGATTACGCTTGATTTGAACTTTGATAATAGTGGAGTCGCCAAGGTGATAGCTATGAAACTCTCAACTCTTCGTGCTCACCTGATTGAAGGGTGAAGATAATTTTGTATCCCAGGGAAAGGCTTTCTAATTCGTTCCCTGGAAACAACGCCATAAAGATGTTGTATCTCCTAGAGACAGCCTTGAGTTGCAAAATACCAGTGCCTAGGAAATCTTAAAAAATCAAAGGTTAAATGTGGGCAATTGTATAAAATTCCTATGACAAAATATGGAATGAGAGAACAATGGTTTTGGTGGTTCATGGATGGAGAAGACCCTGGATTCGATTCATGTGAATTCCCTATAATGTGAGAGGGCTTAAGAGGCTGCGAGGCTTGATGGATTTTAGATGGGCCAAGTATAAAACAATGAGCAGAAAATTTTAAAATATGCAGAGGCGTTGAGAGAGAACTAAGAAGGAACCCACGAGAGACAAGCTTAAGAGATTTAAGAATCACTGGAAGTTGCAGCTAGTAAGCCTCCTATAAATCTGAAACTGAGGTATGAGATTGAGTTGAGGCATAGACCCTCCATTCCTGATAATGTTAAGCACTGGAAGGTTTTTGAAGATGATGAGCAGATAAATAATTTCTTGACAATGATTGAAAACTTTGAAGATAGTGAAATAGATCAAGAAAGTGAACAGACTAATCAGAATGAAGACTTGAAAAATCTTAAGCAATCAATAAGTGATCAGAAAATAATCCAGTTGAAAGACAATATATTGCCTAGAGGATTAGTTCCTCTTGAAACAACGCCATAAAGATGTTGTATCTCCTAGAGACAGCCTTGAGTTGCAAAATACCAGTGCCTAGGAAATCTTAAAAAATCAAAGGTTAAATGTGGGCAATTGTATAAAATTCCTATGACAAAATATGGAATGAGAGAACAATGGTTTTGGTGGTTCATGGATGGAGAAGACCCTGGATTCGATTCATGTGAATTCCCTATAATGTGAGAGGGCTTAAGAGGCTGCGAGGCTTGATGGATTTTAGATGGGCCAAGTATAAAACAATGAGCAGAAAATTTTAAAATATGCAGAGGCGTTGAGAGAGAACTAAGAAGGAACCCACGAGAGACAAGCTTAAGAGATTTAAGAATCTGTCCCCTATGAATTTAGAGGAAACGACTATGAATGAAATATGGACAACAATAGGGGTTCATGGAGCGCGAATTAAGGAAGCATGGAAAACTTAACACATGAGTGTTAACACCTGAGCGTTATACAGACACGAATTCATGAATAAAATTTGCAAACTCCCAGCAGCTACATTACACGAACCCTCGTAGAAGCATAGCATGAAAGATGATTACACATGAAGAGGAGATTACTAATAAAAAAGAAAACAAATACATACTACTCATTTCTCCATCTAAAATCCAAATATCATCTCTGTATTCATATTAAGTTTAAACAGCTCTCCCAAATATGTGTCTCAGAGCACACGGAGCACAATCATACAAAACTACAGCCAAAATTATTCAAAATTCCAGAACCATTGTTTCATCTTAGAACTCATTACATATATAGTTATGCCTGAGGGTCTATGATCAAATATTCTGTCATGATTGACCCACACAGGTGAAACCAAAAACATCCTAACAAACTTTCAGAGCGTGCTTCAAGCAATCGCTCCTAAAACAAAAAAAATCAAAACAAAATTGGGTAAAATCGAGATTTTACCAGCCAAACATCATTATCTTAATAGTAAAAAGAAACCAAACAGCTAGCTAGGGAGACCAAATTGCAGAATCTTCAGAGGAGTGGTCAGAAGTTGTCGACGGTTTTGACTTCATTATGGAATTCTATCTGTTGTTTGGCATCCTCGACTCTCTGACTCTCATGATTTCCACTGGCTATTGCGTAACAACCGGTTGTGTTGTGTAGACTAAATTATTTGGTGGGGAGCTCTTGGAGGGACTGCATAATCTGTGACCAAGTGCTTTACCAATGAAAGACTCGTGTTGAATCTGAAAACTAGGATCCTAATTTTAGAGGGGGTCCCAAGCAGTAAGCGGTATCGGAGAGGGGGGGTGAAAAATGACAAGAGGAAGGCATGTGGAGGAAAGGGTGGTAATTGAAACCGCCTATTTCAGAACCCCCCCCCCCCCCTAGTTAAAGTTTGAAGGCCGGGAGGGGTCCAAAATGTGTTAAGGACCGTCAGATGCGTTGGGGTGGAGTGAAAGTGAAGGCAGGATGGTGGAAGTACTTTACATTGAAGTGGGCAAAAGACAGGCCATAGGGGTGTTATTAATGACGTGGAAAAGTGGTGGGACCCATGCCCACAAAGTGCATATCGCAAAGTTTATATCCGAGCAGGCGGAGTTTAAACATTAACACCTGCGATGGGCGAAGTGTGGGGGGGGTGAGGGAGCCACTGGCTATGTGGCGAATTTTTTATGAATCGACGAAGGTTTAAGCAGTAAGTGTGATGTGGAATGGGTCCCACTCCATCATGTATGGTATTTCTGAAAGGTTTGTAGGAGACGAAAATGTGAATGATTTTGGGTTTAATTGAAACATAAGGGGCTAGAGGCCAAATAGAATGACGAAGAGGGAAGCTTTAAATATGAATTAAAAATAAGTGCTAACAGGTTCCTTTGAAGCTCTTTAACTATCAATATTTTCCTTCCTTTCACCGTCTCCACCTGGTGTGTGGTCACAGGCCAACACCTACCATGTCTTCTTGTAGATCACTCTTCATGTTTTCCATTTTTTCATCGATCTTAGCTTCCATGTCATCCGTCTTAGCTTCCATGCCATCCATCTTAGCTTCCATGCCATTCTTTAAACCATCCATCTTAGCTTCCACGCCTTTCTTCAAACCATCCATCTTAGCTTCCACGCCTTTCTTCAAAACTTCCATTTCATTTTTTTTTTGCTCTTTGCGAGAGCGAAATTTGGTGCACTTGCTCATGTAATTTTGATATGTCATGTTGCACTTATTCGTCTTCATGATTCGTATTAGAGAATTCTGAAGGCTTAATGGGTGTTGAATTATTTTTAGGGGGAATTTTAGAACCCACTACTGATATCTATTCTACAATATGCCCTTGGAATCAATTCAAATTGATTCTTCAAACAAGGCTTATGCAATTCGAAAAAAAAATACACACATTTTTCTTGCTTTTGAGGAGCTTGATATTGAAACTAAATTATATATGTTATTTCGAATCTTAAATATCTTTAATTCAGTGCTATAGCAGCCCTTTGAAGCTTCTTTCAAATGCCACGGGTCTAACCTAATTTGGATTCTTCAAGACAAAGTTATGCCCAATCTCCCACAATGACCTAATTATGGACTGGTTCAGTAGAGCGTACTTGTACAGCATGCCACATGTAATTGTTTCCCCCTTCGGCTCTAAACTTGATACACAGGAAATGAAATTTTGTGTACTTGCCACCACTTTTTACAGAATTACAATCTGATGCTCAGAGAGAGATTTATGACGATTTTCCCATGGTCACCACTTTAAGATGAAATTCAGGAGCCTGAAAAAGACCTAACTTCCACAGATTATATCTCCGAAAATATTGTGAACCAAGATCTGAAATATTTACACGACATTCCTCAAGATTTCATCTTCTCTCAGAAAAATTTCAGCTTCTGAACCTTCTTATAAAAAACGTTATAGCAACAATGTCACGATGACCTGTTTAGGTGAAATTCAGAAGCTTGAAAAAACCCTAACTTCCACAGATCATATCTCCACAAATATTGTGAAACAAGATGTGAAATTTTTACAGGACGTTCCTCAAGAATTCAGCTTCGCTCTATAAAATTTTAGCTCCGGAACCTTCGTAGAAAAAAATTTATAGCTAAAATTCCACGATGACCTGTTTGGAGCAGTGAAACCCTAGAATCCAAAGCTCTGATACCAAATGTTATGAAACCAGCTCCAAAAATATAAGAAAAGAGAGATCAACACCTTAGAAATAGGCCACTTCGAGGGGGCAACCTCCTTTACATTACATAAATGAACAATTCTTGGATGATACAAATGACAAAACCTCCTTCTATATATAGGAGTCTATGGGGTCACAATATAATCCTATCCGACCTAACAATAATAATGTAAGGGCACAATAATAACAATATTGGGGTTACAAGGGTACAATAATAAATATAAGGGGACTACACTAACAACAATAAGGGACTACAGTAGTAATATAGGGACCTAACAATCACCTCTATATACTTGATTGTCTATGTATTGGGCTTGGGCAACCCTTTCCTTTCATACCTGATCCTTTACCTAAAAAAACTTTATTTTGAATTCCATACGCGACTCTGCCCTCTCAAAAGCGCGTGCAAACATACGTTCAGTTATACCTGACCTACGTATATAATTTAAAATATAAAAATATATAAAATTCCCTATTTTCTTGGCGGGGTTTACGGGTTACACCAGAAGCTTACCTACAGGATCTCGTGGCCAAACTATTTCTCAACTAAAAAAACTATTTTGAGGAAGTATAAATACACCTCATGGGAAAGCCTAAAGGGGAGAGAGAGATAGATATTGATGTTATATTCTTTTAGTCCCTCATCAAGTCTAATTATCCTTGTGCCTCCTGCACTTCCTAGGTTGAGGAAACCCTTGTTTCCCTCTTTGAGTTGTTCACCTCCTTTATGTGACATCCTTGTGTATCTTTATGCAAGAAGATTGTTGAGGCTTGGGTTGGACAAATCTGGAGAATAGTTTCACTTAGAATCGTGGCTGAATTAGGTGGTATTCCTCCACATCATTTACATACATCAATAAATAATATTTGTCCCATTCCTGATGTCGTGTCATTTAATGCTTTTATACATTTTATGATCTTGTTATCATTTATTTCATGTTATTTTCTAAATCTTATATGATCTAACCACTGACATCTAGAACATGCTTACTATTACTACTATTCTATGTGTTTTTATTAAATGAGTTGCAGGTTTTGAAGCACGTGGAGATGCAGAGGGTTTGAACCCTACGGGAATGGCCACAAACATAGGACCTACGAGTAAGGTCACTTCTCCCAATTTTACTAGTTTAAGCATTAGTACCATTAGTTTGCTTGATTCTTGTTGTTGTATGCCTCTTACTCTGTTGGGGTTCTCAACCTAGACCCTAGGGTAATTAATCCCGTAACAAAATTAGTGACTCCACTAGGGATTAAATCCATATAATTCCTATTTTTAGTTTTTTTTCTCTGGATTTGGGTTCTCTTATTGATATGCTCACTTTTCCAATCTCTTTGGTTCTTTATCCATCCAGGAAAAAGTCCTGATTTTTAATATCATGCTTAGATTTTTTAATTTTTCTTTACTATCCTTTTTATATGCATTTTGGTTCAAATAAACATGCATATATGTGGGTTTCCTTGCACATGGTTTCTTATGCACGCTGGTTGTTCACTGCCAAGCTACGTATGGACAGTTTTAAATGAAATTTTGATTTTTGGAATCCTGTAAGGTATTTTTCCCTATTCTTGGCCACTTTTGTGGAACCATTGATGTGTTTGGGAAGTTTTTATGTCTGTTTTGTATCAATTTCTCTCTTTCTTGATTGAAAATATAGTCAAATTAAGGTTTACCTCGCTTTGTGAAGTTTCATTTTTGGGTTTTGCACCAAGACTTCTTTCTGAGGTTATTGGTTGTTATGAAATTTCAGGATAGTGAGTTAGTGTCGGTTTGCTCATGCTTTTCCTGGTTATTGCTTCACTTTTTTCTTTTCTCTTGTTGGCTTTATTGGTTTTCTTACTTTCTCGACAATGACATTTCTGGAAATCTTGATAATTCTTCCTGATTTTCTAGAAGTTTCTTTGTTTGCTAGAGTTTTTATATTGTTATTCGGGTAATTTTTTTGAGTTAGTTACCTCTTTCTGTATGTTAATTCCTGTCATGAAAATGGTCTTGTTGGCTTAAGGAATTTGAGGTCTCTTTGTTTCTCAACCTGATGATTTTGAGTTTTTAGTAGTTTTTTATTTCTCAAAGAGTATTCTTATTTCCTTGAAAAGAAAAAGGCTCAAAAAACATTTGTGTTCGCCTTTGCTTTTCCTTTTGGTTTTTTTTTATGGTTTTCATTGTTTTTTAGCAAGTTTGAAGTTTTTCATTTGCTCTGATTTCACTTGGTTTTGAGAGAAGTTCTTGGTTGAATTTGTCTCTTCTTGTATCAAGTTGTTTCTTGGCATTCTTTTGATGGAATTTCTTGTTTGAACTTGTCTTCACTTTTGTGTCAAGTTTTCATACCTCTCTGTTGAGCAACTCATTTGCTTGTTCGATTAGGGTACTCCTAGAATTGTGAATTTGGCATTGGTAGTTTTCATTAGTGTAGTTTCACTATAATCATTTGTAGTCTTTTGTTATATTTTGAGCGTGTGAGTGTGTATCTTGAAAAGAAAAGAAAAAATTATTGCTTTTATTAGTTGTTCGTGTTGGGTGTGTGTTATATTCTTTCCACGACTAGCCCCACGCATTGTACATTGCACTGGGCGCAGCAGGGGGGTCACGGGGGGGCGGCAAGCCCCCCTGTCGTGGTCCGGGGCAGCACCCCGGCGAAATTTTTTTTGGTATGTGGTCCCACTCATATGCGGACCCACCCATGTTTTCTGCATGAGTTTGCACATGGTTTTGGGGTACGATGGTTTTCGACCCCTGGTATTTTGTAGATCCGGTCAAGGGAACTATGGTTATGTTCTAATCCAAGGTTAATGGATTGGGGTTTATGTATGCTTCGGCATGTATATATATGTGTTGTAACACTAAAAGGAATATAATGAAAAATCAAGCTGGTAGTCCCAATTTTGGATCCAAGGGAAAATCTCTGTGTTTATCTGTTTTATGTTTTATGCTCTCGCTATTGTTTATTTTCTGTTATAATATTCGTGTGTAGATAATTTATGTTCAGGGTTAAAACCTACATTTGGTATCCGAGCTGTTTCGACTTCAAGGGGACGCCTTTGCTGCTGAGGGTTTTTTGTTCGGGCCTAAGGTAGACCCTGTTCAGTGGGAGATCTGCGGGATCGACTCTTGCGGTGAAAGAAGATGGCGAGCGGCGGAAAGATAGAGATCGAGAAATTTAATGGTCATATTTTTGAGTTGTGGAAGCTCAAGATGAAGGATCTGCTGGTGGATAAAGATCAGTGGATCGCAGTAGATCCAGGTACTAAACTAACGGCAATGTCAGATGAAGACTAGAAGAAACTGGATCGGAAAGCTAAAAGCACAATACGGTTGTGTGTCTCAGATTCAGTATTGTTGAATGTATATGGGGAAGCTACGACGAAGAATTTGTGGGAAAAACTTGGGACTTTGTACCAATCTAAGTCTCTGGTGAATAAGCTGTTCCTGCAGAAAAATCTGTATAACCTGAGGATGAAAGATGGAGACTCGGTGACAGAGCATCTAAACGCCTTCAATACTGTGGTAAGTCAGTTGTCATCTATTGATATTAAAATCTCAGATGAAGATAAGTGCATCAGTTTGTTGTGTTCTCTACCAGACTCGTGGGACAGTCTGGTTATTGCAATAGGTAGCAACACAACTACCTTGAATATTGATGACATTGTCTCAGCCTTGCTGTCAGAGGAAATGAGACAGAGAAATATGGAGGGTCAAAATGGAGATGCCTTGTCTGTACGAGGAAGGTCCCAAAATAGAAACAAGAATAAGGTTTCGAGTGGGAGATCTAAATCTAGAGGAAGATCTAAATCTCCTGGAAATTTTGTAAAGGTGTGCTGGAAATATGGAAAAGAAGGACACTACAAAAAGGAATGCAGATCTAAAGCTCCTGAGAAAGGAAAGGGATCTGATGAAGCTCCTTCTGCAGAGGAAAAAACCACCTTGGATGAAGGTGGGGATGTGTATTTGGCTTCTTCTTCAAATACACATGTAGATCATGAGTCATGTTTGATTGACTCAGGTGCATCCTTTCACTTCACTCCCCATAGGGAGTGGTTCTGCGAGTATGAGAAATATGATGGTGGTGATGTCTTCCTAGGGGATGATAGGAAGGCCAGAATCGTCGAACGATGAAAGGGTCAAGATGGTACAAGGTGGGAAGAATTGAGCTTTCTGGTGTTCTTCACATTCATTGGCAAGAAATCTTGATTTACGTAAGCAATATGGATGATGCGAGTGTAAAACGATTAAATATGCAAGATGATTCAGGAGCAGTATTAATGCGGGGAGTTCGGACTGGAACTCTGTACAAGCTACAAGGTAGCACTGTTATTGATGGGTGTAACAGTTCTGTGGTTCTTGAAAGAGGAGCGGAAAGCCTAGCTGTCTCTGGAGAAAATACCATGCTATGGCATTAAAGGCTTGGACATATTGGAGAGAAGGGCCTTCGGATACTGCATAGAAATGGTATGGTAGAAGGTATGTCTAATTGCTCTCTGGATTTCAATTTCTGTGAACATTTTGTATATGGGAAGCAGAATCGGGTGATTTTTCGTTCTAGTGCTAAGAGGGCGAACAAGATATTAAAGCTTGTGCAAAGTGATGTGTTTGGACCTGTGTCAGTTCCATCACTGGGAAAGTCTGTGTACTATGTTTCATTCATAGATGAATTCTCAAGGAATACATGGATATATTTCTTGAGGAAGAAATCTGAAGTCTTTGACAAATTTAAAGAATTTAAGACTCTGGTGGAAAACCAGACAGAGAAGAAGATAAAGGTGCTGAGGACAGATAATGGTGGGGAGTTCTGCAAGAAGGAATTTGAAGAGTTCTGTAAGAAGTGTGGTATAGCACGGCAGAAGACTACTCCATACACACCTCGGAAAAACGGAGTTGCAGAAAGAAAGACAACGAAGACACTAATGCACAAGAGAAGCATGCTCAGTGGTACGGGTTAGGACAAGAATTCTGGGCAGAGGCAGTGGAGATTGC
This sequence comes from Pinus albicaulis, assembly GCA_034641835.2. Taxonomy (NCBI): domain Eukaryota; kingdom Viridiplantae; phylum Streptophyta; class Pinopsida; order Pinales; family Pinaceae; genus Pinus; species Pinus albicaulis. The sequence goes on from CM076580.1 coordinate 1,690,967,301, forward strand.
ATGCTATCTGGTTAACAGATCACCTTCATCAGCGTTGGAGGATAAGACTCCACATGAGGTATGGAATAGTAAGAAACCCTCTCTTTCACATCTAAGGGTATTTGGATGTGATGCATATGTACATGTTCCAAAGGAGAAAAGGACCAAGTTGGATAATAAGTCTGAAAGGTGCATCTTTATTGGGTATAAGGATGGTTTAAAGGGTTACAAGCTTTGGAACCCAGAAACAAGGAAGGTTGTGTACAACAGAGATGTGGTGTTTAGAGAAGTGAAAGATGTTGTTAAACATGAAGTCCTACCAAAGGAACCTGAGAAGATAGAGTTTGAGCTAAAGGAGGATGAATCAGACTCTACAATAGAAGAAGACTCAGAAGATGAAGAGCCACAAACTCCAGCTTTGAGAAGATCGGTTCGGGAAAGAAGGCAACCAGAAAGGTATAGTCCATCTGCTTTCTGTTCAGTTTTTGCCTTAACTATAACTGATGATGAACCCAGAACTGTCAGGGAGGCAGTAGATTCAGAGGATGGAAAACTCTGGAAGGAGGCCATGGTTGATGAAATAGCATCCTTGCACAAAAACGATGCATGGGATCTGGTGGAGTTGCCGGCTGGAAGGAAGCCCATTGGGAGAAAATGGGTGTTTAAGAAGAAGATGAATGTAGAAGGCAAGGTGGAGAAATACAAATCTCGGTTGGTAGCAAAAGGTTATTCCCAAGTGCCGGGAATTGATTTTGGTGATATTTTTTCTTCTATTGCAAAGGTTACTTCTATCAGATTACTTTTATCTGTTGCTGCTGCATTTGATTTTGAGATAGAACAGATGGATGTGAAGACAACATTTCTTCACGGGGATCTAGAAGAGGAGATCTACATGAAGCAACCTGAAGGCTTTATGGTGAATGGTAAGAAAGAACTAGTATGCAAGTTGAAGAAGTCTCTGTATGGGTTAAAACAGTCACCAAGGATGTGGTATCAGAAATTTGATACCTATATACGGGAACTTGGCTTCACCAGAATCACGGAGGATCACTATGTTTATTTTAAATTAATTGGTGACCGTGTTATTTATTTGGTCTTGTATGTGGATGATATGTTGTTGATTGGAAATGACAAAGAAATTATCAAAGATTTGAAGACCCAACTGTTCTCCAAATTCGACATGAAGGATCTTGGTGCTGCAAACTATATTTTGGGCATGGAAATTAAGAGAGATCGGGCAAAGAGGAAGCTCTGGTTAAACCAGAGGAAGTATGTAGAGACTATATTGCAGAGGTTCAATATGCAGGATAGTAAACCGGTGAAGGTTCCTATTCCTGTAGGTGTAAAGCTGTCTGCTGAACAGTGTCCCAAGACACAAGAAGAAGAGGAGTATATGTCCCGTGTTCCATATGCAAGTGCAGTGGGTAGCATGATGTATGCAATGGTCTGTACTAGACCAGACATTGCACATGCAGTGGGAGTATTGAGCAGGTTTATGTCAAACCCAGGGAAGGAGCATTGGACAGTAGTGAAGCGGGTTTTCAGATATTTACGTGGCACTAGTGATTATGGCTTGTGCTACCGGGGAAGACCAGGATTGGAAAGAATGTTGGACATTCGTGGTTTTGTTGATGCAGACTGGGCTGGAGATCTGGACCAAAGAAGATCTACAAGTGGGTATGTGTTTAGCCTATTTGGAGGTGCAGTCAATTGGATGAGTAAAAGACAGTCTGTAGTGGCGCTTTCAACTACAGAAGCAGAATACATAGCAGCCACTCATGCAAGCAAGGAAGCAGTTTGGTTGCAGAGATTGTGTTCAAGTATGGGGTTGGTACAGCAAGCTATAAGGATAGGCTGTGATAGCCAAAGTGCAATTTTCTTGGCTAAGAACCCTGCTTATCATTCAAAGACAAAGCACATTGATGTTCAATATCACTTTGTTAGAGATATGGTTGAGGCTAAAAGGGTGTTGCTGGTAAAGGTGGACACTTTGAAGAATATTGCAGATGCATTGACGAAGTCTGTGATCACTCAAAATTTCTCTTGGTGTAGAGAAACAATGGGTGTTGAAGAATTGGCCAAATGAATAAGCTCTCCTATGGCCCCCCATGGAAAGATAACAACAAGTGGGAGAATGTTGGGTGTGTGTTATATTCTTTCCACGACTAGCCCCACGCGTTGTATGTTGCGCTGGGCGCAACAGGGGGGTCACAGGGGGGGTGGCAGCCCCCCCTGTCGGGGTCTGGGGCAGCGCCCCGACGAAAATTGTTTTGGTATGTGGTCCCACTCATATGCGGACCCACCCATGTTTTGTGCATGAGTTTGCACATGTTTTTGGGGTACAATGGTTTTCGACCCCTGGTATTTTGTAGATCCAGTCAAGGGAACTACGGTTATGTTCTAATCCAGGGTTAATGGATTGGGGTTTATGTATGCTTCGGCATGTATATATATGTGTTGTAACACTAAAAGGAATATAATGAAAAATCAAGCTGGTAGTCCCAATTTGGGATCCAGGGAAAAATCTCTGTGTTTATCTGTTTTATGTTTTATGCTCTTGCTATTGTTTATTTTCTGTTATAAGATTCGTGTGTAGATAATTTTTGTTCAGGGTTAAAACCTACAGTTCGTAGAACCTATGTAAAAATCCCTTTTCAGAGAATAAAAATTTGCATTTGCATGTAGCAAGTTTATATTGATTTCTCTTTGCATATAAAACATCACAAGTTTCATCTCCATTTTACCCCTGACTTAAAAGAACAACCCTTAGAATCAACCACATAATTTAAAATGAACTAGAATCATTTTAATTTTTTATTAATATACACCAACTATTCTAGGTCATTAGGGCCTTGGAATAGGTGTGTGGAGAGTTAACTCTCCAAGGGCACGCTGAATTTCAAACTTAAAATTTGATTAAATGAGTGAAACCAAGTCTTGTTAAGTTTTCTGGGAAATCTCTCCTCTAGAGAGTCAAGCACGAGGGCAAGTGAAAGGAAGGAAGAGAGATACCCCCTCTCCTACTTGTTGGATCTCGACCAAATACCATTCCACCTAGCTGTCGATACTAACTATTGACCTTAATTTATATTCCTAGGTATCACATAAGTGACTGTTGGGGGGAATACCCGTGGTACCTGAGGCAGACGTTGCATCACATTCATTAGTACCTCTAGAGGGTGCCCTTGCGAAGCTTGGGTACTTACACCGGAAAAGGTTTTTTTTTGGAGGTCAGCGTAATTGTTTATGTTACCTTCGCTAGTGGTCCTGGGGCATAATTACCCCAAACTATTTTCGAAAGGTCCTTATTTTCACTTTCATGTATTTTAGTGTTCGGTCCTAATAACACGAAGCGGAAATACCTGAAATTTGCTTGATTGTTGAATCTTAGGGACATTTTTTAAAGAGTTCTCTTTGCTCCTAGACTTCCATAGCTTTGTAATTTTTTGAATCTATATAAGTTCTCATAATAATTAAAAGTGGAAAATCGATCAGTTCATCGATCTAGGAGGCTTTGTGAGCTTTCTCCTACGAATGTTGAGCCTTCTTCTAGAAGGCATAGGAGAAATTATGGTGGTGATTTCCAATCAGTAGCAATGAACACATCGGAGAGTGATCCTCTGCTTGGGGCTTTACTTTCTTAGGGTGAGCCTAGTGTTATTCGTGATATAGAAAGGAGTAATCCACTCCTTTCTAGGGTCCTTTTTTTGGCAAAAGAAGTTGAGGTTGAAGAAATTATTGACCCTCTAGTTACTCCTTCCTCTCCTCTTCCTACTAGTTTTCCAGACGTTTTATTATACATTGGGCCTCTGATTTTTCCTTATTTTATTTCGACATCCATTGTTAGGAACAAAGCTTCGGCTATTAGTAATTCGAGTGTGCATACTCATCTTTCGTATAAGGAGGAGGTACCATTTCTATATCGAACATCACTCCTAGTACTGGAATTTTTTTCTCCACCTCCATTCTGTCTACGAGTGGGGGCACCCAAGCTTTTGCTTCCCATATTGGTTCCTTTTCATTTGGGATGCCTTCTAGTGAAATTCCCTCAATTTCTTTCACTGTTTAATCTGTTGTCTTCACAACCATTTCCTCTATGGCTAGTCGATCATCCTCTTTTCAGGGCTTTCCCTTCAGAAGTGGTCATATTCCTCATTCTAACCCTTCCTTAGGTTCTTTTCCTTTCTCCACGCAAATTCAAGGTTTTATTCTTTTTCTGGGAGGTCAAAGTTCTAATGAATTTCAAATCTAGAATGCTATTTTTAGTGGTTTAGGAACTGGGAATCAGTTCATGTATGGTCAAGAGGGGAAAGTTCCTTTATCCTTTGTGGGTACTTCTCAGGGTTTTTCTCCTTTCATTAATGCATGGAACCCTTTGGAAAGGGGTCTCATCTTCTTTTAATACTTCGATTGGGGGGAAAATCATGTTTATGGTAACCAATGTTTTAAAACTCATACTTGGGTTCTGAAACAGCTGAGGGTCAGCTCTGACTCTAACTCTGACTCAATATCGACTTAGCCAGTTCAGTTTCAATAACTAGGTCTTTGTAAAAAATATATTAAATATTAATTTCTTTATAAAAAACATAATTTTAAAGATTTTCATTCATGTTTCCAAACACAAAGCATTACAATATACACAAAAGACAACATATGATCAAAGTAGGCTCATGAATATATCCATTATATCAAAATTGCACCCAGTGCACTATCCAATACATGATGTTGATATAGAGATCAAAACAAAAAACATAACCAAGGAGGTTCTAAATGGCCTCTACAAAAAAACATGAATAGCCACTATTGCTATACATCTAACAAGGAAATATCCTTTGCCTCAAACTCTGAACCAGACGGGGAAATAGCTCACTCCTCCTCCTCTGAATCAACATCCTCAACTAGAACTGTAGTGTGTTAAGCCTGAGATAGACGATTTATGTGCCTCTGTCATGGCTGACTAGAGGAAGTGCCTGTGGCTACAACTAGAGGACTTGGAGTTGGGACTGGGCCTGCTACTAGTGGATCTGCATTGATTAGAGGCTCTACTTGTGTATCGAAGTCCATCCCCACACCAATATCCTCATCAGAGTTAAACTCTGGTGGACAAGACTCCACTACCCAATTTGATGTTGAATCAATATCCTCCAACACAATGGGATCTGAATCAGGTATTTTGTTCAGAAATTGGTTGTCTTAGTCAGAGGTTGTACTGGACATACACTAGATCATTTAACCATTTTTTCTCCAAACGTTTTCTTTTCTGTTTGTGAATCCTCTCAAATACAGACCAATTACGCTCACACCCAGAAGCACTGCAAGTTTGACTCAAAATTTGGATTGCAAACCTATGTAATTAAGGATAATGCCTACCAAATTCCTCCCACCATTGTGCTGCAAAAATTGAATTTTCGTTAGCTCAACAAATTATATCCAACTTTGAAATTATAAATAATTAGACAAAATAATAAAATATGAATTTGAAAATTGAAATTATTTATTTACATGGCTCATATGATTCCCTTGCAATCCTTGCAAGGTTCTTGCTAAAGGTAGCTATGGATTGGCTGAACACAGTGATTTGATTGTGTATCTACAACTCGCCACTCTTTGTGGGGATCATGTGATCAATTCCGTCAATAAATCCATCTCTAACCTCCCCAGTCAAAGCTCTTGCTTCCTGAGCTTTATAATGATACCTCGGGTTCAGAAAATACCCAGCTGCATCTATAGGGTGATGGATTTTATTGTTCCTCCTTTGATCAATTATTACCCAAATGGGCCCATACTTACCCACTTTGTCCTTGTATGATTCCCTTATTTTATCTGTTGCTTGATCCATAGCCTCATAAATGAAGCCCATAGAAAATATTTCCCCATCCACCAACTACAACACCTTAACCAATGGCTCAGCAAGTTCCATAATCTTTGCTGCCTTTTTCCAAAATATTTCTTCATTAAATTTATTTTTCACATCTTTTCCATCTTGTTTACAAGCCCACTAACATTCATTCCATTCATCACTAAAAAATAAATTTTGCAATTTTCTATGTTGGGAAAACATAGATTGCAATGTCAAAAAATGTGTTGCAAATCTAATAATGGTAGGCCTAATAATTTCCTTGCCCCCTGTGTGTTTCCTCGTCAGAGTCAGAATCCATGAGTGATTGTAAATATATTTTGTGATGCTTTTGGAATGCTCTATAGTGTTCTTGATCCAATCTATTTTTCCAATATCCTCAAGTATGAGGTCTATGCAATGTGCAGCACATGGGGTCCAAAATATGGTTGGGTGTTTTTCTTCTAAAATTTTCCAGCAAGAACATACTTAGAGGCATTATCTGTGATTATTTGAACAAAATTTTCCACCCCTACCTCTTCAACAACCTCATCTAAAATTTGAAACAAAAAGTGTCCATATTTCACCCTATCAGATGCATCAGCTGATCTTAGAAACATGGTTCCCCATGGGCAAAAGACAAGAAGGCTTATGATGGTATAGTTCCTCTGATCATTCGATCCATATGACATGATGGTACATCCTGTATGTGCCCATGAGTTTTTTAATTCTTTCAAATAATCATCAATGGACACAATCTCTTTTTGCAAAAGAGATCCTCTTAACTCATGCATAGTAGGGCCTTTGAAGCCCTTTTGAGTAGCATATATGGCATCAAACATAGGTTCATAATATGGTGAACGAGTAGCATTGAAAGGGATATCAACATCATACCACCATCTAGCAATGTAATCACAAGAAGTTTCTCTCAATTATTTTTTCCAATGTTGATCTAAAGTGGGCTGCACTTGACCTCTACTTGTAGGACTAGGACCATGTGCACTATCAGAGGGAGAGGAGGGTATGAAAAAACTTTTGATAGTACCCCTATTTCTCATTGCACCTTACCCTTTTCAGAAATATACTCCATAGAGGGAGGAACATAGCAAAATGGGTTCGATGCATCAGTGAAAGGGATAGATGAAGAACCCTCATAATCAAAAGTTGGGTTGGCAACCATCATGTGTTGTATATTTCTCTTCCTCCCAATTTCGGCCTCTACTTCTTTTTTCCTAGCTTTGTCTTCCTCAAAATTTTGAAATTGATCTCTCAACTCCTTTCTAATTTCCCTAATTTCTTATATTGGTGCTTCACATGGAGTAATTTGGCCTCTAAGACCAGCCAATTGTAGTTTCAGTCTATGAATACCCCCTCCACCCCCCTTAATTTTTCTCTTACAAAATTTGCAATGCATTTGATCATCAACCATTTCATCATATGCCCAAGTAGCGTCTTTCATTCTAGGGGCCATTTTGGAATGTGTTTTTGACTTGGAAAGGAAATGTTTAAATCTGAAAATTAAAACAAAACAAAACAAAAAAATATTCATTCTAGTTTCATTTCTTTCACAAAAACACTATGTTTAGCATTTTCAGATTTGCAAAAAACATAAAACAAGAAAAGGCAGATGTTAGAAGGGAAAAAAAATACCTCTAGGCTCTAGCCTCCTCAATGCAACTCCAAAAATCCAACTCCTCAATGTTGCTGCAAATCTTTCCCAATAAGCTCCTCATTATTGCTCCAAAGCTTGCCCAAAAGACTCCTCAAAGCTGCTCCAAAACGAACTCCACAACTCTTCACAAACTCCTCACAAATTCTCACTCAAATGGAATGAGATATATGTGAGGAAATGAGAGGGGTTGGGTAGCTTTAATAGGATGGGAAGGGGTTAGAAGCTTTCATAAAACCCTAACAACAAGTTAAAATTAAATTTCAAACTCTTTTTGGAGCTAAAGAGGGGCCTGTGGCTGGCTTGGACTGTTTCGACCGGTTTAGCTTGGGCTCGGCCGAGCCGGCCAGTTTGCGACCAAACTGGCTGAGTCGGTGTACGACTCAACCGGTTCGGTCACAAACTGGCCTCCAGACTGGTTTTTCTACCGATTCGGTCCAGATGGGGGTCTGGCTCGATTGACTTAGCCGATTACGAGCCAGTCCGTCCGATTTTTAAAACTATGATGGTAACCCTTCGGTGGGAGGAGGTCCTACTCTTATTTTCTTTCGACCACAAGGTTTTCCTTATGGTTTATCTTCTTCTATGAACATTCCTTAGCAGCCTAGTGCCCCATCAAATCCAGGCTATTCTTTTCAAAATGTTGGGAATCTGTCCATTGGTGGATGGATTTCTCAGGGTCCTCCACACTTACCATTCCTAGAAACCCTAAATTTTCCAGATCTATCGAAGTTGACTAAGGATCCTATCTGATATAGCCCAGGTTAGCCTCTGGTTCCTACCAAGATTCCATCTGATATTCCAAAATTAGAGGTGAATACTGGTAAGGATCTAGCCGACCATGTTACCACTTTCCATTTATGGTGCTCATGGAATATTCAATTAGGTTGAGATTATTTCAGTGCACCTTAATTAGAAACGCTGCTAATTTAATAGTACATTGAGGTTACTGGGAACAATTTTTCCTCGTTTGGCGAGTTGGTTACTATTTTTTTGAATCATTTTTAGCTGCACGTTCGTTATGAAGTTGGAACTGAGATTTTGGCCAATTTCCAGCAAGATAAGGCAACACCCATTTTTTACCATATTCAGGAATGGAGGAGAAGAAAGAGGCTTATTAAAGCCTATATTCCCAATTAATTCCTTCTTGAATGGTTCCTCAAATATTTACAGCCTGAAATCTAAAAGGATGTATCTCTTTCTAGGGTATTTACTGAGGAGCAAGCTATCTTTAGAGCTCAAAAATTGGAACTTATATATTCTCAGTCTGGGATTCTTAATAAGATCTTATCTGATGGTCCAATTTCCAAGATAGATTTATCCAAGTTGAAGCTATGTCCCCATGCTGACGAGCTTGTTGGTTCGATCGATAATAATACAACTAACCTTTTGAATCAAATGAACAGTCGTCTTTACAATTTTCTCCCTATGTTCAGGCTACACCGTCATTGTCTATGCCTTCCTAGCCTTTAACGGTTAATGTTGTCCAATCCTCTAATCCCAATGTAAATCAACAATCTGATGGGAAGAAGAAGGGATGGAATAATAATAAGGATAAGGATGGGAAGGGTAATACGAATAAATCCAATGATAATATTGGAGAGGGTAAGAGAGTCGAAAAAGAAATTCAAGTTTCCTTGCAAGTTGTGCACTGGAGAGACCATATCACTCATCTTTGCCCTAAGATTCAGGATGCTCAGTGCTTGTTAGCTCAGCAGGGTTCCTCTATTTCCCAGGTTGTCTTGACTAACCCTTTTCCCCAAGGGCAGAAAATTCTTGTTGGCGCGAATACAAATACTAGAGCTCCCACAGGGGGGAAACCAGGGGGGGAATTCTTCAAATGTATACATGATGAGTTCTCACATTGATTTTGTTGGAAATATGATGCAATGTGTTGTCCTTGATGGCAACCTACTTGATGAAGTTGTCTTTGGATAGCAACCTATGTGTTAAAGATGTAAGAATGATGTATCTACAGATGTGACAGAGAAAATAATTCCAGTAAGTGCTGGAGAAATGATAAATATAATATGTCACAATGTATATGTGAGTTTGTAAAGGCCAAGTCACGTATGCACGTGGATAAGTACGTCCCAAGTCGCGTATGCCCTTTTGCGCTCCAAATTTATATTACCAAGGGGCATTACCATGGTTTTGGCACACAGTATTGAGCATTGTATGGTTTATATGATTCCGTCCAAGAATACCATCGGAAGTTGTGTGGTTTTGGCTCATGGTATTGATAAAGGCTAAAACTATATAAGGAGAAGAGGATCATAGTGCAAGGTGTGCATGTGTAAGGATTGTTAATAAATAAATCTCTTTGAGAGATATCTACATGGTTGAACTCTGTTCTTAATTGATAGATCTGAATCTATGATGCACCTATGGATATGATGAAGGTTCAAGATCTCTAGATCTAGAAATGATGAATCTCTAGGATGATTTGCAAAAGAAATGATGAAGACCTGGCGCAAGTCTGACGAAGAAATTGAAGAAATCTAGGTAAGTTTATAGATCTGGTCTGTTCTGCAAAATTTATCTTTTACAGATCTATACGCTAGTTTGTCTCGGTAAAAGCGTGTATATACACGGGTTCGCTTCATTAAAAGCGTGTATGGAAGTTAGGGTTTCTGAAGCTTATTTACAGATATTACTTCTGTGATTTATGTTTTCTCTCTCCTGTCGGTCAATGAATTCTACTTGAAGTTCTGGGTTGATTGAATATGGAGTATGTTGTTGATTTGATAATGAACAAATCTAATCAATGAGTGAGAAAGCATGGTTAAATATGACTGATTGTCTAAAGGTTCTGCATTGCTGAGAAGGTGTCTGACTGAAAGCCTCATATCTAAATCTGAGATTGATCACATTCTGAAAATCAATATTCTCAGAATTATACGCAGGTTGATACGAAGAAAAGCGCGTATACACGTAGCTTCGGTGAATAGAAGTGGCGTATGAATTTCATGTTATGAAAAACAATATGCATAGAGGCATACGCAGGTTGGTGAGCAGGAAAGCGTGTATACACGCGGCTTCAGTGAATAAAAGTAGCGTATGCTATTTGAATTAATGAATGTTCAGGGTTGAGTTTGTATCTACATACCTATTCTGAAGTCTGGGTTATTTCTGATATTCTAGTTACAGTGGTCTCACTATTCTGTTTGAAGTATTGGGAAAAATATGTTTGTTGATGTTACGTGAAGGGTTGTGTTGAAGCTGTTTGATCCAGTATGAAAATTGATGAAACGTGGTCTGCAGTGGGTCTGAAGGTGGAAGCCTTCAGTATGGCAGTAGAAGCTTTCAGCCAGTAGAAGCTGATGTTGAAATCAGGGGGTTGAAGCTCCCTTCCAGGAGAGGCTGGTAAACGAGATCAGGGGGTTGGAGCTCCCTTCCAGTTGTAGCTGGAAAACGAGAGAAGGTTGTAGGCTTCTACAGGTAGAAGCCTGCGTACTGGTATAAGTCTACATCAGTACAATGTTTTAAAAGGTTTTCTATATAATAAATATCGAAGACAGAGACGACAGCAGTGGTGGTTTTATCTCGATTTGGGTTTCCACCTTAAATCTTGGTGTTCATGTGTGTGATTCTTTATACTGTTGTTTACTGCCATAACTTCTAATAATCTAGCCTTATTCATAACTGATAAATCTTTTTAAAATACTGATTCTCTAAATCTGAAAGATAAATCAGTATACGCTAGTTTCCTTCTATATTTCCGCGTGCATACGCTAGTTCAGTTCATAAAAACCGCGTATGGAAATCTGCTCAAAGAAAAAGTAAAAAGTTTCAATCAGCTCTAAATACTGATTCACCTCCCCCCCCTCTCAGTATTTTTCCCAACAATTGGTTTCAGAGCAGGTCCTTCTTAAAAAGCTTAGCTGCTAGAAGGAAGATCAAACAAGATGAGCAATCAAGATGGAATAGCATCTATCAGGCCTCCACTCTTCAGCGGAAAAAATTTAATCTTCTCGAAAACAAGGATGAGATCCTATCTTCAGTCTCTGGGAGTAGATGTATGGGCTATTGTTGAAGGAGGATATCAATATCCAGCCGCAACACCAACAGATCCAACGGAAAGAAAGAATTATGAAACAAATGCAAAGGCGATCAATGCTCTATTGGGAAGTCTAGCTGAATCAGAATTTGTCAAATTCATGCAGCTGGATACAGCAAAGGCAATATGGGACAAAATCATTCTAAGTTATGAAGGTGATGCAAAGGTAAAAAGTGTTAAACTCCAAACTCTCAGAATTCAATATAAGAATCTAAAAATGCATAATGAGGAGAGCATTGCCAATTTCTTTTTACGTCTTGATGATATTGTAAATCGTATGAGAAATCTGGGAGAAAAAATAACCGAATATACTTTGGTTCAGAAAGTTTTAAGATCACTAACGGAAAAATTTGAGTCAAAAGTTTCTGCTCTTGAAGAAAAGCAGGATCTTCAAAATCTTACTGTGGTGCAACTTCATGGCATACTAACTGCATGTGAAATGAGAAGAGGAGGACCATCTGAAGTCAAAGAAGCCGTCTTTTGAGCTTCTACAAAAGGAAATGAAGTACAAGAGACAGAAGGCTCAAGGTACATCTCAAAAGAATATGAGGTAAATTTTGTAAAGAAACTCCAACTTGGCACAGGACGGTTCAAAGGTAAGCTTCCTTTCAAATTTTTTACTTGTGGAAGAGTTGGTCATTATGGTGCTAAGTGTCCTCATAAAGAAACACATGAAAAAGGGAAGGAAGTAGCAAGAAGAAATAAGAATCGGTTTAGCACTAGAAAAATTTACTATACTCATGAAGACAGTGATGGGTTATCTGACAGTGAGGAAGAATGTGAACAAGATCTTAGACTTCTCATGGCATTTGAAAAAGAATCCAGAGAAGAAAAATATACTTTTATGGATGATTTAGAGGACAATTATTTTCTTGATGAATTCAATCAACTCAAAAATTGCTTAGAAGAAAGTAAAATATGCATAGAAGAAAGTAAAATATCCATAGAAACTCTGAAAAATCAACTTGAAGAAAAGGAGAAACACAATGAGAAATTAGAATGTGAAATAGTAAGTCTAAGAAAATAAATTGAGAAAGTGAAGACTTTGAATCTTAGATTTGCTAAAGGATCTGAAACCTTAGATGAGATTATCAAGATACAACGGTCTCCTCTTATAAAGACAGGTCTTGGATATATTGGAGAATCTTCTCAGGCTTCAGCACCAAATTATCTAAAAGCAGCTACAGCTAGTATACAACATTATGCCACTCAGCAAGGGAATAAAGGATATTTACAGGTAAAGCATGACCATATCAATTCAAAGAAAACTAACAGGAATACCTTTCAAAAAAACACCAATCAATAGGTAAATTCAAGTAGAATATTTCATGATCGCAGAAATTTCTTCTTCAATGGACAATGTTTCTCATGTCACAATTTTGGTCATAAAGTTGTTCAATGTGTTGCATATAAAACCATCATGAAAAGAGAAGCAATAAAGAAAAGGATTGATATTGGAACAAAGAAGAATACCTATAACAACTTTTCTCCTCTTCAAAATGAAGTTGAATGTGCTTATTGCAATAACTTTGGCCATGAAGAATCTGAATGCAGAAGCAAAGTCCATCCAAAAGAGCAGTTTCCTTCAAGCTCCAAAGTGTGGAAAAAGAAGGAATTACAGGTTAAAAATTGTGGCATATATTTATTTGCAGAAGGTGAAGAAAATCAATTTTACATTGATAGTGGATGCTCAAAACATATGACAGGTGACAAAAACAAACTTCTTGCATATAGTGCTCTAGAAAAGGAAAAGAATGTTACATTTGGAAATGATACTCCTACTGTCATTAAGGGAAAAGGGTCTGTTTTTCTAAAAGAAAAGGTGAAAAGCTAATAATGTCATGTATGTGGATGGATTAGGGCATAACCTGTTAAGTGTAAGTCAAATGTGTGATTAAGGAACTGAAGTTGTCTTTAGTTCAAAAGAATGTGTGGTACGTGATCTTGATACAGGTAAAACAATTGTAAAAGGAAAAAGAACTCCAAGCAACCTGTATGTATTGAAGAACTGCAAAGAACAATGTTACTTGAGTAAATCTTCAGAAAATTGGCTATGGCATAGAAGGTTGGGGCATCTGAGCTTCTCTCAAATCAACAAATCAAGCATACTTAAAGTTGTTCATGATCTTCCCAATATTACTCTACCTGAAAGTATCATATGCAAATCTTGCCAATTTGGTAAGCAAACCAGAGTTCCATTTAATTGCAAGGAAGGATCATCAAGTAAGCCTCTTGAACTCATTCATACTGAAATATGTGGACCTGTGACGAAAAATTCACCACGTGGTGAACAATACTATATCTTATTTGTTGGAAATGTTGTCATTGATGGCAAAGGAAATGACAAAGGGCTGAAACATGATTCAAGGGGCAGAAAGGCAGCAGAGACATCAGAGGAAATAGAGACCAGATACATCAGAGGAAACTTAGACAAAGAGAGATAGAAAAAGAAAGGAAAAGGAGAATTCTAAAGAAAGGCAAAGGAGAAGTCAAAGGAGAAGCACTTGAAACAGCAACAAGCCAAAGAGAGCATGAGATATGAAGCAGAGATAGTTTTAGAAAGGTCAGTTGATTGGAGATCTGAAGAGACAGCATATGAGCTTCAGGAGCAAGGAACAACATCAGTCAAGGAACAGAGGTATTTGATTTGAGAAACTAGTTCTGAGTGTGAGAACATATTATAGAAAGTATGAAAATAATGTTGAAAAGTTACTTCTTATGCACTGTAAAATATCCCCCTCACTCTTGAGAAACTGTGTGTGAAAGGTTGTGTGAATGCCCTACATATAATAAGGAATTCGGTGTTGATTGAGTAATTGTAATAAGGGTTAATGCAAATGGTTTGATTTAAAAATAGTTCTGATGCGTTGAGGATATATGTATTGTATCATTTGAATTGAATAAAATAAGGGTCAATATAGACATCTGAAGATCCTCTATTCCGAACTTAGATGTGTTTTATTGATCGAATAACTCTAAAATAAGGGCTCATTCGAGATTCTTCACATATATATCTGAAGGGTCATATGGACTAAGGTTCTATCATTCGCCGGAAGGATCGATGTCACAAAAGGAGAGGCGGAACCATAGTCAAATGCGCAGTGTGAATGGAGCTATGCGTAGTAGCAGATGAAATCACAGTGGTGAAATGTGATGAATAGTTTTATATATATATATATATATATATATATATATATATATATATATATATATATATATATATATATATATATATATATATATATATATATATATATATATATATATATATATATATATATATATATATATATATATATATCAAAAGGAGCGGAACGTATAAAAGAGCGGAACAGGCGAGGACGGAACCTGGAGTGGAGAACGGAACCGTGACCGAGAGGAACAGTGACAGTGGTTTGGAGCAAAACTGTGGGTTTCATCGCACCACCATCTGTTGGGCAAGTGGTTTCCACCATTCGCGAGCGATTCCATAGACTGACTGATGCGTGTCCCTGAACGAAATTGGAAAACTGCTGTTTAAAGTGCACCATCGCACGTTATAGTTCGTACCAAGACGCCGAGTGATATGTGTACGAGCTGTTGATCTGGATGAGGGCCATCGGACGGTGATCGCACGTTGGACTTGCCCGGAGTTTAACCAAGGTACGCGGAGGATAGACAGGTACGATACGAGCATTTGATTGGTCTATTTATATATATGTGGGCCCGGGGCCGAAGGGCTATGGCGACGTCAATCGGTTATAAAGTGTCGGACTATTATTATAATGTCCAGAGATAAATATATAGGCCGAGAATTTATTAAACCAAAGGGTTCATTATAATGTTGAAAGCATCGTATATATTAACCTATGTAAAATGCGAGAAATTATTGTTCGTTTGTTATACGTAATATAGACCAACATATATTATGAAGAAATTGGATATGCGTTGAATAACCCTGTGGGCCCAGAGCCAAAGGTAAGCAGTTCAATTGAATTAAAACTCGAGATATATATTCCCAAGGTCTGAAACATATATATGTGCTGATATATATATATATATATATATATAATATCAAATCTTATATAATGCATCTATTTGCGGGTTTATATGTTCAAAGGGCGGTGGTTTATACACAAAGGACCATGGATATGATACACATTGGTTGAAACTGTACAACAGTTATATAACTGCAATGAACTGGGAACTGAATAAAAGTGAAAACGAAATAGAGAGTGAGGTTGGACGTATAGAGAAAAAAAAGAGAAGAGTGCTATTCGGAATATACACTGTAATTGAATGATAGTTTTTAACTATTTTATATTGTCTGTGATGTAATTGGCAAGTCTCCAGAGAAATATAAAATCCCACTGTAAAGTTGAAATGGTACATTTTCTCTGAGTAAATTGATAAAAGAGAAAAGAATGCAGAATTGAAGAAAAAGAAATAATCAAGCAGATATGAATATTGGAGTACAGTGAAAGAAATCAAAGGTATAGAACAGAGCTGATATCCAAGGTAAATCAACAAATGTTTCTTTATGAAAAAGAGGGAGTTGAAGCTTCCTTGCAAGTTGTAGCTTGCAGAATTTGAGGTTGGAGCCTCCTGTAGGTTGGTGCTTACAGAAAACCAGTGGTGAGAGGGAGTCGGAGCTTGCCTTTACATCACAGCAATAATAAGATGTGGTTTTCTCCCTTTATGGGTTTCCACGTATATCTGGTGTCTCTGTGCATGATGTTTATGTGTTGATATGGTCTATCTAATTTGCTTGATACTTGCTATTGTCATATTAAGTCTACTATTACATTATATTAATACTTGTTGCTCACATTCTAAAACTACTCACATATTAAGTTGAATATGAAATGAAGGTGTAAATAATTCTTATTAAAAAGTTTTAAATGTTCATGAATGTGTTAAACTGATTCAGCCCCCCCTCTCAGTTTAACTAAGGGTTCAACAATTGGTATCAAAGCAAGTTCCTTTTTTTTGTAGCAGTTTAACAACTGAAAGGAGATCCTAGGTTCTTGAGATGGCTAGTCAAGAAGGATCCTCAACGAACAAAGCCCCTTTTTTCACTGGTGCAAATTATGCCTTCTGGAAAATCAGAATGAGAACATACATAATGTCCTTAGGAGTAGAAGTTTGGGCTGCTGTGGAATTTAGATATGACTCTAAGGCGAATGTCTCAGAGAAAGAAGCCAAACAAGATTTTTTGGCTAATGCAAAGGCAATGAATGCAATCTTGAATGGACTATGTGAGGCAGAGTTCATCAAAGTAATGCACAGCGAGACTGCTAAAGAAATGTAGGAAACTCTAGAAAATATTCATGAGGGAGACAAAAAGGTGAAGACAGCTAAACTTCAAGTCTATAGAGCCCAGTTTGAAAATTTAAAGATGAATGATGATGAAGATATTTCTAGTTTCTTTTTAAGAGTTGCAGAAATTGTCAATAATATGAAAGCACTAGGTGAAACCATGCAAGAATGTGTAATTGTTCAAAATATCCTAAGATCTTTTCCATCTAGTTTTAATCCCAAGGTCTCTGCCATAGAAGAAACAGCAGATTGGGAAACCTTGACCACTAATCAACTTCTTGGAAAACTAACAGCGTATGAGATGAGACTGCCACAGAAGAATTCAAATGTAAGGGAGGCAGCTTTTAAGGCAGAGAAGAAGAAAGAAGAAAAAGATGAGATAGGCTCCTGTTCTGATGAAGAAGAGGCCAAATTCATCAGGAAGTTGGATAAAGGCTCAGGTAAGTATAAAGGTAAACTTCCATTTAAATGTTTCAATTGTGGAAGAGTTGGACATTATGCTTCTAAATGTCCTTATAAGAAAACTAAGAATCAGGCTCAGGAATCAGAGAAGACCATATCTAAGAACTGGCAGAAAGGGAAGAGATTCAATAGAAAATCTTTCTATGCTCAGCAAGACAGCAGTGCATCAGAAGACTCAGCTGAATTATCAAGTGAAGAAGGAACATTAGAATTTGTTTTAATGGCTACAGAAGAGCTGGAAGAATGTTTTTTAGAAGATGAGGAAGAAGGTGAAGTGGACCTTGAGGGGGAGCTAAGAAGTGCCTTGGAGGAAATTGACAGACTAAAACTGAAGTGGAGAAAACAGAAAGACATTCTTCTCAAATACGTGACAGAGGAACAAAATTCAGAAGCCCTCATTCAGTTGAAAGTAGAGCGTGAAGAAGCCAAGAAGATAGAAGATATTTTACTTAAGGAGATTAAGGATAAAACTCAGGAACAAGAGAAGTTGGAAGTAGAAGTAGTGAGCCTAAGAAAGAACTTAGAAAAGGCCTAAAGAGAACTATTAATGAATACACCTCTAATGAAAGGCTCTGGGCAGTTGGACCAGATTCTAAATGCACAAAGGTCACCTCTGATAAAAACTGGGATAGGCTATGAAGGAGAATCAAGCAAAGGCAAAGGAAAAGAAAACAAAAATATTATTTTTGTAAAAGCAGATGAGAATATCCAAGCAGCTCAGAAGATTTCAAAGGAAGAAAAATCCTACAATAAAGTAGATAAAAATCAGGAGGAAGCTCAAATGACAAAAGATGAAGGAAATAAACTGTCAACTAAAAAAACCTTGCATACTCCTGAATATGTCAAATTTGGAAGTCATCAAAGGAGATTTTTTCCTTCTATGAAAAATGCTACTTGTTATTCCTGTCACAAATTAGGACACATTGCTGCATATTTTTGTGCAAGAAGAATAAATACAAACCAGCAAAGGATGCAAACAGTAAAAAGTTTTACTCAAGCAGGAAGATGGAGAAGTCAACCTTTTATCAGGTATGAAAATTGTTTTTATGGATACTGTTTTTATTGTAATGATTTTGGCCATAAAATCATAGAATGCAGGAAATATGAACAAAGTCTGTTGTTCAAAACCTCAAGAAGGTTTATGAATCATGGAGAGTTTATTTCTACTTATAAACCCGCTAAGGATATATCCAAATGTTGTGTATGCAATAAAAGTGGACATATGTCTTCCAAATGTTCTCTAAGAGAGTGTAGTTCACCATCTCAGAAAAGATACCAAGCAAGAGGATGCTTGCAGTGGAAAAAGAAAGTAAATAAGTGTGATTTGGCTCTAATAGTTCAATATCTAAAAAGCCAGTGGTATTTGGATAGCGGTTGCCTAAAGCATATGTCAGGAGATAGAAGCAAGTTTATAACCTTTGACGAAAAGAAATCTGGAAATGTTACTTTTGGAAATGATAAAGTAGGAAAGATTAAAGGAAGAGGCTCAATCAGTCTGGACAATGGTAGAGGAAAAGCCCAGGATGTACTATTTTTGGATGGGCTGAAAGCAAATCTGTTGAGTGTTAGTCAAATGTGTGATAAAGGCTGTGAAGTTATTTTTAGAGCTCAAGACTGTGAAGTAAGATCAAGCACCACTGGAAAAACCTTGATCAAAGGTGTTCGAATGGAAAGCAATGTCTATGTAGTAAAAGAAGAAAATGAAGCATGTCATCTTAGCAAATTTGAGGATTCTTGGTTATGGCATAGGAGATTGGGACACCTAAGTTTTGATCATATCATAAGTCTAAGCAAAAAGAATGCAGTCAGAGATATGCCAGTCATCAAGAAGCATTCAAATAAAATATGTAAATCTTTTCAGCTAGGTAAGCAGATCTGTATATCCTTTAAAACCAAAGAGAAGTTATCTACAAGAAGACCTCTTCAACTTGTTCACATGGATTTGTGTGGGCCTTCAAGAACTAAAACACCAAGTGGAGAATCCTATTTCATGCTAATAATAGATTATTTTTCTAGAATGACATGGGTTGCATTTCTCAAACACAAATCAGAAGCATTTGAGAAATTCAAAATATTCAAGGCTTTGGCAGAAAATCAAACAAGAGGCAAGCTAAAGTGCATCAGATCAGACAGAGGAGGTGAATTTACAGATTATGTTTTTGCAAACCTGTGCAATGAGCATGGCATAAAGAAACAGTTCACAATTGCAGGAACACCTTAGCAAAACGGAGTGGCAGAGAGATAGAACATGTCTGTACAACAGATTGCCAGAGTCGTGATGCAAGAAAGTAACATTCCTCAAACCTTTTGGGCAGAAGCAGTGCACACAGCTGTGCATATCCTAAAAAAAGTTCATTTAAGACCAAACAGCGACAAGTCTCCTTATGAATTATGGCATGGTAAACCTGCATCAATCAAGCATTTTAGAGTTTTTGGAAGTAAGTGTTTTATAAAAAATAATGATGAAAATTTGGGAAATTTTGATGCAAGAGCAGATGAAGGAATATTTTTAGGATATGCATCTAAGAGTAAAGGTTACAGGTGCTACAACAAAATACTTCACAAAATTGTAGAAAGTATTGATGTAAGATTTGATGAAGAATTATCAGACAAGTTAAGAAGTACAGATTGTGGCAATCCTCCGGAAGTTCATGAAGAAGAGAATCAAGATGATGATGAAATAAACAAGTCAATAGAATATACAGATCTAAGATCAAAAAGCTCCTATAGATACATTCAGAAGAATCATCCAGAAGATCAAATCATTGGGGACAAAAGTGTAGGTGTACAGACAAGAAGACAGCTAACTGAACAGACTGAAGAGGTATACCTCACAATGTTGTCACAAATAGAGCCAAATAAGTTTGAAGAAGCCAGCAAAGACAAACATTGGGTGAATGCCATGAATGAAGAGTTGGACCAAATTGAGAAGAACAACACTTGGGAACTAGTTCCAAGACCCAGTGAGAAAAATGTCATTGGCTCAAAATGGGTATTCAAAAATAAGATGAATGAACAAGGACAGGTAATCAGGAATAAAGCTAGACTTGTGTGCAAGGGATATTCACAGGTTGAAGGACTTGATTATGATGAAACATTTGCCCCTGTAGCTAGAATGGAAGCTATTAGACTATTTTTAGCTTTTGCTTGCTATCATGACTTCAAGGTATATCAAATGGATGTGAAGTCTGCCTTCCTGAATGGAGATTTAGAGGAAGAAGTCTACATGGAGCAACCGGAAGGGTTCTCCTTAACAGATAATGTAGACTATGTTTGTAGATTAAAGAAAGCATTATATGGGTTGAAACAAGCTCCTCGAGCATGGTATTCAAGGCTGGACAAATACTTGCAAAAACAAGGGTTCAAGAAAGGGGGAGTAGACAGCAACTTGTACATAAAAGCAAATGAAGATGAACTTTTGATTGTAGTAGTGTATGTAGATGATATCATGTTTGGAAGCAGCAAAGATGAGTTAACAAAAGGATTTGCTGAAGAGATGAAATCAGAATTTGAAATGTCTATGATTGGAGAGCTTACCTTCTATTTAGGACTACAAATTCAACAAAAGAGCACAGGCACATTTATCTCACAAGAAAATTATTTAAAATAGATGTTGAAAAGATTTAAAATGGAGGATTGCAAACCTGTATCAACTCCCATGACTACTGGATGCAAGCTTTGTGCAGAAGATGGAACAGTTGATGTAGATCAAAAACTTTACAGATCCATGGTTGGAAGTATGTTATATTTAACAGCTTCTAGACCAAACATTGTGCTGGCTATAGGACTTGTGGCAAGATATCAAGCAGCACCAAAACAAAATCACTTACTAGCAATTAAAATAATATTCAGATATTTACAAGGGACTGCACATTATGGGCTATGGTATCCAAAAGGAAAAACCTTCATTTTGACAGCATATACAGATGCAGATTGGGCCAGCTGTGTTGATGACAGGAAAAGCACAAGTGGAGGTGCATTCTATTTAGGAGAGAGTATGGTGGCATGGCTAAGCAAGAAACAAACATCTATTTCTCTATCCACAGCAGCAGCATCATGTTGTATACAAGTCATGTGGATGAAGCAAACCCTCCAAGACATGAAGGTAAGCATTGATGAACCTATTTCAATCAAATGTGATAATACAAGTGCTATAAGTATTTCTAAAAATCCTGTGCTTCATTCAAAAACTAAACATATTCCAATCAAGTATCATTTTCTCAGAGAACAAGTAGCTCAAAAAGTAGTAAAGTTGGAATATGTGCCAACAAAAGAACAAACAACAGATATATTTACAAAACCTCTTGCTAGAGAACCATTTGAATATTTGAGAGATAGACTAGGGGTAGTATCTGTAGATACTACTCTTTGATATGAAGAGAAAGCACAATTTTAGGGGGAGAACAGAAACGACAATATCATTCCAGGGGAAGATCAGCCAGTAAGGGAAAGCATAAAACAGGTCCTCCAGATCAAAATGTTGTGGAAAGAGCACATCAAGCATAACAGAGTCAATGAAAAGGCTACAGAGTAACTCGGAGAGAGGACATGCAGAAAGAAAACTAGGAAATGAGAAACCCATTGCCATTGATGTCAAAGGGGGAGGAAAAGAAACAAAGTTGCAAAGTGTTTCTAAAAAAGTGTTTATTGCCATCAATGCCAAAGGGGGAGATTGTTGGAAATGTTGTCATTGATGGCAAAGGAAATGACAAAGGGCTGAAACATCATTCAAGGGGCAGAAAGGCAGCAGAGACATCAGAGGAAATAGAGACCAGAGACATCAGAGGAAACAGAGATAAAGAGAGATATAAAAAGAAAGGCAAAGGAGAAGTCTAAAGAAAGGCGAAGGAGAAGTGAAAGGAGAAGCACTTGAAACAGCAACAAGGAAAAGAGAGCATGAGATATGAAGCGGAGATAGTTTTAGAAAGGTCAGTTGATTGGAGATCTGGAGAGGCAGCAGAGAAGCTTCATGAGCAAGGAACAACATCATTCAAGGAGCAGAGGTATTTGATTTTAGAAACTGGTTCTTAGTGTGAGAACATATTATAGAAAGTATGAAAATAATGTTGAAAATTTACTTCTTATGCATTGTAAAATATCCCCCTCACTCTTGAGAAACTGTGTGTGAAATGTTGTGCGAATGCCTTGCATATAATAAGGAATTCGGTGTTGATTGAGTAATTGTAATAAGGGTTAATGCAAATGGTTTGATTTATAAACAGTTCTGATGCGCTGAGGATATATATTGATTATTTGAATTGAATAAAATAAGGGTGAGTATAGATATCTGAAGATCCTATGTTCCGAACTTAGATGTGTTCTATTGATCAAATAATTCTGAAATAAGGGCTCATTCGAGATTCTGCACATATATATCTAAAGGGTATATGGAATAAGGTCTATCGATCGCCAGAAGGATCGATGTCACAAAAGGAGAGGCAGAACCATAGTCAAATGCGCAGTGTGAATGGAGCTATGTGTAGTAACAGATGAAATCACAATGGTGAAATGCGACGAATAGTTATATATATATATATATATATATATATATATCAAAAGGAGCGGAACGTATAAAAGAGCAGAACAGGCGAGGACGGAACCTGGAGTGGAGAACTGAACCATGACCGAGAGGAATAGTGACGGCGGTTTGGAGCGAAACTGTGGGTTTCATCGCACCACCATCCGTCGGGCAAGCGGTTTCCACCATTCGCGAGCGATTCCATAGACTGAATAACGCGTGTCCCTAAACGAAATTGGAAAACCGTTGTTTAAAATGCGCCATCGCACGTTATAGTTCGTACCAAGACGCCGAGCGATATGTGTACGAGCCATTGATCTGGATGAGGGCCATCGGATAGTGATCACACATTGGACTTGCCCGGAGTTTAACCAAGGTACGCGGAGGATAGACAGGTACGATACGAGCGTTTGATTGGTCTATTTATATATATGTGGGCCCGGGGCCGAAGGGCTATGGCGACGTCAATCGGTTATAAAGTGTCGGACTATTATTATAATGTCCGGAGATAAATATATAGGCCGAGAATTGATTAAACCAAAGGGTTCATTATAATGTTGAAAGCATCATATATATTAACCTATGTGAAATGCGAGAAATTATTGTTGGTCTGTTATACGTAATATAGACCAACATATATTATGAAGAAATTTGGATATGCGTTGAATAACCCTTTGGGCCCAGAGCCAAAGGTAAGCGGTTCAATTGAATTAAAACTCGAAATATATATTCCCAAGGTTCGAAACATATATATGTGCTAATATATATATATATATATAATATCAAATCTTATATAATGCATCTATATGCAGGTTTATATGTTCAAAGGGCAGTGGTTTATAGAGAAAGGACCATGGATATGATACACGTTAGTTGAAACTGTATAGCAGTTATACAACTGCAATGAACTGGGAACTGAATAAAAGTGAAAATGAAATAGAGAGTGAGGTTGGACGTATGAGGAAGAAAAGAGGAAGAGAAGAGTGCTATTCGGAATATACACTGTAATTGAATGAAAATTTTTAACTGTTTATATTGTCTGTGATGTAATTGGCAAGTCTCTAGAGAAATATAAAATCCCACTGTAAAGTTGAAATGGTACATTTTCTCTGAGTAAATTGATAAAAGAGGAGAAAATGCAGAATTGAAGAAAAAGAAATAATCAAGCAGATATGAAGATTGTATTGCAGTAAAAGAAATCAAAGGTAGAGAATAGAGTTGATATCCAAGTTAATTCAGCAAATGTTTCTTTATGAAAAAGAGGGAGTTGAAGCTTCCTTGCAAGTTGTAGCTTGCAGAATTTGAGGTTGGAGCCTCCTGTAGGTTGGTGCTTACAGAAAACCAGTGGTGAGAGGGAGTCGGAGCTTGCCTTTACATCACATCAATAATAAGATGTGGTTTTCTCCTTTTATGGGTTTCCACGTATATCTGGTGTCTCCGTGCATGATGTTTATGTGTTGATATGGTCTATCTAATTTTATTGATACTTGATGCTGTCATATTAAGTCTGCTGTTACATTATATTAATACTTGCTGCTCACATTCTAAAACTACTCACATATTAAGTTGAATATGAAATGAAGGTGTAAATAAGTTTTATTAAAAAGTTTTAAATGTTCATGAATGTGTTAAATTGATTCACCCCCCCCTCTCAGTTTAACTAAGGGTTCAACATTATTTATTGATGATTTCTCTAGAATGTGTTGGATTGGGTTGATTAAACACAAAGATGAAGCATTTGAGAAATTTCAGATCTTCAAAGCTCTGGTTGAAAATGAATTAGATCTAAAAATCAAATGTCTTAGATCTGATCGAGGAGGAGAATATACATCAGATGAATTCCTTGAATTTTGTGAACAACATGGCATAAAAAGACAGTTTTCTGTAGCTGGCACTCCACAACAAAATGGCGTAGCAGAAAGAATGAATAGAAAAATTCAACAAATGGCTAGAGCTATGCTTGATGATTCCGGAACACGTGACACATTTTGGGGAGAAGCAGCACATACAGTGGTAAATATTCTTAACAAGGCACATGTTCATTTAAATAGTGATAAAACTCCATATGAACTCTGGTATGGTAATCCTCCCACTGTGAAGCATTTTAGAGTGTTTGGAAGAAAATTCTTTATCAAAAATAATGATGAAAAACTTGGCAAGTTTGAACCCAGAGCAGATGAAGGAATACTTCTTGGTTACTCCTCTAGGAGTAGAGCATATACATGTTACAATAAAAGACTTCAGAAGATCGTTGAATGTATTGATGTTGTTATTGATGAGTCTCCTACAGCTCCAAAACAAGAAAAACAAACAACAAATGAAGACGAAGATGACACATATCCTTCTACATAAAATAGAAATGATATAGAGAGTGAACCCAATAAAGAACCCGGAGATGATTTATCTGAAAAAGCTCCATCCAGATATGTTCAAAAGAATCACCCAGAATCTCAAATTTTGGGAGAAAAGGAATCAAGTGTACAAACAAGAAGGACTCTTGTGGGATCTTCTAGCTATCTGGCATTTCTATCCACTATTGAACCACATAATGTCAATCAAGCCAGCAAAGATGAATTTTGGATTCAAGCGATGAATGAAGAGCTTGATCAAATTGAAAAGAATCACACTTGGGAATTAGTATGAAGACCTCATGAAAAAAATGTCATTGGAACTAAATGGATATTCAAAAACAAGTTAAATGAGAATGGGGATGTTATAAGAAATAAAGCTAGACTTGTTTTCAAGGGGTGTGCTCAACAAGAAGGTATAGACTTTGAAGAAACTTTTTCTCCTGTAGCTAGACTTGAAGCCATAAGAATGTTTCTTGCTTTTTCAAGCTTCCAACTAATCAAAGTTTATCAAATGGATGTTAAATCTGCTTTTCTCAATGGTGATCTAGAAGAAGAAGTTTATATAGAACAACCAGAATGATTCATTTTGGGAAATGATGAAAAACTTGTTTGTAGACTTAAAAAGGCTCTATATGGTCTCAAACAAGCTCCAAGAGCATGGTATTATCGTCTTGAAAAATATCTTCATCAACAAGGATTTTCAAAAGGGTCTGCTGATAGCAACTTATACACAAAAACTGAAAATGATAAACTATTGATTATGGTTGTATATGTTGATGATATCATTTTTGGAAGTAATGAAGAATCTATGAGTCAGAAATTTGCTTCTATCATGCAGCAAGAATTTGAAATGTCTTTACTTGGGGAACTAACATTCTTTCTTGGCTTACAAGTGCATCAAACTGCAGATGGTATATTCCTATCACAAGCAAAATATCTTAAGCAAATTCTGAAGAAGTATGGCATGGAAGAATGCAAACCTGTAAGTACACCAATGATAACCGGATGTAATCTTAGTTCTCATGATGATTCTCCCGCGGTGAATCAACCAGAATACAGATCAATGATCGGAAGCCTACTTTATCTCACTGGGACTAGACCAGACATTATGCATGCAATTGGGATTGTTGGACGATTCCAAGCTAATCCAAAAGAGTCTCACCTTCGGGCTGTCAAAAGAATATTCAAATATCTACAAGGAACTCAAGACTTTGGACTATGGTATCCAAAGAATGCTGATCTTACTCTTCATGCTTACACTGATGCAGATTGGGCTGGAAATGTTGATGATCAGAAAAGCACTAGTGGTGGTGCATTCTATATGGGGCCTCGGTTAGTATCTTGGTTCAGCAAGAAGCAAAGCTCTATTGCCTTATCTACAGCAGAAGCAGAATATGTGGCTGCCGCATCATGTTGCACTCAACTTCTTTGGATGATGCAAACCTTACAAGACATTAAAATCAAATGTTCACCTCCTATCTCCATTATGTGTGATAATACAAGTGCCATCAGTATCTCAAAGAATCCTGTTATGCATTCCAAGACCAAGCACATTCCCATCAAGTATCACTTCTTACATGAACAAGTTCTTGAACAAAAGGTGAAGTTGGAGTATGTTCCCTCCAAAGAACAAGTTGCTGATATATTTACCAAACCTTTACCCAGGGAAGCGTTCGAATATCTCAGACATAAGTTGGGAGTTGTCTCTGCCTCTCAGAAGATCATATCTGCTTAAATTCAGAAGATTAAATTGGATACGCATATTTCCTGAAGGACAGTCGCGTATATACGCGAGTTTATTGACAGAAAACCGCGTATGGGTGTTTGCTGACAAAAATTTTCTGGGTCAGCACTCTTCAGCACAATTGCAGTGTTGTTGGGTATCTCTGGTGATGTTCCAGCTCTCATATTTCTGTTCATTCTCTAATGATTCTGATGAAGATGCCTTGATGATTTTCTGTTGAAAGTGTTCAGGATGCACAGGCTAAGGGGGAGCATTGGTCATGTGGAAAGGATGCATTGTTAGCATTCTAATTATTTGTTGTAGTATGATCTCATTGTATAAGTCATTTCTGTAATTGATGAAAAAGGTCATGTTGAGACCAATGATGTAAAATTGAAATATTCAGTCATGTAAGGACTTGTTCAAATGTGTAAACCCACTTGGTTGGGTACTTGAGTCACATATGTAAATCCACTTGGTTGGATCATTGATGTAAGTATGAGTCCTTGGTGATAGGAAAGGTCATAGAGTCATGTACTTCATTGAAAAATATGTTTGAAGATTCAGCGTGAACTCAGGGGGAGCATGGTCACTTTAGTGCACATCAGATCTACAGAGCTCTTATTTCTACAAGAGAAGAAAAACCTTGTTTTGGTTTTGATCCGCCCTTTGCCCTTGATGTCAAAGGGGGAAAGTATCATGGGTGTTTGAATAATGGTTATATTCAATGTATCTATCTGTTTTGGTGAACAAACACCATCATGGTTGCCATCAAGTCCAAAGGGGGAGATTGTTGGAAATATGATGCAATGTGTTGTCCTTGATGGAAACCTACTTGATGAAGTTGTCTTTGGATAGCAACCTATGTGTTAAAGATGTAAGAATGATGTATCTACAGATGTGACAGAGAAAATAATTCCAGTAAGTGCTAGAGAAATGATAAATATAATATGTCACAATGTATACGCGAGTTTGTAAAGTCCAAGTCGCGTATGCACGCGGATAAGTACGTCCCAAGTCGCGTATGCCATTTTGCGCTCCAAATTTATATTACCAAGGGGCATTACCATGGTTTTGGCACACAATATTGAGCGATGCATGGTTTATTTGATTCCGTCCAAGAATACCATCGGAAGTTGTGTGGTTTTGGCTCATGGTATTGATAAAGGCTAAAACTCTGTAAGGAGAAGAGGATCATAGTGCATAGTGTGCATGTGTAAGGATTGTTAATAAATAAATCTATTTAAGATATATCTGCATGGTTGAACTCTATTCTTAATTGATAGATCTGAATCTATGATGCACCTATGGATATGATGAAGGTTCAAGATCTCTAGATCTAGAAATGATGAATCTCTAGGATGATCTGCAAAAGAAATGATGAAGACCTGGTGCAAGTCTGATGAAGAAATTAAATAAATCTAGGTAAGTTTATAGATCTGCTCTGTTCTGCAAAATTTATCTTTTGCGGATCTATACGCTAGTTTGTCTCGGTAAAAGCGCGCATATACACAGGTTCGCTTCATTAAAAGCGCGTATGGAAGTTAGGTTTTCTGAAGCTTATTTACAGATATTACTTCTGTGATTTATGTTTTCTCTTTGCTGTCGATCAATGAAGTCTACTTGAAGTTTTGGGTTGATTGAATATGGAGTATGCTGCTGATTTGATAATGAACAAATCTAATCAATGAGTGACAAAAAATGGTTAAATCTGACTGACTGTCTAAAGGTTCTACATTGTCGAGAAGGTGTCTGACTGAAAGCCTCAGATCTAAATCTGAGATTGATCACATTCTGAAAATCAGTATTCTCAGAAGTATACGCAGGTTGATACAAAGAAAAGCGTGTATACACGCAGCTTCGGTGAATAGAAGTGGTGTATGCATTTCATGTTATGAAAAACAATATGCATAGAGGCATACGCAGGTTGGTGAGCAGGAAAGCGCGTATACACGCGGCTGAATCAGTGAATAAAAGTAGCGTATGCTATTTGAATTAATGAATGTTCAGGGTTGATTTTGTATCTACATATCTATTCTGAAGTCTGGGTTATTTCTGATATTCTGGTTACAGTGGTCTCACTGTTCTGTTTGAAGTATTGGGCAAAATATGTTTGTTGATGTTAAGTGAAGGGTTGTGTTAAAGCTATTTGATCCAGTATGAAAATTGATGAAACGTGGTCTGCAGTGGGTCTGAAGGTTGAAGCCTTCAGTATGGCAGTAGAAGCTTTCAGCCAGTAGAAGCTGATGTTGAATTCAGGGGGTTGAAGCTCCCTTCCAGGAGAGGCTGGTAAACAAGATCAGGGGGTTGGAGCTCCCTTCCAGTTGTAGCTGGAAAACGAGAGAAGGTTGCAGCCTTCTGCAGGTAGAAGCCTATGTACTGGTATAAGTCTTCATCAGTACAATGTTGTAGAAGGTTTTCTATATAATAAAGATCGAAGACATAGATGACAGCAGCGGTGGTTTTCTCCCGATTTGGGTTTCCACCTTAAATCTTGGTGTTCATGTGTGTGATGCTTTATACTGTTGTTTACTGCTCATAAATTCTGATTATCTAGCCTTATTCATAACTGATAAATCTATTTAAAAGACTGATTCTCTAAATCTGAAAGATAAATCAGTATACGCTAGTTTCCTTCTATATTTCCGCGTGCATACGCTAGTTCAGTTCATAAAAACCGCATATGGAAATCTGCTCAAAGAAAAAGTAAAAAGTTTTCAGTCAGCTCTAAATACTAATTCACCCCCCCTCTCAGTATTTTTCCCAACAGATTTCACCATGAGATCATGTGATTATGGTGAATCTGGATCTTTGAAGGCTAAGGCCACTCCTGATACTTCAAGCCACTCCATATCCAGAGTCATACAGTTGAGCCTATACCTCACATGCCGAAGGTTCTTGTAAACGTGTGACAATCAACGCTAATTCCAAGGAGGCTCAGAACTACTCCATTGTAGAATATCTGGCTTAGAGTCCTTGTGTTATGTCTACGTTGGAGGTACTCCAATCATGCCCAGCACAGAGGAGTACATTTCTCACTGCAATCGGGGCGATAGATCCAAAGAACTCTCTTGTGATCACATTCGATATGTCAAATCTTAAGAAGAGGCTTCCTCGTCATATGACTTTTCAAATCAAATCTATGTATCAGAAAATAAATATTTTTCGAACTATAGTTGATGAAGGAGATTCCACATGTGTTATGTCTATCTCATGTTGGAAAGCTATTGAATCTCCTCAAGTCGTTCCTTCACCTACTCTCTTGACTGCATTTTATGGTCATTCTCACAGGCCACATGGAATTGTTCATGCCTTGCCCATCTGTGTTGGGGGAAAAGTTGTCAATATCGAAGTAGAAATAGTTGATGCCAATTTGGAATATAACCTTCTATTGGGATGAAATTGGATTTATGAGATGGATTTCATTGTTTCATCATTATTTCGCATCCTATCTTTTCCCCATGAAGGGAGAATCGTCATTGTTCATCAGATGGACTATTATCCGATATATTCTAATGCATCCTCTGATTCTATTGTTCCCTCGATGAACGATGCCAAGCAACCTGTGGAGAATCTAGGAGTCGGTATGTATGCTTCGTTGATGGGTGATTTTGATATTCCACCTCCTTCTATTCATATCAACTTTATTTCGTCCTCCAAGGCTCCTATTCGAAGAGAGATCTTCCGAACTCATTAATTTTCATATCCTTGGACCTTACCCTCTTCTACGACCACATTAGAAGAAGGGAAAGTGGGTGGCATGGCATATCCTATATTTGCAGCAGAAATTGCTTATCAATATATTGTTGACTCTGCAGATTTTGATCTGGTTCCTCTTTCACCGGAGGATTTGGATGGAGATGTGGCTTTGGCTTAGACCCTTAACTCATCCTCTTCTTTGGACTGCCTTGATATTGTTCTACAATCCGAGGAAATCCTAGAGGAAATGATAGGTGTGGAAAGACCGTGGGATGATTCTCATCATTGGTCATATTTTATATCAGATTTGCATGAAGTTGAATTAAGATTCTTTTGTCGTGTGTCAACTGGTCCTGTTCACTCAATTCTAAACCCTTTGGCTCCAACACTATTTTTTTCTGAAGGTAATGTGGCTGTCATTTCATAAACGATTCCGATGAACATTTCTACGGATCCCAGTGTCATAGAGAATGTTTTCATCGGAGCTGAGTGTTCCCCTAAAGAGTTTCAGGTCTATACCGATCTCTTTAAAGAGTTTTGTGATGTGTTTTCTTGGTCTTCTAAGGAAATTCCTGGAATTGATCCATCTATTTCCCAGCATGAGATCAAGACTTATGAGAATGATAAACCTATATGACAAAAGCTTCGACCGGTCAATCCTAGGAAATATGAAGTTATCAAGGTTGAGGTTGAGAAGCTTCTTAAGGTGGGTTTCATATACCCCGTTCCTTTAACCGAATGGGTTTCGAATCTAGTCCCTGTGGACAAGAAACAAGGAACGATCTATGTGTGCATCGACTTCAGAAAATTGAATAAGGAATTTCCTAAAGATAATTACCCTACACCCTTTATTGATTATATTATTGATGAGTGTGCGAGGAATGATATTTTCTCCTTCATGGACAGTTTCTCAAGATATAATCAAATTACTATCCGTCCTAAAGATCAGCATAAGACTGCTTTTATTTTCCCTTGGGTACTTTTTCATATAATAAGATTCCTTTTGGTTTTAAAAATGTTGGAGCCACTTCCCAGCGGGCCATGTAATATGATTTCCATGATATCAAACATATCATAGAAGCTTATTTGGATGATTTAGTTGCTCGTTCTTGAAAGAGAATTGATCATCCTTCTCATCTTCAACAGATTTTCGAAAGATGTCATCATTATAAAATCCAATTGAATCCAAATAAGTGCACTTTCGTAGCCACATCCGATCAGTTTTTGGGATTCATTGTGTCTGCCAAAGGGATTCGTGTAGATCCTTTCAAGGTTCAGATAATACTTTAGTTGCGCCCCCCCCCCCACAAATGTCTTATATTCGTCAACTTCAGAATCTCCAAGGAAAAGCCAATTTAATGAGGAGATTTATTGTTAACTATGCTGAGATTATGAAAGGGTTTATGAGATTGTTGAAAAAAGGAATTTGATTCCTTTGGGATGACTTCGCTCAATGCTCATTTGATGCTTTGAAAACAGCATTGACCTCTGCTCCTTTATTGAGTCCACTTGATTATAACAGATATTTCCTTTTGTATCTTGTCACGGCAGACTATAGGTATGGTTCTCGTTCAGGAGGACGATTCTCTCCCTAAGCATGTGATTTATTATCTAATTCAAGGCCTAGTAGGTCCTGAATTGTGATACTTTCCAATTGAGAAGTTAGCTTTAGTAGCAGTCCATGTTGTCCAATGACTTAGGCATTACATTCTGCTTTGCAAAACTTATTTTTCGGCAATTGTCAAACCATTTCAATTTGTTCCCAATAGGCGAGTGATTGGGGGCAAATAAAATAGATGGATTTCCATTTTACAAGAATTTGATCTCAAATTACTGTCTGCTAAATCCAAGAAATCATTGATATTTGCATAATTAATCTCTGATTTGCCTTGTGGAGAAGAAATAGTTTATGAGGAATCACTCCCTGATGAACATCTTTTCCTTATTTCTTCACAAGATCCTTGGTATCGAAATATTATTTTCTATCTCCAGACTTCAAAGTTTCCCCTTTCTTTTTCAAAGGATGAGCATAGAAAATTACTTCACTTGGCGAAAATATATCTTATCATCGGTGACACTTTGTATCATCGCAGGGTTGATTCAATACTTAGATGTTGCTTAACCCTAGAAGAAGTTGAGGTTGTGCTAAATGATTTCCACAGTGGAGCTTGTGGTGGTCATTTATCTGGGCTTGCTATAGCCCAAAAAAAATTGCATACCGGATATTTTTGGCCTTCGATTTTCAAAGATAGTGTTGAAGCAGTCAAAAAATGGCATCCTTGTCAAGTTTATACTCAGAAGATGTGCGCTCATCCAACTCCACTCTTTCCTATTATTATTGTTGGTCTGTTCACAAACTGGGGAATATATTTTATGACTTGTAACCCACCTTCGGAAAAGGATCGTAAGTACATAATTGTAGTAGTGGACTACTTCACGACGTAGGCTGAGGCTATGCCTACTTTTTCGAATGATGGTGAAATAGAAGCCCTATTTCTGTTCAACCAATTCATTTCTCACTTTGTTATTCTTAAAGAGATTGTCACTGACCATGGCAGTCATTTTCAGAACTCCATGATGGTTGAATTGGCTCTAAATTTAGGTTTCCAGCAGGAGAATTCATCTCCTTATTATCCTCAGACCAATGGGTAAGTGGAAGCTATGAATAAATACTTGAAGGTTATCCTGCAAAGGATGATCAATAAAGCTAGATCCAATTGGCATGTCATGGTGTATCTTGTGCTTTGGGCATACCAGATGTCAGTTAAGACCGCAACTGGATTCACTCCTCTCCAACTAGTTTACGGATTGGAATCAATCTTCCTTGTAGATTGTGAGATTCCTTCCCTTAAGCTAGTTGTTGAGATTCTTCCAAACACTACAGGTATTGAAGAGCGCGTTTTTTATCTGGAAAGTTTTGATGAGCAGCGTCGAGATGCAGCCACAATTAATGAGGCTCATAAGAAAATAGTGAAGGTTCAGTATGATAAGACTATGCGACCTAGGTTTTCTCTGAAGGTGACCTCATCCTGGTCAATGATCAATACAAGGATGCCTTGTGGGTAAATAATTTTAAATCTATGTGGTACGGTCCTTTCATCATCAAAAGAGTCCTTAAAAAGGGAGCTTATTATTTGGTTGACTTTAATGGAAATGAGTTGGTGGATCCCAGAAATGGGCTCTATCTTAAGAAGTATTATGCCTAGGCTTATGCCTAGCATTTGCTTTGGTTTGTACATATTGTATTTTTTGTGCATATTTGTCTACTGGTTTCTTTGTGACATTGATATTTTTGATCTACCGTGGAAGGTATCTATGGATGATATGATCTATTTAGGCTTTTTTGATGATGTTAGTTGACATACCCGGAATTTGGCTTCCAAAGCTTGGGTAATTTACTATCCATCATGTCATTTGTTTGTCTCAAGGGGCATATGTATTGGTCCTACTTTGAATAATGTTGTAGAATATATTGTTGTGATCAATCTATTGTCTAAAGAAATATCTCTTGGTGTTGGTTCGTTAGTAGTGTACTTGGACTCACAACGGGTGGTGTCTCACTTAAACAACATATATCATGTCAGAGATCCTTATTTATATCACCTATTTCTGAGAGTGAATTTATTACAAAGATAATTTAGTTATATTACATATATCCATGTTCCATGATCAGAAAATGCATTTTTTTATTCATTATCTAATCAAGCAATCGACTGGCATATAATTCATTCATCACATTAAACATCAAAATCATCAATAAGCATTGTATATATGAGACAGTCACATCACGAAATCACCTGTATATAGATCAGAGTCATATGTTCAAAAATATACAAAATTGGAGAACAATGTCCTACAAAATTAGGGCTTATGCCCGATCATGTCTATCATAAGAAGATCATGTCATCTGGTCATCCTAAAATCTATGTCTGAGGGCCCAGCCCTATATGAGCATCTTGGAAGAACACTATGGAAGTTTCCACACAGTAGAATAATCACACCCAATCCCATGGTACACTAACCACGTGTCTCTGAATAGCTTCTAGGAGATCTTCCACTACAGCCATAGGCACCTGGCAGGTCAAACCCTCCAAGATCCTTTGTATGGCATGGAGGACTCTCTCAGGATCACCTGCGATGTTCTCTGCCTCTCTTCCATAGTGCCTATGCCTCGGTAGACCCTTAGGTATAAATAGTACAAAACCTGTGTCGTGATCAATAATTTTATAAGTACTTTGTCTTATCAAAAAAATTCATTTCATATTATTTGAAAATCCAAAAAATCAAATAATCAAAAATCATTAAATGAAACCTTACCAATTTCTCCCCATCCAGCTCTGGGTGGTAGGGGCAGATTTAGGTATGCCCTGAAATCCATACCAGCATATGGTTAATCCTCTATGGTGATCACTTCTCCCCACCACAGGAAAAACTCATCATCAAAGGTATTTTAGGGACCTCGCCACTCCCTAGTATCTTTATCAGATCATCCCATCATGTTATAAGTGGATCTCATGGGTTGCTGATGGTTGATATCACTTTGGGTCGAAGCCCAGGTAGTCTCTCAAAAAATAAAGTACAACGGATAGTACCATATCCGAAGTGCTTGGTCTTACCCTTTTGAATTGAATTCAATTATTTTTTCCAATTGATCAATAATGTTGTTTACCAATCATACTATGTGGTTAGGCAATTAGTTTCCAAACTCATGGTAGCTCTTGAGGCCTAGTGTAGTGATCTCAATCCGACTATTGGGACAATAATGAAAAGAAGTATTTTCATATGTAATCTTTGTGCATCTCTGATTGGGATCTGAGTCCCAACCTTCTAAGTATCTTCTGAGCAGTATAGTTGGATGTAGTCCTCTATAGTCATTCCTCCTAGGGCCATCCCCTATAAGTTCACTAGCTCTCCTCTTCGGGAAATCCCGATGATGAAGTATATGTCTTCAATCGCAATTCACAAAGGCATTTGATCAATCATAAATGCATATTCTTTGGGTTCCCAGTAATCCACGAGCATCTTGAGAAATTTTTTGTTTGTCTTCATATTTGGCATTTTGAATCTTTTAACAATATGCATCCTCGGAGCACTTCCAGTGACAAGGCATCTTCCATTACTTCATTGTCAATAGCATTGTGTTCCCTCTCTCTCCAACTGATAGTCATCCTGCATCAATTCAATTTTTCATCCATTATATATTTAATTTAAAAAATTGTGTTGTGCATACACATGTTTCTTTTATACACATTCCCGTATAAGCTTGAGTATATTCAACCCGCGTATACACAGAGGGTTAATCTAAAAATCGGATTCCCACGATGAAATCAACTGAAAATTACTTAAATTGATAAGGAAAATCATTAGTAATAAGTTTGAGAGGATTACCTAGAAGATTTGCGGTGATTCGACAAAGAAATTGACCGGAATGAACTTGGTGGTTTTTTGTTCCAAAGCCTTTTTCTCAAATTTACCAATGCACAAATGACAAATGTAAGTATAAAAGGTCTATTTATGCCCAAATTTCAAAAAAAATTGAAACCCATTTTTATAAAGTTTGTTTTTATTTTTTGAATTTGTCAAAAACTTTATGACCTTTTGGCTTGCAAGTGCTAGGATAGGTTGTTTTCAGGAACATTTGAAGATTTTGAGACGATTGTTACCGCTTCCATTCCATGACCGTTGACCCGTCATGGTAGGTATTGTGTTTTCCATTGGCATATAGCCTTAGGGAAATCCACTTTCTGTTGTATTTTTCATTCTAGCCTCCATACTGATATATTGCCATAGGGTCGACCCCGTCATGTTATGATTGTTAAAACTATTTTCACTCGTCGATTTATAAAATCATGATGTGATGGTAGAGGCATATTTACATGGAATTCCTAGTTAGATCCTCGCTAGCATATGTTTCCCATGCTGCAAAATTGTGTAGGTTAGGGAGTCCTCTTTAGTCCCGCCATGACCTGTGCAATGAATCTTCATTCTTCTTCTTCGCTATCATTCTGGTTTTATATCCTCAAGGCTCCCTATTGTTGAGTTGTTCTGCTGCATTGCATATTGACCATTTGTATCTCTTGGCCTTAAGCCAGCTTCACTTGGACTAGTGTATAAGCCAACTTTTTGACCATGTCTTTGTAGAAATTATACAAACAATATGTATATCATGGATTCAATCCGATCTAACAATGTACTAAAGCTAGATATTGAATCGCTTCTACAAATCAATTGCGGAAATTAAACATAATTGCCAATAACATGAAGCAAAGAAGAATCAAATCAAACCACAACACAGATAATTTCACGAGGATAGCTTGCTGCTCAAAACCCCATTATATTCTATTGTATATTCAACATAGAAACATGAAATAATTACAATGCACTATTCTCACAAGAGTCTCCAGCACTCAGCTAATTGTCTCACACTGTCCTGGACAAAACTGACCAACACTTAGCCAATTCTCAGCCTCTAAACATCATGCCTTGCTTGCACAATTCCTTATGAATGCAATCCCTATTCTTTAGGAATTTTTGCCGTCCTAAACTACGCAAGGATAATGGGTAATCCAATGTGTGTTTGGTTGCATGGGTGCAACTCAAAAATCCTACAACTGATAGTTAACATCCTTTCACCTTTGTCTCAACTGGTTCTCCACTAGAATTGACATGCATGCAACTAATAATAGTAAATCACCAGTTGCATGTTAGATCACTGATTGTGAATTAAATAATATTTAATTCACATGATCTCTCACTAGTGCAACAAACAGTTACAACTAGCTCAACTGACTTTAACTCACCTAACTGAGTTAACTGATTACTCATGCATTAAACTAATGCACCAACTGCACTTTGAACTTTGTTACAACTAGAATTACTCAGCATGCCTCACCAACCACCCTCAACTTTAAATTCATGAGCTAACTTAGTTTATCACACTCAATTAACTATTACAAGTGATTATGACATAATATTACATTTTATTGTCCATTTTAATTAAGGGAAAATTAAAATAGTCACTGCACCAATTTTAGCCCACACCAGTGTAGGTGCTACTAAGACCTATTGGTCCAACACTAGTGTAGGAGCTGCATGGACCTATTGGTCCCACACTGGTGTAAGTGCTGCAATTTATTGTTGGACTTGAACACTCCCTCTCAACAAGAAAGGAATTATCTACCACCCCGATCTTGCCTTTATGGTATTCAAATTTTTTCCTGGTGAATGCCTTCATCAGAATATCCACATCTTGATCTTCCATGGGAATGTATCGAAGTAATATTAATAGCCTCTAAACACAATCTCTAAGATCGTGGTACCATATGTCTATGTGCTTGGACCTATCATCAAATACAGTATTAACCGAGAGTTTAATGCAACTCCGTTTATCACAATGTATCACTGTTGGATCCATTTGAGAACCAAACAAACCAACCAGGATCTTTCTCATACAGATGGCCTCACTTGCAGCTTGACTTGATTCCATGTACTCTACCTCTGTTGAACTGAGTTCCATAGATCGTTGCTTCTTGTTGTACCAAGAAACTGTTGTCGATCCTATGCTGAAGATCCCTCCTGATGTGCTCTTTTTGTCTAATAGACTGCTTGCCCAATCTGCATATGTGAAGCCTTGAAGCTTCACTCCCTCTATCTGTATGTACCATAATCCATACTCTGCAGTGCCCCTGAGATATCTCAAGACATGTTTCCCCACCTTCTAAAAGAGCGTGGTCGACTTAACCATATCTTAACTTGTATTAGTGGAATTTTGAGGTCTAAAATTGGCCTCCTAAGGAAAATGTACAATCAATATTCACTTTATGAGAACCAATCGCATTTTAGGGGATGACGTCATCCCCAATGTTTGAGGTGGCATTTCTTGAGTTAAACTTTACTTACTTGTTACCTTCTAAATGGTGGAAAAAAACTCATGGTTAACCATGGTAATGCTCTAAGTACTTTTAAAGTCATAAAGTAAAGTACTAATAATAAATGTCATTTCAAATTTTTTAAATAAAATATTATTATTGTCATTTTATATTTTTTGAAAGAAACAATGCATATCGTTACATAATCTTCATGTCTTTACACATCTTTCAATAAATATTATATTTGTATATTTTCATATATTTATTTTTAAATTATATATTTATCTCATTTTATTTAACATTATAATTTTAAATTATTATAAGTTAATATATATACATATATATTATACATATGAAATCAAAATAAATAAAAATGTAACGTTTTAATTTTATGATAAATCAAATCTATGAATAATATTATTATAATATTAATAACAATACAAACATATTAAAATAAAAGAAAAAAAAATTAGTTTTGTATGATGAAAAAATGTACATTAGTTTTGTATGTTAAAAAAAGGTATATTAGGTTCAACATAGTTTGGGGCAAAAAAAAAGTCTAAAATTTCAATGTATGTAAATCTTATATTATACTTATAAATATAAATTAAATCTATTTCAATATTTTTTTTCTTTAATTTTAAATACAACTAAATTAATTTCATTATGATTATACTAATACTATATATTATTATACATAATATTATGAAAAATAAACTAAATGTTATAAAATATATATTATATTCATTTTTATATTATATATTATTTTTTATTATGTTATAAATCAAATCAATTCAATATGTAATATATAAAAATATATATAAGTTATTTTTATATAGCATAGTAATAACATGTTATTATATAATTTAAATAATATAAATTTTAATTAATATTGTATTATACAATTAAGAATTTATGAATTTATATTTATAATTTATTTTAATTTATTTAAGTAAAAAGGACAAATGCATTATTTGTTCAATGATAATGACATTTTATTGAAAAATTCATTTCTATTTATAGTCACATCAATACAATTTTTTTATTAATTTTATTTTGCTTCACCTTTTCAATTGAATTTAACCATGGTTACATGGATTGCGGTGTAAAAATTAAAATGTAAATTCATAAATATTATTTTATTGGTTTAGCTATTATTTTATTATTTCCTTAGGAGGCCCATTTTTGACCTCAAAATTCCCCTAATACGTTGGTTAACTACATAGAAAATGTCTGGTTTGGTGTTCACTAAGTACATCAGTGAACCTACTAGCTGCCTGTAGACAGTAGCATCCACTACTTCTCCAGAAGTAGAATCCTCTTTCCTCCAATTTCATGGAAGAGGAGTGTCCATGGGTTTACATCTCGTATCTCTTTGGTATACTTGCCTTGAGAAACAAAAATTTCACCATCTCGCTGCCATATTTCCAAACCAACGAAATAGTGAAGGAGTCACATGTCCTTCATTTAGAACTCCCTTGCAAGATCCTCCTTGCATGATTTTATCAGCTTCTGAACACCTGTCAAAATTATATCATCAACACAAAGTATGATAATCAAGAGCTTACCATCAACCACAATCTAGTACAGGTTTTCATCCGCTTCACTTTTGGTGAAGCCCAACACAGTGAAATAGTTTTCAATCTGAGTGTACCAAGCACGAGGTGCTTGGTTCAGCCCATACAGTGCTCTCTTGAGTCGAAAAACATGTGAATCACTGTCAAAGATCTTAAAACATTTTGGTTGCTCTATGTACACATCTTCATCAATAACTCCATTGAGAAACGCAGTTTTCACATCCATCTAATGAATGTGCCACCCCATCTACGCTGAGAGAGCAAGGATAGATATAATGGAAGAGTACCTCACGATTGGTGCGAAAGTCTCATCATAGTCGATCCCCTCAATCTGTGAGAATCCTCGGGCCACAAATCTAGCCTTGTACTTCTCCACACTCCCATCAGCAGCTTTCTTTACCTTGTAGATCCATCTAGATCCAACCACTAATTTTTCAACCAGTCTTGGGACAATCTCCCATGCATTGTTCTTGACGATGGAGTCATACTTATTTACCATAGCATCAACCCAAATTGGTTGCTGCACAGCCTCCTAAAATGAAGATGGTTCTATCACAATACACTTGCTCAAAAGATCCATGTATCCAGTAAACATGTCTGGAGACTGTCTCTATCTTTGCAGTGAAGTAGGGGCTCCTACATTCTCTGTTCCATCAAGTCTCAATTTATCACCTTCTGTGGTACACCTCAGTAACATTTCTGGTGGATAGCTCTGAATGAGTGTTTTATGCCACTCCATGATCCTTCGCATGTGGCTGCTCCACATATTTAGGTTCATTCTTTGGCACCAAGAGTTCCTCCTCTGCATGCAAATATAGCTCCCTCTCAAGGGATAATCGCATGGATTTATCCTCATCAAATTTTACATCTCGACGCACAATATTCATTCTATTGTTTGGAAAATACACCTGATATTTGTGGGGAGTTTCATTGTACCCAAAAAAAATCCCAATCTTAGATGTTGGTTCCATATTCTTCCTGGCATCTTTGGTCACATGCACATAAATAGATGAGCCAAAAATCTTAAAATGTGAAACATTAGGTTTCTTAATAGTAAAAGCCTCTTCTGGTGTACTCATGCCAAGTACCCGATGAGGACAAAGGTTTTGCACAAATACCACTGTGTTGAATGCCTCCGCCCATAGATGCAACGGTAGGCCCTGATCATGCAACATCGCTCTTGTTGCACCCACAATTATTCTATTCTTTCTTTTTGTGACCCCATTCTACTGTGGGGTATGAAGCGCAATCAGTTCTCTCTGAATTCCTTCTTTGATGCAAAATTTCTTGAATTCATTGGAGATGTACTCGCCACCATTGTCGCTCCTAAGAGCCTTCACATTCTTCCCCGTGTCTTTCTCCACCAGTGCTTTGAACTCAAAAAACTTTGAGAACGTCTGATCTTTCTTCTGCATGAAGCAAATCCAGCACTTTCGAGAAAATAAATCAACAAATATCACATAGTACTTATGATTTGTTGTCAAAGCAGTAGAGAATGGTCCACACACGTCTGAGTGAACTCTCTTAAGGATCCTCGAGGCTCGGTTCTCCTTCTCATGAAAAGTGGTCTTTGCATACTTCCCCATAGTACATCCCTTGCATGTGTTTGAATGCACAAGTGTACCCTTGGGAAGACCTTTAGAAATTTGTTACATGACTTTCAAGGCTCCATGGTGTAGATGGCCCAATATCCTGTGCCATAAATCACCCTCATCTAGGCTCACCACTTTTTCCCACTTACCCATCAATTCTACGCAACCATATACATCATGTTTATAGATATTCTTAACTCGAATATCAGTATTCTTGGCTTGTCCTATTTTTTTGAGTCGCAAGAAATCTTTTCCTTCACTGAAAATAATATCATAGCCTCTATCCTCCAACATTGCAACTGAGACTAAATTTTTCTTCAAGCCTGGTACATGCATTACATATTTTAATTGAAAGGTTTTACCTGACTATCTCTTGAAGGTAATGGTACCAATCCTGGTAGCACTATACTTCCCTTCATCACCCATTTTGATATGCATCTGGAGGTCCTTCTCCTCCAAACTACTAAAAAGTTCTTTGTCTCACATCATGTGAAAGGAAGCACCACTATCCAAGTACCACACTGATCCCATTACACTTGACACCATGCATGAAATGAGCGAGAAGTCAAGCTCAAATTGCGAGGTCAAATCCTCTGCAGATCCTAAAGCCTTCTTTTTCTTCTTATTTTGTGGACAATTAGTGGCATAATGTCCATGCTCGTGACAGTGAAAATACTTGACTCTGGACATGTCGTGCTTCTTTCCATATTTACCGGACTCAGATTTGGAATGAAATTTATTTCCTTTCACCTTGGCAGCCAAAGCAAAATCTTCTTCATCTTAATTCTTAGATGAAGATCCATCTCTGGTATTCCGCCTGAATTCTTCTTGCTCCAAATCCGACCAAAGTCGTTCCCAATCTGGCAGCTTTTCCCTACCATTGACAGAGTCCTGATAACTATGACAACTCTTGGGAAGTCCTAGAATATCTAGCCTCACCAAATCATCATCAGCGACAGTAATTCCAATGCTCCCAAGCTCATCCCGATATTGGACAAACTTTGTTAAATATTTTGGCATGGTTTCGCCTTTATCCATCTTGATCTTCTTGAGTTTATCTTTCAGTGTCAATTTCCTATGATCATTGCTGCTCTAACGAATCTTTTCCCATCGAATCTGACACATTTCTCTAGGAACAAGGTCTAGAGTCCTTTTTTAAGTACCTTAGGGTTTGGAGTCATTAGTGCCAGACTCCTTTGTTATCGAAAGGGAGAATATATCAATGTATCCTGATTTATATATTCTATCAAGTGATCGACTTCAACTCATTCATTTGCACTTTTTATATTTTACTGGGGTACCTTGACTCTCATCATCATTATCGGTGAGTTGTCTCATGTTTGTTAATGGTATACATCAATGATCGTTAATCAAATGATTCCTCACATGGTCGACTTCAGCTCATTTATTCCCATAGTGTATAATTATACCATGATGATCGATGAAGACCTCGGGTTTTCATCAGCATGCTTTGGTTCACTTTGACATCTCCTTCAATTTTCTACCAATGACACCATCTGCCCTAAATGTTGCAATTCATCATAGCATCATTTTATATGTCAGCACTCGTGTTGCATGTAGTACCATTATTACACTACTTATGATTTTGTACTTGGAGATTTAGTTTTGTGACTTCACTGATCAGATATCTTTCTCAGCATCATCGATTAAATCTTCTATATGTGATACTATAACATTACTTTCATATGTACTTGTTGAGGCAGTGATCAGATGATCCACTATGTACTTTGTAGTTTCTTTTGTACTTATATACATATTGGATCCGCT
Organism: Pinus albicaulis; assembly: GCA_034641835.2. NCBI lineage: Eukaryota > Viridiplantae > Streptophyta > Pinopsida > Pinales > Pinaceae > Pinus > Pinus albicaulis. Next base: position 1,691,010,721 of record CM076580.1, read on the forward strand.
CCATAATTGATATGCATACATGCTTTACTTTCACTGAGCATGGGTATGCCCGCCTCAGACATGAGCTTGCTTTCTGATCTCTTCCATTGGTTTTTGGCAGGTTGAAATCTAGTGAAGTCCTCTCAAGAGCTCGCAAGATTCTTTCTTATGCACATAATACATTTCGGCCATCATGTACCACTTCTGACCTCATATATTAGGGGTCATATATTACAGCATCATTTATTACCTCTATATACTTGATGATTTGTGTATTGGCCTTGGGCATCCCTTTCCTTTTAGACTTGGTCCTTTACCTAAAAAATATTATTTTGAATTCCATACGTGACTTTTCCCTCTCAAAATCACGTGCAGACGTGGGTCCAGTTATACCTGACCCACGTATATAATTTAAAATATAAAAATATATATATAATTCCTTATTTTATGGCATAGGGTTTATGGGTTACACGGGAATCCTACCTATAGGAGCCCATTGCCAAATTTTTTCCCAACTGAAAAAACAAACTGTTTTGAGGAAGTATAAATACACCTCATGGGAAGACCTAAATGGGAGAGAGAGATAGGTATTGATACTATAGCCTTTTAGTCTCTGATCAAGTCTGATTATCCATGTGCCTCTTGCACTTCCTAGGTTGAGGAACCCCTTGTTTCCCTATTTGATATGTTCACCTCTTTTATGTGACATCCTTGTGTATCCTTATGGAAGAACATTGTTGAGGCTTGGGCTGGATGGATTCGGAGGACGGTTCGCTTGGAGCCATAGTTGAATCGGGTGGTATTCCTCCACATATTTTACATACATCAATAAAGAATCTTTGGCCCCTGCCTGATGTCATTATATTTAATGCTTTTATATGTGTTATGATCTTGTTATAGTTGATTTCATGCTATTTTCTATAATATTATATGATCTAACCACTAAAATTTAGCACATGCCTGCTATTACTACTAGTTTATGTGATTTTCTTGAATGAGTTGCAGGTTTTAAAGCGCGTGGAGAATCAGAGGGTTTCAACCTTGCAGAAACGACCTCAAACTTAGGACCTACGGGTAAGGTCACTTCTCCCAATTTTATTATTTTAATCATTAGGACCATTATTTTGTTTGCTTCTTGATGTTGTATGCATCTTGCTCTGTTGGGGTTCTCAACCCAAACCTAAGGGTAATTCATCTCGTAAAAAAAATGGCTATCAAGTCAAAGGAAAGAGGTCATGAAATATAATACCACCAGGCAGCATAAAACCTTCATTTCCTAAGGGCTCTCCGCAAATGCGGATTTCTCAAGTTCTTTTGTACCCTTGGGATCAAAGCCCAGGTATATTTATTGCAGTACTTGGTGAGATGGTGGGATGTAGACCGAAAAATGTCTGTGATAGGAGACCATGAGCTGGAAATAGAGGTATAAAAAATATACTTCGTTACTGGGTTTTCCAAGATGGGGAAACTATTTCAATTGTCGGGTGCTCGTGCAGGAGGAGAGAGCACGTATATGTTGATTTCTAGGCATTGTGCCTATGTTTATTGCAAGAATAAAGCAGGAAAATTGACATCGAGGAGGTAAGGGAGCTTCCATTGAAAAAAATTCTATTTACCATAGCTCGTGTGGCCGAAGTACAAGCTCTCCACTAGGTGAGAAAATCGCACCTTTAGTATGCAGTGGAATGATTAAACCCTACCATATTCAACTGGAGTGAGGGGCTTCTAGCCGATACGAAAGACCAACTCACCAAATGCAAGACGAGGAAACTGAAGAAATTTGGCTATGGATCGATTCTGGTTGCGTTCTTCCAAGAACGTGTCCCATTGTTCAAATATCAGTGGGTGGAGGTGGACACTCCCGGACCTAGGGAGCCACGGTTATCAGGGTAGGAAAATTTGATGCCTTGCCATGGAGGTGGTCGACAGATGCACTTCCCACCTGCAGTCTTTGTATGGTTAAGATAGCAGCTCATCATGGTAGATGATTGGGCCTATTTAGGGACAGATTTCACAGGAGATCATGATCTCCCACTTCCACAAGGGACACGATGGAATGACTCAGGTAAATAACTATTTTTTGATTTTTTTTGATTTTTTTTATTTTTGGTTATGTGAACTAAGATTAAAACTAATGATATTTGCATATGTTGGACCAGGGTGGCCTCCAGGGGTTTCTCCAGTAGCCATGAGGGTGGCACTTCATCTTGAGGATGCCCCATACATCAAGGGAGATGATCCTATGGTAGAGGTGGAGCATAACATGGATGCCTTGACTAGAGGCATTCCAGACTATGCGACTATTGATGACGTACCACTCTGGTACTATAGGCACACCATGGGAGTGTCAGCTATACTATGTCGGTTGTTGGGCCAAGTTGTTAGAGTTGTCACATGTTATCATGAGCCCCATGTCAAGGGATAGACATGTCCTTGGTCATCATTTTTCTGTTTATGTAGGATCAAAGAGCCATATGTATTAGAACACAAATTTTGATTTTGATGTAATAAACATTTTCAAACTCTCTCTCTCTCCTTATCTATATATATATATATATATATATATATATATATATATATATATATATATATATGTTTCCCCTTATGTATCTTAATGTTCCTATTATATCATGGTTTTTATTTCACAAATGCCTTTCTAGAACATGATTTTCCAATGTGTCTATCAATGTATTTAGATGTCTTGGAATGTGTTGATAATTTATGTAATGAAAATCTATCTTCAAGAGATGAACACGCAAATACATTCTTAAAATTTGTAGATTCCTAATGGAATAATTCATGTTTAATTGTAATACAACAAGTTGTGAATCAATTTTAACAACTAACACTCTAATACCAAGAGCAATAGATTCTGATAACAATTCGATGACTGCACTATATTGGATATCTTGTTAGTTGTACGTCCTAAACATATACCTTGTAAACTCACTAACTCATTATTGAGAGAAAAGAGTTCCCATGCAGCGGAATATATATTCTGTGTACTATGACAAGCGCCATCAGCGAAACGACAAATGGAAGAGGGTTCATCAAAATCTGCACACCAAGCGGGACATGCAGTAAGAAGTGGAAAACATGTTTGCAAACATGCAAACAATCACACCAAAATACTACACACTAATGAAACACGCATTAATTTACAAAGTATGCTTGCAAAATCAAGCATAATAATTTTCACGTAGAGCCCATTGTGGGGCTCAGACAACTGATTTCTATCATGAGTAACATAAATAAGGCTGAAATTTTATTTTTGGCATTGTATGTAGGTGTCACCTTGGCCCATGTTTTGAAATAAACCACAACAAAATTGTACCCATGCCCCCAAGACGAGGGAGGGTTACAATTCATGAAAACAATGCCCCATTTGGAAAATGGGAGAACAATAATAAATGGGTATGAGGGAGTGGGTGGGGATCCGATGTGAATATTTTCGACTATCCTTGGTTTAAAATAGATGTCAATGGGCATGGTTGTCAATATGTTTCCCATATTTCCTTCAGACAACACATCGTGGACATGAATGGGAATCTGAAGGGGAGGAATAGTTTCAGGGAAAACTAAAGAATCCAGATAGGTAGGAATTGCTCCAAGGCTACGAATAAAAGAGGAACGATGATGGATATCATTCCATATATTTTCTTCAAGATACATGACTTCATCAATGCTTTTTTCACTCGGGAAATTCTCGTTCAAAAGATCATAAAAATTCAAAAATACAAGCCAAGAGGATTGTGAATACGAGTCTAGGATTGTACTCAATCTGTCATTAGTTTAAGATGCAGCCATAGAGGAAAAAAGGACAACTTGATAGGCTTTTTCAACGGAGCTGAGTGACATGGCGTTGCCAAAATGGTCAATCTAATGAGGGTTGGGTATGATCCAAGAGTCATTACTAGATGATATCATGTTAATCGAGGCAACAGTGGGTAGAGGAAGGGAAAAAGTTCCCATAAAATATGAGTCTTTGGAGAGACCCGCTCCAACGCTCTCATAAGGTATAGTGGATTTCCCAACGTAAGGTACATTACCTATTGAAGAGTCAGGGGAAAAGAAGGCTAGCTGGTCTACGATGACAATGTTTCCTTGAGGAAGGAAATGAAGTACGTGAAATAGAGTAAACACCACACAAAACATTGGGTGAGTCCAACTACGATCAAGTAGAAGGTTATAATTGAGACGTTGAATTTCCATTCCTTGGGTATAGGTTAGAGGCTTAAATCACTGATGCAACCAAACCAAGAATCGCAACCATGAACTACTTTTCACAACGGAAAATATAAAGCATTAAACCACATATGCACAATATACAAAATTTTAAACAAAATTGTACAATAATGTACAATCACCAATATTCATTATATTAAACCAAATATGAATAATACAACAGTCTATGGTATAAAAGATACAATGAAAAACGTGGCTACAACTCTTCTCTAGTGTATATTATCCTACCAGTCCTTTGCACCCATACTACTCATTAGTAGTGCCTTAGTCCATCAAGGCATATACACATCGAGACTTTAGGAGGGCTACCACCTAACACTGTTGCATGTCCATCTGTAGAGTGTACATGGGTTGATCCAATCTACTCTCTAGGTTGGCCAATACCCGGGCTCTAAACTTCCAGTCTAGCAACAACTTTCGTCCATCAAATTGTTACACTTCAACACCTATCTTCACCCAACCTTTATCTACTCTTGGTCCTTAAAGATAGATCGTCTAGGGCTACTTTGGGTAGCCAGTGCGATGCCCTCCAACAAACCTATGGCACCCAATACAATCATTTTTTATTTGGCTCCTATTATGACACTTCACCAACTCATAATTTCATACACATGGCATCAACAAGCTACAACTTCACAATCCAATGCATAGTCACACCTTGACCCAATACACCTCACAAAACATTATTGTTCACCTTGTTGCATTGCTGCAATACTGCATCACTAGTTAGGGCATCACCCTACAACATTTATCCTCCACACAAATCAACAAATAAACCCTCTAAATACTACAATCCTACAAGGGAATATTTCTCCACTCCTATGATGCCCATGTTTTCTTGTTTTAACCCAAAATGCAACACCTAAGTGGCCTCTAGCTTCCAGATATGGCCTACATCCTAGGTCAGCAGCTAGTTGTAGTTGTGGATCCCTTATAAACTGGCCCAAATAGTCCTAAAACAACATTATTCTCTCCTCTATCATTGTGACCTTCCCTACCCAACAGTCTGCACCCAAGACGACACCTTCACCATGCCTCAAACAACCCTAAGGCACATCCGTTGTCTCCTACAACACTTCGGTCTCACCACAGAAAATAACCACACTGTAACTGGCCTTCCTCATGCAGTCTTTGGCTCCTCTTACTACAGCTAAGCCTCCTTCTATTTCAAAGATGTACTGGCACTTCTTGGATGTAAAAACAACAAGATGTCACCCTCAATTTATATCCTAAACTAAGAGCTCCACTGAATCATGAAGAGACACATCTATTGGAGTGTTTTACACCAAGCCTACATGACTTGGCAACCAATAATTAACTTTTCAACTTCAAAAATTTATTTATCTCTAAGGAAAACTCCGATTCAGATGATTCCCATTGCATTCGAATGATATCAATTAGCACTATCATCCTCATCCATCACATTTCTGGCCCACATCATGCTAGGTGCAAAACCCCACACTTGGAAACCAGGCCCACAAGTTTCCCTTGTGGTGCTTTTCCCTCCAAACCTTGAACCCTATTAGAAAATCATATATTACAGAGCAATGGAACACATAAAATATGTGGAAACACAAACACATAAATATAATGTAAAACAAGACAGACACATATATATGTGGTTCACCCAAACCTGGCTGCATCCATGGAAACAGACAGTCCTTTCTTTCTATTATCCAGCAAAATGAAGAGACACAACCTACAGAAGATCTGTTGTAATGATCCTTTACTCTCTCACACAATCCCCCTTGTTATTTCTCGCTCATAGTATACACAACATATACAGACACAATACAATACCCTCATACAACAGATGGGTTGTCTTCTAGGGAAAAAAAACCCTAGATTAAACATAACTTCTATCGTCAGATCATTTTCCTAATGAATGGCCCAGATTGACTATGAAATTAAATTATTTTACAAAGCAATTTTACATATGTTTTTAGCTTCGAGGGCATTGCTCCCGAAACCCCCCACCAGGGGGGTCTCCAAAAGGTTATCATCGCCCTCCACCCTAGACCCACCTGATGGTGATCAAACGACAGGCGACGTTGTTGCCCCATTAAGAATAGGGGTCCAACGCAGCAATACATCTAAATAAATAATATAATCAGGCTCCACACCCAACAATATCCCACTTGTAGACTGATTGTAGCAACTCTACTGCTACTTCATTTGTTGGATAATGACTCCACTTTGGACCTGGTTGTTTCTCATCTTCATCATCATACTTGAAGACCAATTGAAACTGAGCAGAATCTGCAAGTGTCTGGAAGTGGAGGTTTTTGAGAAAGGTCCACAAACATCAAAGTGGATCCTTTCCAAGACTACATGTGCTTTTTTTTCCCAATCATGGAATGTGGATTGTGTGTACTTCCACGAGTTACATCCTTTACATGCATCATGTTTCTCAAGTTCTCCTTTAGTGAGAACTGTGGTTATCTGTTGCATAATATTCAGGGGTCGTCGTGCAAATGGCCAATTATTTTGTTCCAAATTTCACTGACACTATGGCTCTACATCTTCTCTGCCTTAGTGCTTAATGCAACACAATCCTATGTATCTAGCTTATGCAGGTTCTTCACATGAACCTCATTTTGCTTCACCTATCTTGTGTCTATGTGCCTCAGTAATTCTTTTCCTTTACTAAAGATCATATCATAAGCATGATCTTTAAAAACTGCAATAGAGATGGGATTTTTATTTAGGTCCTGAATGAACATGACATCCTTAAACCCGATAGGGGAGCCTGACTCCCTATGAAAGGTGGTTGTACCAATCTCATTCGCACTATACCTTCTGTCATCCCCCAGCTCAATGTGCATCTGCAAATATTTTTGTTCCAAGTCACTGAAAAACTCTCTACACCCTATCATGTAGAACGATTCAACTTATTTCAAGTACCACACACTCCCCATCATTATGTTGTCCACGCATGCGATAAGGGTAAACTCAAGCTCGAACTATGAAGCCAAGGCTTCACCTACTGCTCCTCATGAGGTACTCTTTTTTTCCTTTTTGTGTGGACACTTCATGGCATAGTTCTTGAATTCATGACAATGGAAGCATTTAATTTTGGATAAATCTTTCTTCTTGCCCCCTTGGATGGAATCTGGTTTGGATTGAGATTTCTTCCCTTTTCCCTTCTTTGTATTTCCAACCAGTGAAATATTTTCTTCATCCTCGTCATTGGATGAAGTCCAATCTCTGGCATTCTACCTTATTTCCTCATGTACCAAATCGGACCATAAGCGTTCACAATTTTTTGGTTTCTCCCTCTCGTTCACTAAATCTTGGTAGTTATGCCAACTCTCTAGAAGGCCTAGAAGAGCTAGGATTACCAAGTCATCTTATGTAACATTTATACCATCCCCACCAAGTTCATCACGACATTATGTGAACATGCTCAGATACTGTGAAATAGTATCATTATTCTGCATCTTGATATTTTAAATTTTATCCTTGAGTTCCAACTTCCTGTGGTCACTACTATTATCGAACAATTTTGTCAGCCTCTTTCCACATTGCGAACTAAGTTTATTTTCTATGGATCTTTGAGACAATGTGATCATGTACTCCTCCAATATTATTCTCTCACCTGATACATCTTCAGACCGATCAAGGTTCTAGGCATCGATTTCACTGTTCTTACAACATTTGTTCCCATGTGTCTTAGCAATACATCATCCAATACCTCATCCTTGCAAACTGTGTCTAGAGCTACCTCAAGGTATACTCTAGCCTCAAATTCACCAAGGCCATACTCTCAACTCAGAAGAAATCCACATTGCACCGAACTCGAAATCGAACCCTTGGATAAGCAAATTCCGAAATTCCGCTCTAATGTGAACTCGTTATGAAATTATGTCAAATGATGTTGTATATTTGTAACTTCCTACAATTTTAACTGTAATCTCAAGACACAAACGTACTCTTACTACTATGCACAAATTAATTCACAATCTTAGAAACAATAATTGCATACATGAAATAAGAAATAATACACATGCACATGGTATTTTTTCTGGGGAAATAAATCTGCTAAAAACCCCAATGCATGCTCGCATGAATCTAATGAATAGAGATGTATTACAATTTCTTTTCTCAACTGAGCACCACCTGCAAGTGAATAACCTATCTCTCTACTCCTCTACTCACTGAGAAGCTCTGATCCAGACTTACTCAATTTCTGCCTCTACTTGAGCCCCTATTTCCTTGTGTTGTTCCTTGAAAAATTAGGGCCCTATTATTTAGGAATTTCTCCAAAATGGATTTTGAAATTCCTTGGGTTGATCATCTAATTGCATGAAACGCCTGTACACTCAAGGCTAGTCCACAATTGATGTTACACTTCCTTGTAATCTCCACCAAGCATGGGTAACTCAAATTCTCTGCATGCACTAGCTTTTTTGGGTTGATTTATCAGTTAACTAGATGATCACTGAGTTTGACTAAAGTTCCACTACACAACTGACCTTCCACTAGCTCCTCCAACATTTAGAGCTAGTTTAACTAGAAAAAAACTTGAAATTACTAACCTTGATTGCTACATATTAGAAATCACACATGCTTAACTTAATTCTAACTCCCCCAAATCGAATTTAATGAGATAACTGAGTGACAATATCCATGTCACACAAGTTAATTGCATCCAATTTGTCTGTTAATGTAGAAATTCAATATTTCTCAATTTGATCAAGGAAAAATCAAATTGAGAATTTCTTGCTACATTTTTCAACATGTTTTATTTTTGGAGTATGGGTTTCATACTGAATTTTGAGTCAAAAGCATGTTTGTAACACCCTCTTCCCACATCTACCCAAGTAATTGGCCAACCAGGATAAACATGCGATGAGAGGCTACTAAAATGGGATTCAACCTTCTAGATGACCTTAAGGAAGTGGAACCAACGGAAACTTGAAAAACAGACCTTACACAGGATTAATAACACCTCTAGGAGGTAACCCAACCTCCATACCCCTAAACCCTGAGGGGGAACAAATTTTTTACCCTTTTTAGCCTTAATTAGAGGCATGTAAGGGCAAGGAAGCGGATAGAATCTTATAGTAGTGGGCATGCAAAGGCAAGGTCGCGGCCATGGCCCCGAAAAGTCAGTTTTGTGCCTGCAACTCTATGATTTGTGAAACTTTTTCAGCCCCAGAGCCTATAGGAATTTACAACGTAATTTCCTTAGATCAATAACCAAAGGTCACTACTCACAAACAGATTGCAAATCAATACACCAGTATAATCACGTGGTTAAAACCCTCAAAGAAGGAAACAGTCCATGTCCTGAGCCAACGCGGCCACTTCAAGCAATTTATTAATATAAAAAAAAAAGTTACATAAGTTTCTCTCATAAACGATTATTGGAAAAATGACCCTCCATGCTCTTTAAATAGTGATCATGGACCAATTGGGTTTCAAGCCACAGATCAAGTGACGTTAATACCGAGGAGAGAGATAACCATCGAATCACTACAAATCGTGACCGTCGGATTATAAGTTAAAAATGTACATGGTAAATAAACACACTTTACCTAACTATACACTAGACTAAGTTATTCTTAGCTATTTCCTATGTGTCAGAATATCCTAACATCCCCCCTTCAGAACAACTAGGGATAGGATTGAATAATTTACAAAAGTAACACAAAAGGAGCATATTTCCTATGTGTCGAAATATCCTAACATCCCCCCTTAATAACAACTTGGGATAGGATTGAAGGATTTACAAAAGTGACACAATAGCAGAAGGAAGGAGGCATTAGAGCCTATCCCCCCTTAATGACAACTTTCCTGAACTCCAAGCATGGATCGAAGTTTGGTAAAATTTGGTTTTGTGAGAGCCTTTGTAAAGATATCGGCTACTTGATCATTGGTTGGACAGTACTGCACTTCAAGAACATGATCATGAATGAGAGTTCTGATGAAGTGTATGTGGATTTCAATGTGTTTCATACGTTGATGCTGAAATATATTTTAAAACAGTTCAATGGCACTCTGATTATCACACCAAAGTGTAGTTAGATGCTGCTGATGAAGACCAAATTCAGACAGGATCTGACGAAGCCACATGGCTTCCTTGCCGGCTTCAACTGCACCACGATACTCTGCTTCAGCCGAAGAACGAGAGATGGCACTTTGTTTCTTACAAGACCAAGTAATAGGTCCTGAACCAAGATTGAATTCATATCCTTCGGTAGACTTTCGATCATCAGGGTCACCAGCCCAATCAGAATTAGTGAAACCGATCAATAATGGAGATGCTCCTGCACTGTAATGAATCCCGAACTGAATTGTAACTCAAATATATCGAAGTATTCTTTTAGCTACTTTCCAGTGACTTTCATGAGGTTGGTGCATAAACCGAACGACAAGGCCAACGGCAAAGGAAAGGTTAGGACGAGTATGTGTTAGCCATGTGTATTAGAACACAAATTTTGATTTTGATGTAATAAACATTTTTCAACTCAAACACTCTCTCTCTCTCTCTCTCTCTCTCTCTCTCTCTCTCTCTCTCTCTATATATATATATATATATATATATATATATATATATATATATATATATATATATATATATATATATATATATATATATATACATGTTTCACAAATTTTGATTTTGATGTAATAAACATGTTTCTCTCTCTCTCTCTCTCTCTCTCTCTCTCTCTCTCTCTCTCTCTCTAGATATATATATATATATATATATATATATATATACATGTTTCACAAATTTTGATTTTGATGTAACAAACATGTTTCACTCTCTCTCTCTCTCTCTCTCTTTCTATACACGTTTCACAAATTTTGATTTTGATGTAACAAACATGTTTCACTCACTCACTCACTCTCTCTCTCACTCACTCACTCACTCACTCTCTCTCTCTCTCTCTCTCACTCACTCCCTCTCTCTCTCACTCTCTCTCTCACTCTCTCACTCTCTCTCTCTCTCTCTCTCTCTCTCTCTCTCTCTCATATATCATGGTTCTTATGTATCTTAATGTTCCTATTATATCATGGTTTTTCTTTTTACATGTGTCACAAATTCCTTTCTAGAACATGATTTTCCAATGTGTCTATCAATGTATTTAGATAACCGTGTGTTTGATAAATTATAATGAGAATCTATCTCCAAGAGATGAACACGCAAATACATTCTTAAAATTTGTAGATTCCTAATGGAATAATTCATGTTTAATTGTAATACAACAAGTTGTGAATCAATTTTAACAACTAACACCCTAATACCAAGAGCATCTTAAAATTTGTAGATTCCTAATGGAATAATTCATGTTTAATTGTAATACAACAAGTTGTGAATCAATTTTAACAACTAACACCCTAATACCATGAGAAATAGATTCTGATAACAATTCGATGGCTGCACTATATTGGATATCTTGTTAGTTGTACGTCCTAAACATATACCTTGTAAACTCACTAACTCATTATTGAGAGAAAAGAGTTCCCATGCAGCGGAATATATATTCTATGTACTATGACAAGCGCCATCAGCGAAACGACAAATGGAAGAGGGTTCGTCAAAATCTGCACACCAAGCGAGACATGCAGTAAGAAGTGGAAAACATGTTTGCAAACATGCAAAAAATCACACCAAAATACTACACACTAATGAAACATGCATTAATTTACAAAGTATCCTTGCAAAATCAAGCATAATAATTTTCACGTAGAGCCCATTGTGGGGCTCAAACAACTGATTTCTATCATGAGTAACATAAATAAGGCTGAAATTTTATTTTTGGCATTGTATGTAGGTGTCACCTTGGCCCATGTTTTGAAATAAACCACAACAAAATTGTACCCATGCCCCCAAGACGAGGGAGGGTTACAATTCATGAAAACAATGCCCCATTTGGAAAATGGGAGAACAATAATAAATGGGTATGAGGGAGTGGGTGGGGATCCGATGTGAATATTTTAGACTATCCTTGGTTTAAAATAGATGTCAATGTGCATGGTTGTCAATATGTTTCCCATATTTCCTTCAGACAACACATCGTGGACTTCAATGGGAATCTGAAGGGGAGGAATAGTTTCAGGGAAAACTAAAGAATCTAGATAGGTAGGAATTGCTCCAAGGCTACGAAGAAAAGAGGAACGATGATGGATATCATTTCATATATTTTCCTCAAGATACATGACTTCATCAATGCTTTTTTCACTCGGGAAATTCTCGTTCAAAATATCATAAAAATCCAAAAATACAAGCCAAGAGGATTGTGAATACAAGTCTAGGATTGTACTCAATCTGTCATTAGTTTAAGATGCAGCCATAGAGGAAAAAAGGACAACTTGATAGGCTTTTTCAACGGAGCTGAGTGACATGGCGTTGCCAAAATGGTCAATCTAATGAGGGTTGGGTATGATCCAAGGGTCATTACTAGATGATATCATGTTAATCGAGGCAACAGTGGGTAGAGGAAGGGGAAAAGTTCCCATAAAATATGAGTCTTTGGAGAGACCCGCTCCAACGCTCTCATAAGGTATAGTGGATTTCCCAACGTAAGGACAACTCGGATTCAGACGATTCCCAATGCATTCGAATGATATCAATTAGCACTATCATCCTCATCCATCACATTTCACACCTCCATCACATTTTTGGCCCACATCACGCTAGGTGCAAAACCCCACACTTGGAAACCAAGCCCACAAGTTTCCCTAGTGGTGTTTTTCCCTCCAAACCTTGAACCCTATTAGAAAATCATATATTACAGAGCAATGGAACACATAAAATATGTGGAAACACAAACACATGAATATAATATAAAACAAGATAGACACATATATATGTGGTTCACCCAAACCTGGCTGCGTCCACGGAAACAGACAGTCCTTTCTTTCTATTATCCAGCAAAATGAAGAGACACAACCTACAGAAGATCTGTTGTAATGATCCTTTACTCTCTCACACAATCCCCCTTGTTATTTCTCACTCATAGTATACACAACATATACAAACACAATACAATACCCTCATACAACAGATGGGTGGTCTTCTAGGGAAAAAAAACCCTAGATTAAACATAACTTCTACTGTCAGATCATTTTCCCAATGAATGGCCCAGATTGACTATGAAATCACATTATTTTACAAAGCAATTTTATATATGTTTTTAGATTCGAGGGAATTTCTCCCGAAACCCCCCACCAAGGGGGTCTCCAAAAGGTTATCGTCGTCCTCTACCCTGGACCCACCTGATGATGATCAAACGACAGGCAGCATTGCTGCCCCATTAAGAATAGGGGTCCAACGCAGCAATACATCTAAATAAATAATATAATCAGGCTCCACACCCAACAATATCCCAATTGTAGACTGATTGTAGCAACTCTACTGCTACTTCATTTGTTGGATAATGACTCCACTTTGGACCTGGTTGTTTCTCATCTTCATCACCATACTTGAAGACCCATTGAAACTGAGCAGAATCTGCAAGTGTCTAGAAGTGGAGGTTTTTGAGAAAGGCCCACAAACATCAAAGTGGATCCTTTCCAAGACTACATGTGCTTTTTTTTCCCAATCATGGAATGTGGATTGTGTGTACTTCCCCGAGTTACATCATTTACATGCATCATGTTTCTCAAGTTCTCCTTTAGTGAGAACTGTGGTTATCTTTTGCATAATATTCAGGGGTCGTCGTGCAAATGGCCAATTATTTTGTTCCAAATTTCACTGACACTGTGGCTCTTCATCTTCTATGCCTTAGTGCTTAATGCAACACAATCCTATGCATCTAGCTTATGCAGGTTCTTCACATGAACCTCATTTTGCTTCACCTGTCTTGTGTCTATGTGCCTCAGTAATTCTTTTCCTTTGCTGAAGATCATATCATAATCATGATCTTTCGAAACTGCAATAGAGATGGGATTTTTATTTAGGTCCTGAATGAACATGACATCCTTAAGCCCAATAGGGGAGCCTGACTCCCTATGAAAGGTGGTTGTACCAATCTCATTCGCACTATACCTTCTGTCATCCCCCAGCTCAATGTGCATCTGCAAATATTTTTGTTCCAGGTCACTGAAAAAATCTCTACACCCTATCATGTATAACGATTCAACTTATATCAAGTACCACACACTCCCCATCATTATGTTGTCCATGCATGCGATAAGGGTAAACTCAAGCTCGAACTATGAAGCCAAGGCTTCACCTACTGCTCCTCATGAGGTACTCTTTTTTTCCTTTTTGTGTGGACACTTCATGGCATAGTTCTTGAATTCATGACAATGGAAGCATTTAATTTTGGATAAATCTTTCTTCTTGCCCCCTTGGATGGAATCTGGTTTGGATTGAGATTTCTTCCCTTTTCCCTTCTTTGTATTTCCAACTAGTGAAATATTTTCTTCATCCTTGCCATTGGATGAAGTCCGATCTCTGACATTCTACCTTTTTTCCTCATGTACCAAATCGGACCATAAGCGTTCACAATTTTTTGGTTTCTCCCTCTCGTTCACTAAATCTTGGTAGCTATGCCAACTCTCTAGAAGGCCTAGAAGAGCTAGGATTACCAAGTCATCTTATGTAACATTTATACCATCCCCACCAAGTTCATCACGACATTATGTGAACATGCTCAGATACTGTGAAATAGTATCATTATTCTGCATCTTGATATTTTAAATTTTATCCTTGAGTTCCAACTTCCTGTGGTCACTACTATTATCGAACAATTTTGTCAGCTCTTTCCACATTGCGAACGAAGTTTATTTTCCATGGATATTTGAGACAATGTGATCTTGTACTCCCTCCAATATTATTCTCCTCACCTTGGATACATCTTTCTTACACTGAGCAAGGTTCTAGGCATCAGATTTCGTTGGTTTTACAACATTTGTCTTGATGTGTCTTAGCAATACATTGTCATCCAATACCTCATCCATGCAAAAAAATTAGAGCTAACTTCCAAGGCATACTCTAGCCTCAGTCCATTGAAGGCCATATTCTCAACTGTAAAGAAATCCTATTGCACTGAACTCGAAAATCGAACCTCCTGATAAGCAAATTCAAAATTCCTGCTCTAATGTGAATCCTACTATGATATAATGTCAAATGATTTTGTATATTTGTAACTTCTCATGAATTTTTAATCAAAATCACAAGACACAAACGTACTCTACTACTATGCACAAATTAATTCACAATCTAGAACAATAATTCCATACATGAAATAAGAAATAATACACATGCACATGGTATTTTTTCTGGGGAAATAAATCTGCTAAAAACCCCAATGCATGCTCGCATGAATCTAATGAATAGAGATGTATTACAATTTCTTTTCTCAACTGAGCACCACCTGCAAGTGAATAACCGATCTCTCTACTCCTCTACTCACTGAGAAGCTCTGATCCAGACTTACTCAATTTCTGCCTCTACTTGAGCCCCTATTTCCTTGTGTTGTTCCTTGAGAAATTAGGGCCCTATTATTTAGGAATTTCTCCAAAATGGATTTTGAAATTCCTTGGGGTGATCATCTAATTGCATGCAACGCCTGTACGCTCAAGGCTAGTCCACAATTGATGTTACACTTCCTTGTAATCTCCACCAAGCATGGGTAACTCGAATTCTATGCATACACTAGCTTTTTGGGGTTGATTTATCAGTTAACTAGATGATCACTGAGTTTGACTAAAGTTCCACTACACAACTGACCTTCCACTAGCTCCTCCAACATTTAGAGCTAGTTTAACTGGAAAAAAACTTGAAATTACTGACCTTGATTGCTACATATTAGAAATCACATATGCTTAACTTAATTCTAACTCTCCCAACTCGAATTTAATGATCTAACTGAGTGACAATATCCATGTCACACAAGTTAATTGCATCCAATTTGTCTGTTAATGTAGAAATTCAATTTTTCTCAATTTGATTAAGGAAAAATCAAATTGAGAATTTCTTGCTACATTTTTCAACATATTTTATTTTTGGAGTATGGGTTTCATACTCAATTTTGATTCAAAAGCATGTTTGTAACACCCTCTTCCCACATCTACCCAAGTAATTGGCCAACCAGGATAAACATGCGATGAGAGGCTACTAATATGGGATTCAACCTTCTAGATGACCTTAAGGAAGTGTAACCAACAGAAACTTGAAAAACAGACCTTACACAGCATTAACAACACCTCTAGGAGGTAACCCAACCTCCATACCCCTAAACCCTGAGGGGGAACAAATTTTTTACCCTGTTTTGCCTTAAGTGGAGGCATGTAAGGGCAAGGAAGCGGATAGAATCTTATAGTAGTGGGCATGCAAAGGCAAGGTCGCGGCCAGGGCCCCGAAAAGTCAGTTTTGTGCCTGCAACTCTGGGATTTGTGCAACTTTTTCAGCCCCAGAGCCTATAGGAATTTACAACGTAATTTCCTTAGATAAATAACCAAAGGTCACTACTCACAAACAGATTGCAAATCAATACACCAATATAATCACGTGGTTAAAACCCTCAAAGAAGGAAACAGTCCACGGCCTGAGACAACGCGGCCACTTCAAGAAATTTATTAATATAAAAAAAAAGTTACATATGTTTCTCTCATAAACGGTTATTGGCAAAATGACCCTCCATGCTCTTTAAATAGAGATCATGGACCAATCGGGTGTTAAGCCACAGATCAAGTGACGTTAATACTGAGGAGAGAGATAACCATCGAATCACTACAAATCGTGACCATGACACAATAGCAGAAGGAAGGAGGCATTAGAGCCTATCCCCCCTTAATGACAACTTTCCTAAACTCCAAGCATGGATCGAAGTTTGGTAAAATTTGCTTTCGTGAGAGCCTTTGTAAAGATATCGGCTACTTGATCATTGGTTGGACAGTACTGCACTTCAAGAACATGATCATGAATGAGATTTCTGATGAAGTGTATGTGGATTTCAATGTGTTTCATACGTTGATGCTGAAATATATTTTAAAATAGTTTAATGGCACTCTGATTATCACACCAAAGTGTAGTTAGATGCTGCTGATGAAGACCAAATTCAGACAGGATCTGACAAAGCCACACGGCTTCCTTGCTGGCTTCAACTGCACCACGATACTTTGCTTCAGCCGAAGAAAGAGAGATGGCACTTTGTTTCTTACAAGACCAAGTAATAGGTCCTGAACCAAGATTGAATGCATATCCTGCAATAGACTTTCTATCATTAGGGTCACCATCCCAATCAAAATCAGTGAAACCGATCAATAATGGAGATGCTCCTGCACTGTAACGAATCCCTAACTAAATTGTACCTCAAATATATCGAAGTATTCTTTTCGCTACTTTCCAGTGACTTTCATGAGGTTGGTGCATAAACCGAGTGACAAGGCCAACGACAAAGGAAAGGTTAGGACGAGTATGTGTTAGATACAGAAGTTTACCAACAAGTTGACGGTATAAGGTAGCATCAACTTGAGGGGTAGTACAAGTGACTGAAATCTTTACTCCAGACTGAAAGGGAGAAGGGGTTGGCTTACAGTCTTCCATGTGAAAGTGATGTAGAAGAACACAAGCATACTTGGACTGAGAGAAGGTAATGCCTTATTTGAATTGCAAGACTTACAGACCAAGGAAATAATTCAAGTGTCCTAAGTCTTTCATTTAAAATTTATTTTTGAGGCTAGACTTCACATGGTTTATATTTTTTGGATCACTACCAGTAATGATAAGATCATCAACATAAATAAAAAGGATGGTGAAGGACTTACCCACTTTCTTGGTGTAGACAGTGTTGTCACACCTAGAAAAGCCATTATCTAATAGAAATCTATCCATTTTGGCATACCAAGCCCAAGGAGCTTGTTTGAGACCATAGAGAGACTTCCTAAGGCGAAAAACAAGGCTGGAGTCTTTTTGGATAAATCCAGGGGGTTGTTCCATGTAGATTTATTCACGAAAATCTCCATGTAAGAAGGTGGATTTAACATCCATCTAATGGACTTCCTATTTAAAGGAGGCAGCAAGGGAAAGAACAAGGCGGATAGAATTCATTTTGGAAACAGGGGAGAAGGTTTTAGTATAGTCAATGCCTTCAAATTATGAAAAACCTTTAGCAACAAGACGAGCTTTATGTCTATCCACTTTTCCATCTGGTCCAAACTTGGTTTTGTAAACCCATCTACATCTGACAAGTTTTCTTCCTTTGGGAAGAGGAACAAGATCCCAAGTATCATTTGCCAATAAGGAACGATACTCTTCATTCATAGCTTCATCCCAATATGGATGACTATAGGATTCTTCAAAGGTTTCTGGATCAATATTTTCTTGAACTTGAGCCAATAAGGAAGAGGCTCTTTCGAACTAAGAATGTGTATGTCATCGATCGGTAGGGTCACCTGCAAGAGAACCTGTTGCAGCTCGAGTAGAGCGGACCCATCTTGGAAGTTGTGGAGTAAAAGGAATAATTTCAAGTGGTGGAGGAGGATTTTCATCCTCACTGTCATCATCTGAGCTAGAAGGAATTTTATTAAAAATAAAAGAGAGAAAGAGGTGGCACATATGCTGAATCAGGCTCACAGGCCAAAGGTGGCACACCCACTGAACTAGGCTCGCAGGCCGATATATTTTCATCAAATTTTACATCTCTTCTAATGATTATATTTTTGGATTTTGGTTGAATAATTTTGTATCCTTTTACATCTTCAGAATAACCAACAAAAATTCATTTTTCACTCTTAGGTTCTAAGGCTTTATGTTTCGCATATGGAATATGGGCTCTGATACCATGTAGGAATTTACAGGGTAAGTTCTTTAGATCAAGAACTAAAGGTCACTACTCGCAAACAGATTTCAATTCAGTACACCAGTATAATCACGTGGTTAAAACCCTCAAAGAGGGAAACAGTCCATGGTCTGAGCCAACGCGGCCACTTCAGGAAATTTATTAATATAAAAATAAAAGTTACATATGTTTCTCTCATAAATGGTTACCGGAAAAATGACCCTCCATGCTCTTTATATAGAGATCATGGACCAATCAGGTGTTAAGCCATGGATCAAGTGTCTTTAATATTGAGGAGAGATATAACCATCAGATCACTACAAATTGTGACCATCGGATTATAAGTTACAAATGTACATGGTAAAGAAACACACTTTACCTAACTCTACACTAGACTAAGTTATTCTTAACTATTTCCTATGTGTCGTAATATCCTAACAGAGCCCAGGTGACTTCCCGAAACTTCATGAAACTTTAGGAGATGATAAATAACATTATAAAAAAGGTACGGAAGCAATCACATCATCAGGAACTCATTTATACCCCTCCCGACCATGACAAGAATTTCGTCAAACATGTCACAAACATTACATATACAAGTATAAACAACAAATTTAAACTTAGGGGTCTCTTACTTATCTAAGAATAGCTAATAATCATTTCTCCCCTGTAGAAATTTGCTGAATAATGATTAATTATCCACCGAGACTATCCTGGTCACATACTATTTGAGCTTCATACATAACACATAATCTCTTCCACTTAGATCAACTCAGATCATCAAACATGCGGAAATAAAATCAAGCGATAACACATCAAATCATCATACACATTAACACAGTATGTATGGGGAAAGCTTATAGCTGAAAACCCCACAGCTATTGTGTATATTATAATGGATAAATCATGTAACAAACTCAGTACAATACTCCTCACAAGTACTCAATACTTTCTCATAAAGTTACACACAAACTAGCTCAGTTTTGAACAGGTTACTGGTTCAAAACTCACCGCTAATTGCCTTGCCTCTATTGCGCAATCATGGCCTGTCTATATAGAGATCCAAGGTTCGAATCCCCTTGGCTTGACAGCGCAATCATCATGGGAAATTCCTCCAAGTGTGGTGCAAATCTCATGCACAACTGATGTCGCCACTGATAGCTAACTCCACCCTTTCATCTACCTCTTTCACTGATCTCCACTGAACTGATCATGCACTGTAGTGAACTGATGTGTTCTTGAGTTGAATAATGAGTTACTAATTAATGAATTAAATAATATTTAATTCACTCCACTCATAACTAATTGATTAGCTAGTTAAACTAATCTCAATCAGTTCAACTAAAATAAACATAACACAACTCCACTATCTGTCTCATTAACTCCTCCAAACTTCTGCCACTGAAGTCCAACTGAAGTCAACCATGCATGATGCCATCAAACCCTTTGGAACCACGTGATTCCTCTGTCATATGCATGAGCCACTTCTGTAGCTCGAACTGAAGTGCTCCAAGAGAGTAAACTGTTGTTTATAGTCTAAATATTATTAAGGGTAAATAATATTTGACTTCCATATTTTTAGGAGAGGCAGTCTAAAAATAGACTTCGACCTCTTTCGACCTAAAATATGAGTCTCATCTATTTTTACCAACATGTCGCATACTCCAAGAATCTCAAACTGGAATCCCCGAACCATGCTCCATATGTCTAAAAATAGACATAGTCTAAAAATAGACTTTGCGCCAGAATTTGCCTGCGGGCCCACTTAGTGAAGGCGACTTCATTTCACTAAGCTCAATCATCTTGCTGCATTCTCAACACTCCCTCTCAGCAAGATATGGATTATCTGCAATCCCTATCCTGCCTCTGTGGAATTCGAACTTGCTCCTGGTGAGCGCCTTCGTCAGGATGTCGGCATCCTGATCCTCCGTGGGAACATATGAAAGCATCATGATTCTCCGCTGAACACAATCTCTGATATGATGATACCGATGCCTGAAGCCATGCTGCCTCAACTGATCCTCCTGTCTGTACCATGAACCATATCCCAATGTGCCTCTAATATAGCGCAATACATGCTTGCCTGCCTTCCAAAAGAGCTTGGTAGGCTTAACCATAGCTTGCGAAAGCTGGTTAACTGCATAGCATATATCGGGTCGTGTATTGACCGGATACATAAGCGACCCCACCAACTGTCGATAGACAGTGGCATCCACTACCTCCGCTGAAGTAGCATCCTCCTTCCTCCAACCACCAGGAAGAGGAGTGTCAACAGGCTTGCAGCCTTGCATGTTGAACCTCTCCAGAATATCTCGGGCATACTTGCCCTGAGAAACAAACAGTCCTTCGCTGCGCTGCCAAATCTCCAATCCCAGGAAATAATGAAGGATGCCCCAGTCCTTCATCTCAAACTCTCGTGCAAGATCCTCCTTGCATGAAAGTATCAACTGCTCATCGCCAGTCAAAATCAGATCATCTACATACAGTACGATGATCAACAGCTTCCCCTCCACCACAATCTGGTACAGGTTTGGATCCGCCTCACTCTTGGAGAATCCAAGCACGGTGAAGTAGCTGTCTATCCGAGTGTACCAAGCACGAGGTGCTTGCTTCAGCCCGTACAGTGCTCTCTTGAGTCGGCACACATGCGACTCACTGCTGAAGATCTCAAAACCTTCAGGCTGCTCTATGTACACCTCCTCCTCAATAACTCCATTGAGGAACGCAGTCTTCACATCCATCCGATGAATGTGCCACCCCATCTGCGCTGAGAGAGCAAGGATCGTCCGTATGGAAGAGTACCTTGCGACAGGTGCAAAAGTCTCCTCATAGTCAATCCCCTCGATCTGTGAGAAGCCACGGGCGACAAATCTCGCCTTGTTCTTCTCCACACTCCCGTCAGCCGCCTGCTTCACCTTGTAGATCCATCGCGAACCTACAACTGATTTCCCAACCGGTCTTGGGACAATCTCCCATGCACTATTCCTGATGATCGAATCATATTCTTCGATCATGGCATCAACCCATGCGGGTTCCTCCACGGCTTCCTCAAAAGAGGATGGCTCTGTCACAACACATTGACTCACAAGAGCCATGTATCCAGTGTACCGATCCGGTGACTGTCTCTATCTGCGCTGTGCTGTAGGTGGTCCTACAACCTTCTCTGCATCCCAAGCCAGTCGCTCAGCTTCTGTAGTGCGCATGCGCCCTCTGATGGTTGGCGCTGCCTGGGTGGTTTCTTCCACCTCCTGAACCTCCTCTTGTGGCTGATCCACATCCGGAAGCTCCTCCTTAGGAACTAACGGCTCCTCATCTGCATGCAAGTGTAGCTCCCTCTCAAGCGAACACTGCATGGCTTTCTCCTCCTGAAATTTTATATCCCGTCGCACAACAGTCTTTCGACTGTCTGACAAATATACCCGGTAGTTGTGAGGTGTATCGGTGTACCCCAGAAATATTCCAACCTCAGCAGTTGGATCCAGCTTCCTTCTCGCATCCTTCGTCACATGCATGTAGACAGGAGAACCAAAAATCCGCAAATGGGAAATATCAGGCCTCTTGCCAGAATAAGCCTCCTCAGGTGTACTCATGCCAAGAACCTTGTGAGGACAACGGTTCTGCACATACACTGCTGTATTGCATGCCTCAGCCCACAAGTGAAGGGGTAGGCCCTGATCATGCAACATCGCCCGTGCAGCACCCACGATCGTTCTGTTCTTCCGCTCGGCCACCCCGTTCTGCTGTGGGTTATGGGGTGCGATGAGCTCTCTCCGAATCCCTTCTGCGCTGCAGAACTCCTTGAATTCAGCCAAGATGAATTCACCACCGTTATCACTCCTTAGAGCAATCACCTTCTTCCCCGACTCCTTCTCGACCAATGCTTTAAACTCATAGAACTTCGCGAATGTATCGCTCTTCTTCTGCATGAAGAAGATCCAGCACTTTCGAGAGAAATCATCAACAAAGATCACATAATACATGTGCTTTGCTGTCGAAGCAACTGAGAAAGGACCACACACGTCTGTGTGAACTCTCTCAAGGATCGTCGTGGCGCGACTATCCTTCTCGTGAAGGGTGGCTTTCACATACTTCCCTAAAGTACACCCCTTGCACTGATCTGACTGCGCAAGAGTGCCCTTAGGAAGCCCAGTAGAAATCTGCTGCAGAATCTTTAAAGCTCCATGGTGAAGGTGGCCCAATCTCCTGTGCCACAGTTCGCCCTCATCATCCCGGCTCACCACTTCTCCCGCCTTGCATGCCATAGGTGACGCGACCATCTGCTTGCGACTAATAAGATTCTTGGTTGAACCCCTATCTTAGGGTTTCTCAGGTAGTATTATTAACGCGGGGAATTCTTTTCCCAGGCGAACCACATCATACCCCATATCCAAGGACATGCTTCTAAAATCAGGTTTCTTCTTCAATCCGGTACATGCATGACAATCTCCTTCGGTGCAAAGGGTTCTGAGGACTCTGTCACGAAAGGATATGGTACCGATACAGTCTGCTGTATCTACCATCATCGCCCATCTCGATGTGCACACCCAAATCTTTGTCCTCCAGATCTGAGAACAAATCCCGATCTCCCGTCATATGAAATGACGCACCGCTGTCCAAGAACCAAACCGATCCCATCACACTTGAAACCAAGCATGCGATCGGTGAAAATTCAAGCTCGAACTGTGAAGCCAAAGCTTCTCCATCTGCAGATCTTCCCGCTTGCTTGTTCTTCTTCTTCTTTGGACAATTGGTAGCATAATGTCCGTGATCATGGCAGTGAAAACACTTCACTTTCGCCATATCTGTTTCTTACCCTTTGCACCAGAATGAGAGGTTTTCTTACCCTTCCCCTTCTTTTCTTTGGCCACCAAAGCGCAGTTTTCTTCATCAGCTCCCTTTGATGAAGATCCATCTCGAGTAGTCCTCCTTATCTCCTCCTGCATGAGATCCGCCCCAAGGCGCTCCCATCCCGGCAGCTTCTCCCGACCATTGACACTATCTTGATATGAGTGCCAAGCCTTCGGAAGACCAAGGAGAGCCAGGTCGACCATATCCTCTTCATCGACAGTAACTCCCACACTTCCCAGTTCATCTCTGCATTGAGTGAACTTCGTGAGGTATTTGGCGATACTGTCGCCCTTCTCCATCTTGATGTTCTTGAGCTTATCTTTGAGCGCCAGCTTCCTTTGGTCACTCTTACTCTGGAATAGATCTGTCAAAGCTTTCCACATTAAATATGGAGTAGCCTTTCCATGCAGGCTGGATACAATATGATCCTTGACGCCCTCCAACGGGATCCTTCGACACTTCGCCATCTTCTTTTTCCATGCATCGACTTCAGCAGGATCAGTGGGCTTTTGGACATCCGTATCTACGAACTCCTTGAGACCATTATCTTCTAATACTGCTTCCATGCGATCCTTCCATGCAACATAATTTGAACTGCCTTCAAGAGCATATTCGAGTCGCAAACCGTTGAAAGACATTTTCAACACTGGCACCAAGAAAACAAAACTGCTGCAAAATTTCGAATTCCACCTCAAAGCTCAACCGCTCTAGATCATGAGAACAAATTATTTCTAGCACAGAGATCGACTGCAAGGGGCGTTTACCAGACCTTTCACTTTCCGAAGAAAGATGAATCCGGAGTCTACCTGGCCCGCATGCAGACTCTGTTTACCGAAATAAGTTTGTAATCACTGTGATGATCAATCTGAACTTCAATTGCTCCGATACCATGTAGAAATTTGCTGAATAATGATTAATTATCCACCGAGACTATCCTGATCACATACAATTCGAATTTATATGCAACACATAATCTCTTCCACTCAGATCATCAAACATGCGGAAATAAAATCAAGCGATAACACATCAAATCATCATACACATTAACACAGTATGTATGGGGAAAGCTTATAGCTGAAAACCCCGTAGGTATTGTGTATATTATAATGGAGAAATCAAGTAACTAACTTAGTACAATACTCCTCACAAGTACTCAGTACTTTCTCATGCAGTTACTCACAATCTAGCTCAGTTTTGAACAGGTTACTGGTTCAAAACTCACCGCCAATTGCCTTGCCTCTATTGCTTGTTTCAATGCTATGGGATGGCCTCTTTATATAGATAAACCACCAGCCTAAACTGCACAATCCTCATGGGCTTACTCCACCTATCTGTGTGTTGCAAATAGCAACAGTATAGTCACAACTGATAGCTAACTCCACCCTTTCATCTATCTCTTTCACTGGTCTCCACTGAACTGATCATACACTGTAGTGAACTGATGTGTTCTTGAGTTGAATAATGATTTACTAATTAATGAATTAAATAATATTTAATTCACTCCACTCATAACTAATTGATTAGCTAGTTAAACTAATCTCAACTAGTTCAACTAAAATAAACAGAACACAACTCCACTAGCTGTCTCATTAACTCCTCCAAACTTCTGCCACTGAAGTCCAACTGAAGTCAACCATGCATGATGCCATAAAACCCTTGGGAACCACGTGATTCCTCTGTCAGATGCATGAGCCACTTCTGTAGCTCGAACTGAAGTGCTCCAAAAGAGTAAACTTTTGTTTATAGTCTAAATATTATTAAGGGTAAATAATATTTGACTTCCCTGTTTTAAGGAGAGGCAGTCTAAAAATAGACTTCGACCTCTTTGACCTCAAAAATAGAGTCTCATCTATTTTTGCCAACATGACACATACTTCAAGAATCTCAAACTGGAATCCCCGAACCATGCTCCATATGTCTAAAAATAGATTTTGCGCCAGAATTTGCCTGCGGGCCCACTTAGTGAAGGTGACTTCATTTCACTAAGCTCCAT
This sequence comes from Pinus albicaulis, assembly GCA_034641835.2. Classification (NCBI taxonomy): domain Eukaryota; kingdom Viridiplantae; phylum Streptophyta; class Pinopsida; order Pinales; family Pinaceae; genus Pinus; species Pinus albicaulis. The sequence continues at coordinate 1,691,036,530 of CM076580.1, forward strand.
CATCTTGTTGCATTTTCAACATCCCCCACATCATAAGCTACAATACAATCTATTTGAAAATAGATACATTGTGTATTAATTTACAGGTAAAAACATAGATAGATCCATACATCATCACTAATCGTATACATGATTATAACTAGCATAATAACAACAGAAATACAATGGATACAACAACAAAAAATACATACATGAACTAATAAATTTTCATACTGAATACCAAATAAATGAGCTCTTCATTACCGAATGTAAAAATCAACTGGAGTTGGGACTTCCACATTCCACCCGACCATAGATTGGTTGAGCCAAGTCTCACTTCATCCAATCACCCTTGTGCCATATTCCAAGCATGAATGTGGCACTTTATCAAATACATCAATCAACACCAAACCAAGGCTCCAGAGACCAAACCGTCCCAACCCCAAACCAGTGATTCTGCCTCACGGTCAAACATCACTAGCCATCACGGATGGGTCTTGACCTAGGCTACTCCAAGGCTCAGAGTGTTTGTTCCAACGAAGGCTCCAGGACTAATAACGCAACCCCAGTTGTCCCTGGGCTCCAGAGTGTTTGTCCAACCAAGGCTCTAGGACTAGTAACTCAACCCACCTAGGGCTCTAGAGTGTTTTTCCAAAAAAGGCTCCAGGACTAGTAACTCAATCCAACATTTTTTTGTCAGGCTCCATAGTGTTTGTCCAACCATGGCTCCGGGAACTAATAACTAAACCCAACAGTTAAAGGAATCATGAGAACCAACCAGAAACAATCAATGGAATAAACCCATAACAGCATGGCTATCTAGGAAATGGCAAGGCTAGGAATATCCACATGCATACACCATGCATGCCAAAACTAGTGAGGAAAACATGCATGGAACTCAGTACCTGCAATTAAATCCTGCTGGAGTTGTTGATTCCGATGTCCACTTGTGCTTTCTTTCTCTCCATTTTCCTTCTTCCTCCAAATCACCAATTATCCACACTCTCCAAGAGTGCTCCAAGAAAAACCTAAGTATCCAAGAGTATGAGAGAGAGAGAGAATAATTAAAGAGCTCCAAAAATGCACTGACCAAAAATCTTGAGCAAAAGCTTCCCAACTGGTCCTCAAAAGCCTTTTTATCAATGAGGTCTCTATTTTCTTCATTTTTCATTATTTTCCTTCATTTTCCTCCTCACATGCAATATGCGACCCTTCACCTTCCTTTTCTCCTAATTTCCATTATTTTGATAAATAAATGCCACTTTACCTTTCTAAAGCCTTTTCCATTTCATTTGCCAATTTCCTTAGCCATAATAAATCGAAGTGAACACCCGCTAGGATGTTTTTCCTAACATTCAGCTTGGAATACGTGTCCCATCAACCATATTTATTATTTTAAGTTTATTACATGGAATTTTCACTAGGGATGTTACAGAACCCTCCCCCTTGGGGGAACACCATCCTCGGTGTTCAATGACACCTATTAACCAGCAAACCAATAAAAATAAAACATATTGCCTATGGAGCTTTATAACATATCTCATTGTAGTATTTACAATGACCACTACTAAAAACATGATAAACATACCATTTACTTGAGCTTTATAACATGTCTCATTACGGTATTTACAATAACAACCACATTTTCTTCAACCAACAAATAATCATATTATCTATGGATATTTATAAATCCATCTCGATACATATTTACAATAATATACACATTTTCTCAACCAGCAAATAAAAGGGTACAATTCCCATATCAGCAACGAGGGAATCAAGAGGCTTACACCTCCATCCTCAAAGTAATACCAGCATTCACCTCCTTCCCAAGAAGTCCATAATCCACTGTCAAAGTGGATTAATGAAATCCCTATTATTTAGGAATTTTGGCCTTCCTAAACTGCACAAGGATCATGAGAAATCCAATGTGTATTTGGTTGCATAGGTGCAACTCAATAATCCTACAACTGATAATTAACATCCCTTTCATATTTGTCTCAACTAGGTCTCCACTAGAACTGACATGCATGCAACTAATAATAGTAAATCATCAGTTGCATGTTAGATCACTGATTGTGAATTAAATAATATTTAATTCACTTGATCTCTCAGTGCAACAAAAAGTTACAACTAGCTCAACTGAATTTAACTCACCTAAATGAGTTAACTAATTACTCATGCATTAAACTAATGCACCAACTGTACTTTGAACTTTGTTACAACTAGAATTACTATGCATGCCTCACCAACCACCTTCAACTCTAAATTCATGAACTAATTGATTTTATCACACACAGTTAACTATCACAAGTGATTATGAGATAAGATTACATTTTATTGTCCATTTTAATTAAGGGAAAATTAAAATAGACACTGCACCAAATTTAGCCCACACCAGTGTAGGTGCTGCTAAAACCTATTGGTCCCACACTAGTGTAGGTGTTGCTTTGACCTATTGGTCCCACACTAGTGTAGGTGCTACAATTTCTTTTTGGACTTCAATATTCTTTCTGCAAAATCAGCCTTGCAATCACTTAGCATCTGAAACTTGACACCATTTTCCCATGGACATAACATTCCTCTGAGTTTCATTTACCGGTTTCGCCACCTTGCATTGAGCATAGGATTGTTCCTATCCTAGGAACTAGTGAAATTGTTTCCCGACACTCGTTCTATCCACTGTAATATAGGAATTCTTTTATTATTTTTTGGAATTCAATATGAAAAAGATAATAATAAAAATATATATATCCCAAAAATAGCGGGAACAGGAAATTACTTCCGTATTTGATGGCAGCTAGGAGTCAGTTGTGTTGATCTTGAACAAAGAAAAAAAAGAAAAGTCTTTTCTCCATTGGGATGGGCTTTTGTTTGACTTAGGAGAGCCATAACATTGTTATTGAGTCAATACTCCCCCGATTGGTTATCTCTTCCAATCACATGGAGGGTTTTTTCATGCCTCCTACATGACAAGATTATACAAAGTTATCATATGCTTCCATATAGTCACATTATGAGTCGTCCTTTTTTTCAAGGGAAGTAAACCTGAGTCAACCTTTCTGCGGTGTCTCTTGACTCATTTTTCAGTCTCTCATCCCTGGTCTGTCAGAGTCATGTTCTATCACATCAGCTATTTGTTCCTTTTCTCGTGCTTGTTTGAGAAGGTCTCTATTGACTTCTTGTTGGCGGGTTTTCCCTTATCCACTTTGACAAATTTCTCTGAGAGTAAACCTATAGCCACACCCTGGCCCTATTTTCATCATTGATAGGTGACCTTTTGCTCAGCATTTGATCAACGCCATGGGCCTTTGACTAAGTGGTTTCCCTTGTGTTCGACGCCATCTTTCATTATCACACCTAGGATTCATGCAGTACCTTGGTTTCCATTTGACCCTATTGGTGGATTCCTCCCCTCTGTGTTAGCTTTCATTATTGGTTGGTTCAGAGGGTTTCTATCATGTGCTAGAAACATTTTTTGCATGTTGGAAACGTGCTTCGGGCTATTTACTTCATTTTTATTCATCTGATTCCTTCCAAATTTTGTCCTATAGGTTACACTCGCACTGGATTGATGTGGGATTCCTTAACGCGTTCCTTCCAACGGATCTTTTCCCATCGACTCTGACACATTGCTCTGGGAACAAGGTCTAGAGTCATTTTTTCATTACCTTAGGGTTTGGATTCATTAGTGCTAGACTCCTTTGGTATCGAAAGGGAGAATACATCAATGTATCCTGATTTTTATATTCTATCAAGTGATCGACTTCAACTCATTCATTCGCACTTTTTATATTGTACTAGGGTACCTTGACTCTCATCATCGTTATCGGTGAGTTGTATCATGTTTGTTAATGGTATACATCAATGACCGGTAATCAAATGATTCCTCACATGGTCGACTTCAGCTCATTTATTCCCATAGTGTAGAATTATACCATGATGATCGATGAAGACCTCGGGTTTTCATCAGCATGCTTTGGTTCACTTTGACATCTCCTTCAATTGTCTGCCAATGACACCATCTGCCCTAAATGTTGCAATTCATCATAGCATCATTTTATATGTCGGCACTCGTGTTGCATGTAGTACCATTATTCCACTACTTATGATTTTTTACTTGGAGATTCAATTTTGTGACTTCACTGATCAGATATCTTTCTTAGCATCATCGATTAGATCTTCTATATGTGATACTATAACATTACTTTCATATGTACTTGTTTAGGCAGTGATCAGATGATCCAATATGTACTTTGCAGTTTCTTTTGTACTTATATACATATTGGATCCACTCCATAATTGATATGCAGACATGATTTACTTTCACTGAGCATGGGTATGCCCGCCTCAGACATGAGCTTGCCTTCTGATCTCTTCCATTGGTTTTTGGCAGGTTGAAATCTAGTGAAGTCCTCTCAAGAGCTCGCAAGATTCTTTCTTATGCACATAATACATTTCGGCCATCATGTACCCCTTCTGACCTCATATATTAGGGGTCATTACAGCATCATTTATTACCTCTATATACTAGATGATTTATGTATTGTCCTTGGGCAGCCCTTTCCTTTTAGACTTGGTCCTTTACCTAAAAAATATTATTTTGAATTCCATACGTGACTTTTCCCTCTCAAAAGCACGTGCAGACGCAGGTCCTGTTATACCTGACCCGTGTATATAATTTAAAATATAAAAATATATATATAATTCCGTATTTTATGGGGTAGGGTTTATGGGTTACACGGGAATCCTACCTATAGGAGCCCGTTGCCAAATTGTTTCCCAACTAAAAGAACAAACTGTTTTGAGGAAGTATAAATACACCTCATGGGAAGACCTAAATGGGAGAGAGAGATAGGTATTAATACTATAGAGTTTTAGTCTCTGATCAAGTCTGATTATCCCTGTGCCTCTTGCACTTCCCAGGTTGAGGAACCCCTTGTTTCCCTATTTGATATGTTCACCTCTTTTATGTGACATCCTTGTGTATCCTTATTGAAGAATATTGTTAAGGCTTGGGATGGATGGATCTGGAGGACGGTTCGCTTGGATCCATAGTTGAATCGACTGGTATTCCTCCACATATTTTACATACATCAATAAAGAAGCTTTGGCCCCTGCCTGATGTCATGATATTTAATGCTTTTATATGTGTTATGATCTTGTTATAGTTGATTTCATGCTATTTTCTATAATCTTATATGATCTAACCACTGACATTTAGCACATGCCTGTTATTACTATTAGTTTATGTGATTTTATTGAATGAGTTGTAGGTTTTAAAGCACGTGGAGAATCAGAGGGTTTCAACCTTGCAGAAATGACCTCAAACTTAGGACCTACGGGTAAGGTCACTTCTCCCAATTTTATTATTTTAATCATTAGGACCATTAGTTTGTTTGCTTCTTGATGTTGTATGCCTCTTGCTCTGTTGGGGTTCTCAACCCAGACCTAAGGGTAATTCATCTCGTAACAAAAATGGCTATCAGTCAAAGGAAAGAGGTCATGAAATATAATACCACCAGGCAGCATAAAACCCTCATTTCCTAAGGGCTCTCCGCAAATGCGGATTTCTCAAGTTCTTTTGTACCCTTGGGATCAAAGCCCAGGTATATTTATTGTAGTACTTGGTGAGATGGTGGGATGTAGACCAAAAAATGTCTGTGATAGGAGACCATGAGCTGGAAATAGAGGTATCAAAAATATACTTCATTACTGGGTTTTCCAAGATGGGGAAACTATTTCAATTTTCGGGTGCTCGTTCAGGAGGAGAGAGCACGTATATGTTGATTTCTAGGCATTGTGCCTATGGTTCTCGCAAGAATAAAGCAGGAAAATTGACATCAAGGAGGTAAGGGAGCTTCCATTGAAAAAAATTCTATTTACCATAGCTCGTGTGGCCGAAGTACAAGCTCTCCACTAGGTGAGAAAATCTCACCTTTAGTATGCAGTGGGATGATTAAACCCTACCATATTCAACTGGAGTGAGGGGCTTCTAGCCGATATGAAAGACCAACTCACCAAATGAAAGACGAGGAAACTGAAGAAATTTGGCTATGGATCGATTATGGTTGCATTCTTCCAAGAACATGTCCCATTGTTCAGATATCAGTGGGTGGAGGTGGACACTCCCGGACCTAGGGAGCCACAGTTATCAAGGTAGGAAAAGTTGATGCCTTGCCATGGAGGTGGTCGACAGATGCACTTCCCACCTACATTCTTTGTATGGTTAAGATAGCAGCTCATCATGGTAGATGATTGGGCCTATGTAGGGACAGATTTCAAAGGAGATCATGATCTCCCACTTCCACAAGGGACACGATGGAATGCCTCAGGTAAAGAACTATTTTTTGATTTTTTTCAATTTTTTTGATTTTTGGTTATGTGAACTGAGATTAAAACTAATGATATTTGCATATGTTGGACCAGGGTAGCCTCCAGGGGTTTCTCCAGTAGCCATGAGGGTGGCACTTCATCTTGAGGATGCCCCATACATCAAGGGAGATGATCCTATGGTAGAGGTGGAGCATAACATGGATGCCTTGACTAGAGTCATTCTAGACTATGCGACTATTGATGACGTACCACTCTGGTACTATAGGCACACCATGGGAGTGTCAGCTAGACTATGTCGGTTGCTGGGCCAAGTTGTTAGAGTTGTCACATGTTATCATGAGCCCCATGTCAGTGGAATGTCCTTGGTCATCATTTTTCTGTTTATGTAGGATCAAAGAGCCATGTGTATTAGAACACAAATTTTGATTTTGATGTAATAAACATTTTTCAAACTCTCTCTCTCTCTCTCTCTCTCTCTCTCTCTCTCTCTCTCTCTCTCTCTCTCTCTCTATATATATATATATATATATATATATATATATATATATATATATATATATATATATATATATATATATGTTTCTCCTTATGTATCTTAATGTTCCTATTATATCATGGTTTTTCTTTTTATATGTGTCACAAATGCCTTTCTAGAACATGATTTTCCAATGTGTCTATCAATGTATTTAGATGTCTTGGAATGTGTTGATAATTTATGTAATGAAAATCTATCTCCAAGAGATGAACACGCAAATACATTCTTAAAATTTGTAGATTCCTAATGGAATAATTCATGTTTAATTGTAATACAACAAGTTGTGAATCAATTTTAACAACTAACACCGTAATACCAAGAATAACCTCCTAGCTATTGAGGAAGAAATATCTGATCAAGATATGGTTCTTATTTCACTTGGAGGTCTTCCCCATGATTGGCATGTATTCAATACCACAATTCTTAATAATAATGTGATTCCTGATTTTGACGAAATATCGACGATATGCACTCAAGAGGAAACAAGAATGATGGAGAATGCTTCTAATGGTAATGGAAGTGACCCTACTTCCTTCGCTGCTCATGCAAAGAAGAAGAACCATGGTGGCCCAAGAAATAAAAACCATGGTAGAGAGGGGCCCAAAGGAAGGAAGGGAAGATGTTACACTTGTAACAAGACTGGTCACTATGTAAGAGAGTGCCCCAAAAAAAGTGACTCACCGAGGGATGATGACAACAACAACTCGAGAAGGAATGGCAGGAACAACAGGTTCCAAAGAAAAAGAAAGGCTCCCTTTGATCATAGTGGAAATGGGAAACCTTTTAAGAGGTCAAGAAATTCCAAGTACGATGAGTCTAACATTTTTGATAATAAGATAAATGAATTTATTCTTTTATCTTCCCTCTATGCTGCATCTCCACCCGACACTCTGGATGTCTGGTTGATTGATAGTGGTGCTTCAAGGCACCTCACTGGTTATAAAGAAGCCCTTTCTGATTTGGTTGAGAAGGATACTAATCTAGAAATTATCCTTGGAGATAATGCCACCTATCCCATGAAAGGGACAGGGACTGTGACCCTCCATCTATCTCAAGGTAAAGTCCTCTGATTACAAGATGTGTTGTACATACCTGATTTGAAGAAGAACCTTGTGTCCATTTCAGAAATGAAAGACAAAGGGTTCAAGATGGCATTCGTTGATGGAAAGGTACTTACCTATAAGAAGAACTTCAAGGAAGTTCTTTCTATTGGTTTTAGAGTTGATACACTCTACCAGGTCGGAGGAAGTCCATTGGGGGCTATGACATGTGATACAACTCTTCAAAAAGAGTTATGGCACTAGAGGTTTGCACACCTTCATTACAAAGCCTTTCCCAAAGCAAGGAAGGTGGTGACAGGGATGCCTGAATTTTGAGATGATCATAAAATTATATGTCAGGGTTGTGCCGAATTGAAGCATACAAGGGGACCATTCCCCTCAAGTGTCACAAAGACAACTGATATCTTGCAGTTGATTCATTCTGACTTATCTAGTATGTTGTCTGTGACATCATTGGGAGGATGTTCCTATTACATGAATTTTACAGAGGACTTCTCCCACAAGACCTAGATATATTTTTTGGATAAAAAGGACAAAGAATTCAAATGGTTCCATACCTTCAAGGCCTTATTGGAAAATAAAACAGAGAAGAAAATAAAATTTTTGAGGAATGAGAATGGGACCGAGTATGAGTCAAATGAGTTTAATGACTTTTTTAGATAAGCTGGAATTAAGAGGGAGACCACAACTGTGTACACTCCTGAGAAAAATGGTGTTGCTGAAAGAAAGAATAGGACCATTGTGGAAGCTTCTTGCGCCATGCTCTGTGATCAAGTCCTTCTGAAGTTTTTATGGGGAGAAGCTGTGAACACTGTTGTGTATGTTCAAAATAGATTTTGCATTCCACTCTGGACTCCAAAAATCCCAAAGAAGTCTTCTCTGGTAAGAAACCAAATGTTTTTCATTTTAAAGTTTTTGGTTGTCCTGGTTTGTGTTAGTGTGTTTGGTGCACGCATGTACGAAATCACACCAACTTAAGGGGTGTGGTTTGCCCTCTTAATTTATTGGTCACAGGCAAAAAAAGAAGTGGAGTCAAGCAAGTTAGTGGAACAAACTAGAATCATAAGCATAGTAGATAGAGAAATAGCATGCATATATAAAATAAACCTAAAATAAAAACTAAACCAATAAAACAAAATCTCTGAATAGAGTCAAACAACTGCAATAATCCAAACGGTGGCTCTTTCGGCCCCTTTTATTGAGTGTTGGTGGGAAATGAGGATGAAACTTTAACCCTCTTGCCAAAGGGCCCTTAGAAAATGGGTTCTAAGTTCCAGTGCAAGGATGTCTTTACATCCAAGCTTGCTTCGATGCAAAGTCTCCCTCTCTCTATTATGGTGGACTGAACTTGTTGGATGGCCAGTAATTGAGTCCCCTCTATCTTCAACTCTAGATCACACATTGCTGGTATTTCTTGGGGAAATTCTGGCCAACATAACAATGTGCTCTCCCATTCTTCATCTCTTGGTGACCCTATATAGAATAATTCAAATCCTCCTTCCCTCCCTTGTTACATTTTAGATGGTCACCCAAGGGAGGGGGATGATTCCATTGTGTGCTCCCTTGATGTCTAAGGAGGCTTTGATGGTTGTCCTTAGGCAGCTTCAAGTGTGAAATCACTTTCCTAGAGTGTGCTTTTTTGTGGTCCCGGAAAGTGACTTTCGCCACTCCCAGTATTGCGCGCATTTTGGGTCAAAAGGTGTGCAAAGGCGCTCTTCATGAAGGATTATGCGTGCAAAAGCATTTATGGCTTGCTAAAATTTGATTTTTTCTCAGACCTTAGAGATTTTTAAATACTTTCCAGATTCTCTAATGTATTTCAGCCCTGTAAATCCTTCTGCCTGACATTAAATAATGTCGTCTTCTACTTGTACAATTTTCCAGTGTTAACAGTTGCCCCATAATGTGTGGGGTCTAGGAAGAATTGTATAGCTGAAATATATTATAGTTTCTTTTTGTATATTGTGCATAGAGAGAGAGAGAGACCTGCGTGAAGCTCGGAATTGGAGACACCCTACACCAGTTCCAAGAATGACCATGTTGTTGGACCTCGTTTTTTATCTCTTTTTGTTTAGGAAATATAAATTATTTTTCCATATTATCCATCTATTTACCATCACATATACTTCATATTGACCCAAAGATGCATATATAGGTATTTAATTTATATTTTTCAATTATTAGATGTTTTTGTAAAAATTGGAATTTAAGTGCATTTTTGGACAGTAGCAGAAATTCCCGTAATAGAATTATGGTTTGCATATGTGCAAGACACTTGGGCTAGAGCTAGATATGTTTCTAGAAAGCTCAGGACTTAAGAGTAAGAGTACACCTATTGGTATAGTCATATTGAGCTTTAATAGTCCCAGTCAAAGGCAGTCAAACAAGACCAGTCTTTATGGAGGATCTCTAGAAACTAGGTCAAAACTCTCATTTTGTGAGATTTTATAAATTATGATGGATCTGATATATGAATTTGACTTGATATGATAGGATAAGGATAGTTATGACTACTTGAGACATTTTATATGAGTTTGTTAGATATTTTATCTATTTAAGCCTCAAACTTTGAAGGCTTTGATATGGAACTTGTATGACTTATTATTATTATTTCTGAGACTTGGAGACATAATTGAAGATATGTTCTATCATAATTTGATGTTGTTACATGCTGGTTGATTGATTGAAGTCTTAAGTAGCTGAATTTACCTTTAATGTGTGAGGCAAGGGTGGAGGGCCCCCACACCGAGCTAAGTGCACTTCTTAGTTTATTTCGTAGCTACAATTTCTGAATTAGTTTTCTTATGTTTAATTTGTTTATTTTCAAGTATTGGTGAATCTAATGATCATTCTTAACCTTCATATGAAAGGACAAACAAGTGTTTAAGTTAAGCACTCTTTCTATCTAATAAATATTTTCAGTTAGAATTCATCTTTACATGCCTTTACATGCTTTGATTGTTTATGGATCTTAATCTTGTTTCTATTCTGCATACGAAGAGACAACCAGTATTTAATTTAAATAATTCTTCTATCTGATTAAGAGTTCAAAACTAAGATTCATCTTTCCTGCTTTCTGAATTCATGTTTTCACAATAGCATTAATGATAAATGAATTAAATGATGAAGGACAACCAAGACCTCTTTTAGTGAAGAGACTCTTCAATTATTACTTCATATATATTAATCTATTTCTTAGTTAAATTTCATGTTTTCACAATAGCATTGATGATAAATGAATTAAATGATGAGGGACAACCAGGACCTCTTTTAGTGAAGAGCCTCTTCAATTATTACTTCATGAATTTTAATCTATTTTTTAGAATTTAGAAATTATTCAAGTTAGATTTATATTTGTAATACGCATTTCCCTAATCATCAATAAACCATCTTCTGAATTGATCACAACTGAAACCCATATACTTTGGGGATGCTTCTAAGTTCCACTAACCTGAATTGATAATAAATACTTGCATTAGTTTACAACAGTAAATTGACCCAAAACATTTCCTATGGGACCCCTGTAATAACATTTAATAAAATATATATATATAGATTTTCTATGAGGTGGGCATGTCCCATGCTCGTGATGTTATGGCTAGTTAAACAAATCTATTTGATAGATACATGTTCTGTCTGTGTCACTAATATGTTAGTGATCTAGTGGTTGTTGATGACGACTGCTGACACCCTTTGGGGCGTTTTTCCTTTGACAATAGGTGGAATGTGGTACCCATATGCATAAACTTGCTATGGAATATAGCTATGCATGGTACGCATAGGTGTTGGCTGGGACCTTCCCGTGTAAGCATTGTTGAAAGAGACGCTTATGAAGGCATGGGTCTTCGACGAAATTTATCAAAGTACAATGGTTGTAAGGTACAATACCATCTTGACATGAAATATCTTGTTGTAGTCAAATGTCAGGAGGATTGATGACATCTGTGGGCAATGATGTCTCCCACAGTGCCACCCTAGGATGCCCCTTTTATGGAGAGGGGTGATCCAAGGTACCACTTCCTTTTTGGAAAATAGGTGTTGAAGTCAACAAAAAGGAAGCCTCAATTGAACGAGGGGTTTCTGATATGAAGGGTAAGGGACCTGGATGTGATGGGTTTAACATAGGAATGTTGGTGAGGGATGACTGAAAACTAATGATGGGGATTCAGTGGCCCAAGGTCGGAGTATACTAAGCATCTTGGTGGCAGTCATAGTTATTTTTGATGGGGAAAATCCCTGGAGTCGGTAGGACTTCTAGGGTGGGTATAAACTGGCTATGAATGTCAGGTGGCTTGTGCGTGTCAGTGTAATATTCCGACCAAGGGTGTTCAGGGACTGTTTCCATGGGAGAAAATATGGATGAGAGGGTGGGGGACATAGTGCACCATTTACGGTCTCCGTACACTTACCAAAAGAATAAAATAATGTTGTTTGTTTTGTACAAAACACAGAGACGCATGCCCCAAAACATGAAAATGTTCGCTCACTGATGTTGTGAGGAAGGTGTTTTGTTGAGGGTGGGGGGCCCATTGGTTGGTCTCATGTGTGAGTTTGATGAGGCAGATGAAAAAGTATCGCAGATGGGATTATGCTAGTGGAGGTATGGTGGGCCAAATGTGAGGCGCGGTAATTCGCTTTTGATCTGCTTGTACAACCTGGTCGTCCAAGAAGGAGTTTTTATTATGTATGGTAAAACTTGACTTTATGCATGGTGGGTGGATGGATGGGCATGAAATGCTTCTTGGACTAAAGTGGTATGGCCATGGTGTCACTTTTGTTGTGATATGTGGCCTACTATGGGTGACAAGCGCCATGGAGGGGAGGCTCTACCGACCAACGAGGATGTTTATCATGCGCAAGGTGAGGTGATGATAAACACGGTCAGATATGTGGAACCTATGGTCGATTTCTGATGGAGAAATTATGTCAGGATATGCAGAGCTTTCTGGGACTCTATCATGCTAGGGGTAGAATGAAAATTGCTCTGGAAATTGTGGATGGAGTTGTGAATGGTTTGTGAGATTTTCCTGCAAAAACAACCACCTCAAGTGAAAGCATCTTCTTTATAAAATATTATTGAAAGTCATGATCTTTAAAAAAGAAGATGAGAGAGGGCATACCTGCAGGCGTTGAAAATTTATTTTTTTGGGAGTGCGAATGTGTGGCATTGCCTCTATTTGTTATGGAGTGTTGATCACAATGTTGCTTACGGTTCCGAGAATGGACCTTCTAATCTCTCATTATGATCCTCCAAAGTTTTTTAAAAAGGTCCATATATAGGTGAATATGGCCCTAATTCAATTCATTTGTACTTTTTGAGTTCTTAAGAGGTCAGAGGCTTATGCGAAGCAGTTCTTGCCGTTGCAGTCAGCCTGAGCACTAGGGATTAGTGATATCATGCCCAAGTAACCTCCATGATGTCCTGCACTTTAATTTTTTCAGTCTGTGTGTGCCAGGATACATACAAATTTGGTTTGTACGGATTCTGGGTGATTTTTTCCCTAGATTGCACGGGCAATCAGGGCAAGGGCACACCCTCTGTGCGAATTTTCTGCGGATATGCATACTTTAAGCGCTCTGTTCCCCTTCTTAGGTGCACCTCAAGTGCACCTGTGGCAAATAAAAGCATGCCTTTAGCATGCCTGTCTGAGGGACAGGCGCACAAAAGGCCGAGGCGAAAAATTTCTGAGTTTTTGCCTATTTTTGATGTTTTTCTGTTTCTAATGGGTTCTTGTTTGGATGAAAATTTGTTGTGGAGGGAGTGGGATTGGCCCGAGCTCCGTATTGCATTTTTTTTTTATGCTGGGGCGCGCCATCAACTGGCGCAATGGGGGCTCCTAAATTTCGCAGAGAACGAGCTTCTTCGGTCACAGGACCGATTGCTTCGTTACTTGATCCAGCATTGGCATAGGAGGCGCAACATGTTTTTGTTGCATGGGACTAACCTAGCCATACACTTGGAGATAAATGTATATTTTGTGACCGAGTCACTACCATGGTGAGGTGTTGAGGTATCCGCTCCCTTCTGGGAGAGTGGATTTGGAGAGGTTCTAGAGACGTCATTGTGGTGGGGCGCCTCTTACGGAGGGGTGCATAAACATTGCATCAGTGACAGATTTGGCCGAGCGGTGTGCTCTGGAAGTGATTGTACAACTTGTAGGGTCATCGGCTCCACATCGGGCACTAGGTCCCTAGGTTGGAGTCTTGCACTAGCTGAGGGCCAGAAACTTCTTTGCTTTTGCCTGTTTTTACTATGAAGGAATGGTGACGCAGCTCCACAAGGTTCGCAATGGATCGAGGTTGTTTGCATATGCCAGAATTCTATGCAGAATTATGTACGAGAGGGTAGTGCTGCTAAGACCAGTGGTGGCGGTGCCTCCTGGGGGGCCACAAGAGCCTCGCATGAGGAGGTGGGCTCCGGTGATGGCGCGGGATGGTGGGGGTATGGTGGGGTGTTGCTAGAATGCCACGATGGAGGCCTGGTTCGAGGTGAACCACCAGATGTTTTTGCCATTCCCATATGCAGGGATGGACTTCTAGGGGTATCCAGAGATGGGTCTCCCTCCTGGTTACGCTTGGGAGCCAACATGTACGTTTTTTATGTTTTTTTCATCTATTTGAGTATATATGTGCTTTTGTGTTTTAATAGTGACACTTGGTCTCGAGCTGGATATGTCTCTAGAAAGCTTGGGAACTAAGAGTAAGAGTACACATGTTGGTACAGTCAAATTGAGTTTTAATAAGCCGAGTCAAAGGCGATCAAACAGGACCAGTCTTTATGGAGGATCCCTAGAAACTAGGTCAAAACTCTCATTTTGTGGGATTTTCTAGATTATGATGGATCTGATAGATGAATTCAACTTGATATGATAGGATAAGGATATTTATGACTACTTGAGACATTTAGGATGAGTTTGTTAGATATTTTATCTATTTAAGACTCAAACTTTGAAGGCTTTGCTAAGGAACTTGTATGACTTAATATTATTATTTTTGAGACTTGGAGACATAATTGAAGATCTGTTCTATCATTTTTTGATGTTGTTACAGGTTGGTTGATTGATTGAAGTCTTAAGTAGCTAAATTTACCTTCAATGTGCGAGGCAAGGGTGGAGGTTCCCCACACCGAGCTAAGTGTACTTCTTAGGTTATTTCGTAGCTGCAATTTCTGAATTAATTTTGCTTATTTTTAATTTGTTTATTTTCAAGTATTGGTGAATCTAATGATCATTCTTAACCTTCATATGAAAGGACAAACAAATGTTTAAGTTAAGCACTCTTTGTATCTAATCAATATTTTCAGTTAGAATTCATCTTTACATGCCTTTACATGCTTTGATTGTTGATGGATCTTAATATTGTTTCTATTATGCATATGAAGAAACAAACCAGTATTTAAGTTAAATACTTCTTCTATCTGATTAAGAGTTCAAAACTGAGATTCATCTTTCCTTTTTTCACAATAGCATTAATGATAAATGAATTAAATGATGAAGGACAACTAGGACCTCTTTTAGTGAA
This sequence comes from Pinus albicaulis, assembly GCA_034641835.2. NCBI lineage: Eukaryota > Viridiplantae > Streptophyta > Pinopsida > Pinales > Pinaceae > Pinus > Pinus albicaulis. The sequence continues at coordinate 1,691,051,962 of CM076580.1, forward strand.
GAGCCTCTTCAATTATTACTTCATATATCTTAATCTATTATTTAGTTAAATTTCTTGTTTTCACAATAGCATTGATGACAAATGAATTAAATGATGAAGGACAACCAGGACCTCTTTTAGTGAAGATCCTCTTCAATTATTACTTCATGAATCTTAATCTATTGTTTAGAATTTAGAGATTATTTAAGTTAGATTTATATTTATAATATGCATTTCCCTAATCATCAATAAACCATGTTAGTATGAATCTTTTGTTGAAGTGTACGAAAAAATACCACTTTAGCTACGCATAAATTATAGCCCTAACATCAAATATGGCTGCCAATATCTTCAGATCTACAGTTAGTTGATCAAGACAAATGCTGCACAAAATCCATATCTATGCATAAAAAGACATTAAGCAGTAAAAAATAAGGTTTTGCTCCATGCATCTAATAGACAAGACAAGAATAATATGTTTTAAAGAATTTTATATTAAGGGCACCTGGGAGGAAAAAAAGAAAGGTGTTTCCAATTCTCCTCAATGGGATGGGTTCTTGAAAGTCCTCAGCACTTCAGATCTAGCATTTCTCTCTCTTGTTGATGTAGAAAACCAAAACAAACATAGAACTCAAAGGGAGCTCACAAAGCGGAGAATGTGACAATGATAATGGCTCAAAGTCAGACTAAGAGTATAGATCCAGAGTTATCTAATGGGAAACCAAAGGTGACAAATGAATGGGAAAACCCTTCTATTTATAATAAAATATTGGGTCATTCTAGATCTTGGTGTATGATTAAAATAATATTAACCAAATCTAGATCCACCTTTTATGGAATATTTTATTATATTTGTTGGAGGGAAAAGGTATTTGACTTGGGTCAAATTCCTTTATTTGTAAATAATAAATAAATAAATGATTTATTTATTATTTTAAGGAAGTGGTTGAATGATAATTAAATAAATAATAATTTATTTAATTATTTATAAATTATTTAGTCATATTTAACAAGGAATATTATTTAAATAAGATTTAAATAATTATTCCTAGAAAATAATAAGATAAATAAGGATTTATCTAATTAATTTCTTTGTTTTGGGTTAAACATGACCAGGAATAATAATTAAATTATTGTTTAATTAATTATTCCTTGAGAAAAATCAAACAAATATAGGTTTGTTTAATATTTCCTTTTGGGGTTTCCTGTTTAGACCATAAACAACCTAATAAATGTGTTTTATTAAGTTATTTTACATAGTGAAAGCAATTTTACTTAGGGTAAAATTGGTCTTACATGGTGTACTTGGGTCCATCTAATGATAATAGGTTAGATGACCAGAAAATGGTGTAACAAACCATCTTTTGAATTGATCACAACTGAAACCCATATACTTTTGGGATGCTTATAAGTTCCACTAACCCGGATTGATAATAAATACTTGTGTTAGTTTACAACAGTAAATTGACCCAACATTTTGGTGCCATTGTCGGGGAAGCATATTTCAAAAACGGTCAAAATAGGAAGACAAAAAGATTAAAAGACAAAAGCAATATAAAATCACCAAAAAAACAACAAAAAATAGTTTTTATTTCAAGTAATGTTTTCATATGCCTAGAGATAGAGATCAAAAAGGTATATTTGTGAAACAAAACCCCCCAACAACTCATTCATCCACAGGATTAACAACATCGGTTGCTGGAAAACCTACTATAGAAGAGTTATAGGAAAAACAGAGATCAGGACAGAGATTAACTTTAGTTGAAAGACAAATCTTGTTAGCCTTGCAGGTAAAGAAAAATCAATCACCTAAAGAACCTCCTTCTGTTTGGAAACAAAAAGACACAAGAAAACCAAATGTTGAACAACTAGAACAACCTGTCCTTGAGGAAATCAAAGTAGTGGAAGAAATACAAAGCCAACTTCCTATTGAAACACTACAAGTCTCTGAAAAAGAAATGGTTCAAGAAGGAGAAGGATCAACTAGATTAAACATGACTCTTGAACAAAGATTAGAATATGAAATACAACAAAGGGAATGGTGAAGGTAAAGAGAAGAAGAAAGAAGAATTGAAGCGGAAATAAAGGCAGAAGAAGATAGAAGAGCAAAACCACTTCGAAGAATAGAGGAAGAAGCAATAAGAGAAAACCAAAATCGGAGAACACAAGAAAATGAGCAAGAAGTTAACAATGATCAGGAAACTACTATTGGCTTTCCTATTTTAGATGCAAGAGAAATACTAGGATAAGAAATAAAAATGAAAAATATTACACCTTTTGTATTGCCTAATATCTATGGAATGTCAACGGAATATTTTGATGCATTCATGTTTGAATTTGACATCTTGTGTAGAACATATGGATATACTAATGATACACATAAACTTCGACTTTTTCTTGCTACTTTAAAAGTTGCAGCCTTGAAATGGTTTATGGGATTAGGAGAACACACAATAGCTTCTTGGGAAGATATGAAGAAAATATTTCTTAAAAAGTATAAAGCTTACTACAGGGCTAGAGACTGGAAAGAAGACATTTTCAGAATGTCCCAACAACAAGATGAAAGTTTGGAGGAATATTTGGAAACATTCCTTTACAATTTACAAAAATCCAAACATCATTCTCTTAGTTCTGATACCATCCGCACTATTTTTCTAAAGTGCATTAGAGATGAGTATTTAGACATTATTAATGTAATGGGAAAAGGAGATGTTTCTAATTTACCATTTGAAGAAATTTCTGAATTATGTCAAAAATACTCTAGGGGAAGAGCCAAGACAGCGAAAAGAGATATTTCATAAAAATATTCCAAATCTGTAGCAAGTGCAGTACCAAGAGCAGAGCTAGGAAGCCTATTAGAAAATTTTAAGACCAATCTCTTGAGCACTTTAGGTACACAAGTAGATGTTTTGAAAGCTAAGAAAAAGAAGGAAGAGCAAGATGAAATATTAGCAATTTTTTGTCCAAAGTGTAGACAAAAAAATCCGCTCAGGGAATGTCCTTTGCAAGGTATACAAGTATGTGGACTATGAACAGAAAATCATGCAACAGAAAAATGTGTTGTGAAACCAGCTCCAAAAATAGAAGAAAAGAGATATCAACGCCTTAGAAATAAGCCACTTCAAGGGGGAAACCTCCAATACATTACATGAATGAAAAATTCTTGGATGATACAAATTACAAAACCTCTTTTCTATATATAGGAGTCCATGGGGCCACAATGTAATCCTAGCCAACCTAACAATAATAATTTAAGGGCATAATAATAACAATATGGGGGTTACGGGGGTACATTAATAACAATAAGGAGGTTACACTAACAACAATAAGGGACTATACTAGTAATATAGGGACCTAACATGCCCCTATAACTCAAAAAAGTGTTGTCCTCAACACTTCAGTAGCTCTGGGTGCTTCTGTATAAAATTCTCATCCTCCCATGTAGAATCTTCAGTGGGTAAGTTCTTCCACTTGATGATATACTCTGAAATTGATCGATTTCGTAGCTGTCGAGTTCTTGTTTCCATGACCGCTTTAAGTTCCAATATGATTTTTCCTTCCTCATCAAGTTCAGGCAATATTGTTTGAACTGGAATATTTTCACCTATAACCTTCTTTAAGCACGAAACATGGAAAACTAGATGCACTCGTGAAGAAGCAAGAAGCTCCAATTTGTATGCCATAGTACCAATATTTTGCAACACCTTGTAAGGACCATAGTACTTTGGTGATAATTTATTATCCTTCTTAGCTTGCTTGAGGGACATTTGTTTGTATGGTTGTAGTCGTAAAAATACCCAGTCTCCTACATCAACATTTCTCTCATTGTGATGTTGATCTGCCTGTTGTTTCATTCGATTTTGTGCCAAATTCAGGTTATCCTTTAAGAGTTGGAGAACTTCTTGTTGATGCTCGATGTAATCTTCCACTACTTGAACCTTCAAATTTTCTCTTAAAGATGATGTGATGGATGGTGGATGATATCCATAAAGTGCCATAAATGGGGTCATTTTTGCTGGAGTATGGAAGGAAGTGTTATACCACCATTCAGCGAGAGGTAACCACTTGACCCATTGTGTTTGTTTATCAGATACAAAACAACGAAGATATCCTTCCAAACATTTATTTACTATCTCATTTTGACCATCGGATTGAGGATGATAAGATGAGCTATGAGCTAATTGAGTACCCAAACAAGAAAATAACTCCGTCCAAAAATTTCCAGTAAAAATGGGATCTCTGCCGCTCACAATAACCCTTGGGTTTCCATGTAGCTTTTGAATTGTGTCCATAAATGTAGTAGCAACTGTACTTGCTTTAAATGGATGAGATAATGCACAAAAGTGTGCATACTTGGTAAGTCTATCCACTACCACCATGATGACACTCTTTCCTTCGGACTTAGGTAAACCTGTGATAAAATCCATTGAAATCTCCTCCCAACGTTGACTTGGAATGGATAAAGGTTGTAGAAGTCCGGGGGTCTTAATTGTCTCCACTTTATTCTGCTGGCAAACCAAACATTCCGCCACAAACTTTTGAATATCAGATTTAAGGCCATCCCAAAAAAAATCTTTCTTCACCCTGTGGTAAGTTTTTAAAAATCCTGAGTGTCCTCCTAAAGTAGAAGTGTGCAATTCCAGAAGAATCTTTTGTTTTAGTTGGGAATTCTTACAAAGATATAAGCGATCTTTGTACCATAAGGAATCATTTTTCCAGCTAAATGTATCAGATGTAATAGGATCTTGCTGCAACTTTTGAATGAGTGTCCATACATCTTTGTCCTTCTTCCATTCATCTCTTGCTTCAGTTATCCAATCTGGTTGGATAATAGAAATGGCACAAAGAAATGCTTCCACCTCTTCATTATTTCTTGAGAGTGCATCTGCAACAACATTTAGCTTCCTTTTTTTGTAGATTATTTCAAAGTCATAACCCAACATCTTTGTGACCCATTTTTGCTTCTCTTCTGAAGATAGTCTTTGTTCCAAAAAAAAATTATGACTATCATGATCATTTTTTATCTTGAAGTGTCTTCCCATTAGGTAAGTTCGCCATTTATTTAGTGCATGCAGTATTGCTAACATTTCCTTCTCATAAATAGGTTTCTGTAAATACTTTCCTTTGATTGGATGACTTTCAAAAGAAATGGGTCTTCCTTATTGCATTAAAACGGCACCAATTCCATTTCCTGAGGCATCACATTCCACAATAAAGGTTTTTGTGAAGTCTAGCATAGCTAAGACCGGTGCTAGGCACATTGCCTCTTTAAGATGTTCAAAGGCATTAGTTTCTTTAGGAGTCCATGAAAATGTATCTTTCTTCAATAATTTTGTTAGAGGTGTTGTTATTCTCCCATAATTCTTAAAAAACTTGTGATAATACCCTGTTAACCTGAGAAATCCTCACAACTGCTTTATGGTTGTGGGGACTTTCCATTCCTTAATGGCTTTAATTTTGTTAGGGTCTACATTAACACCCTCGTGAGATACAATATGACCCAGATATTCCACCTCTTGTACTCCAAAGAAACATTTGGATGTTTTTGCATATAATTGTTTCTCCTGCAATAGTTTGAGGACCCTGTCAACATGTTGAACATGATCCTTCCAAGACCTGTTGTATATTAGTATATCATCAAAAAATACTAGCACAAATTTTCTAAGGAAGGGTTTGAAAATGGAATTCATCAACCCTTGAAATTTATAAGGTGCATTGGTAAGGCCAAAAGGCATTACCAAAAATTCATAATGACCCTGATGAGTTCGAAATGTTGTTTTCGGAATATCTGCAGTCTTCATTCTAATTTGATGATATCCTGAACAAAGATCCAACTTGGTAAAATAATTTGCTCCATGTAATTCATCCAATAATTTACCAATCACAGGAATGGGAAATTTATCTTTAATGGTGAGCCTATTGAGCTCCCTATAATCCAAACACATGCTCTGTGATCCATACTTCTTGTGTACCAATACTATAGGAGCGGAGAAAGAACTTTGACTAGGTTGAATTATACCTACCTCTAACATTTTTGCAATCATATGTTCAATTTCTCTATTTTGGACATAAGGATATATGTAAGGCCTGATGTTTGGAGGAACACTTCCGGTAATCAAATGAATAGCATGATCATGATCACGAATAGGTGCGATTCCTTTGGGAGTTTCAAACACCTTGGAATGATTATCCAAGAATTTTTGGAGATCTGCAGAAATAGATGATATTGATGTTGGAACTTCTAGTGAGCATAATTGTGAAATTACACCTCATTGTTCTTTCTTTAGAATATTTTTTATGACATTAGATCTTATTATATTTCCTGGATTCCCTGTAATACCCCGTAATTCGACATCCTTTCCTTCTGAAAAAAAAATTCAAGAAAATCTCTTGAAAATTAAAAGCTACCTTCCCCAAAGATTGTAACCATTGTACTCCTAGTACAACATCAGCACCTCCCATAGGAATGGAAAGGATTGGACTATTCAATGCATATTCCCCCATGGTTCGCTTGATATTATGGAATTTTCCAAAGCAATTTATTGTTCCTCCATTTGCAACCATCACTTGACATTTTGGTGCTGGGTATAGGAAATAATTCAATTCCTTGGCTACCTTACAATGAATAAAATTATGGGTGTTACCTGAATCAATCAAAACTATTACCTTTTTCTTCTTGATATGTCCCTCTATCTTGAAAGTTTGAGGAGTGGTAATTCCTGCCAATGCATTACACTATATGGTTGGACTCATTTCTTCCTCTTCTAGGGCTAGTTCCTGGTGTATAACCTCTTATTTTGAAGATTCTTGTTCATTTTCTTCTTCCCCTTCACAATATATGTAAAATAATTTCTTCTCAGCGCACTTATGACCTTTAGTGTATTTTCTATCACAACTATAGCAAAGCCCTTTTGCTCTTTTTTCTTCCAATTGTTGTGGTGTCAACCTTGTAGGTTGTGGAAATCTAGGAGTAGCAACACTTCCATCTTTATAGAACTGAGTGGTGCTTCCTTGTCGCCATAATTTTACATTCAATTTTTCTTGCCAACTTAAATGCCTTCTCCAATGAATCGGGTTCCAAAATGTGAAATTCATGTTGGATTTTATCCTTTAAAGTACCTATGAAGAGATCAATCCTGTGTTCCTTTGGAATATTAGTTACTCTTATATTCAATTTTCGGAAGTCCTCAATGTGCTCCCCCACTGAACACTTTTGTTTGAGATTTATCAAATGGCTAAAGAAAGTGTTGCTCTTTGCATCCTCATAATGTGCTATCATTTCCTCCGTAAAAATTGACCAAGTGACAATTTTTTTACGGGAGAAAAGCCATCGATACCACACAAATGTATTTTATTCTAAATGTAAAGTTGCAATGCGTACATTTTGTGTGTTTTGCACATTATTGAGATCAAAATATTGCTCCATCTGTAGTATCCATGTTACAGGATCCTTTCCATCAAACTTCCTCATATCCATTTTTAGAATATGGTGGTTCTTCCCTCCAACATTAGAGTTTATGAAATCACGATTAACATTTATTTTGTTCTCAACATGAGTTTCCACTACTAACTTTTCACCATTAGGAAACATTTCTTGTATCAAATTTTTCAAAACCTTCCATGTCTGCTTTTAGATCATTCTTCATGTTTTCCATCTTAGCTTCCATTTCATCCATCTTATATTCCATGTCAGCTACCATGCCATTCTTCAAACCATCCATCTTTTATTCCACGCCTTTCTTCAAAACTTCCATGTCATTTTTTGTTGCTCTTTGTGAGAGAAAAATTTGTTGCACTTCCTCTTGTAATTTTGATATGTCATGTTGCCATTCTTCATCTTCATGAGTCATAGTAGAGCCTTCTAAAGGCTTAATGGGTGTTAAATTCTTTTTAGGGGCCATTTGAGAATCCAATACTGATATTTATTCTACAATATGCCCTTGGAATCAATTCAACTTGATTCTTCAAACAAGACTTATGCAATTTGGAAAAAAAATACACACATTTTACTTGCTTTTGAGGAGCTATATATTGAAATTGACTTATCTCTATACTTGCATATCCTCAATATATGAAATTTGGCCCTGTAGTAGTCCTCTGAAGCATCTTTCAAATTCCATAGGTATGACTTGCTTTGGATTCTTCAAGGCAAAGTTATATCCGATCTCCCACAATGACCTAATTATGGACCAGTTCAGTAGAGCGAACTTGTACGACTTGCCACGTGTCACTGTTTGCTCCTTTGGATCTCTAATTTATAGACATGAAACTACATTCTGTGTACTTCCAGTCACTTTTTATAGAATTCCAATCTGATGCTCAGAGAGAGAGTTATGAATATTTTCCCTCGATCACCTCTTTGGGATGAAATTAGGGAGCCTGAAAAAGACCTAACTTCCACAGATCATATCTCCGAAAATATTGCGAACCCAGCTCCGAAATTTTGGGACAATGTTCCTCAGGATTTCAGCTTTGCGCTCTAAAAATTTCAGCTGCTGAACCTTCGTAGAAAAAAACGTTATAGTCAAAATTCCACGATGACCTTTTTAAGTGAAATTCAGGAGCCTGCAAAAATCCCTAAATTCCACAAATCATATCTCCGAAAATATTTCGAACCAAGCTCTGAAATTTTGCGAAGATGTTCCTCAGGAGTTTGGCTTTGCACTCTAAAAATTTTAGCTTCTGAACTTTCGTAGAAAAAAATTTATAGTGAACATTCCAAGATGACCTGTTTGGAGTAGCGAAACCCTAGAATCCAAAGCTCTGATACCAAATGTTGTGAAACCAGCTCCAAAAATAGAAGAAAAGAGATATAAAAGGCTTAGAAATAAGCCACTTCAAGGGGGAAACCTCCAATACATTACATGAATGAACAATTCTTGGATGATACAAAATACAAAACCTCCTTTCTATATATAGGAGTTCATGGGGCCACAATGTAATCCTAGCCGACCTAACAATAATAATTTAAGGGCACAATAATAACAATATGGGGGTTACAGGGGTACAATCATAACAATAAGGGGGTTACACTAACAACAATAAGGGACTATACTAGTAATATAGGGACCCAACAAAATGTCCAAAGCGAAAATAATTGCAAGGAGAAGAGGTGCAAGGAGTAGATTCTCTCTACTATATGGCACTAAGGAGACCTTTGCAGCTATGAATGCCTCAAAAATTCCTTCAACAAAATCCCCAAAATTTTCAATATCCTCAAAACACATGGAATACACCAATACCATGGTAGGATTTTCCACCACAACAATATCAAAACCAACCTTCACAAGGTTGGAAGGGATATGGTTATGGAAACCAGCCACCACAGCAAATGTATCCCCAGCAGTATCAATATCAACAACCATACCCTCAGCAACCATTTCCTCAATATCAGCAATTTCAGCGACAACAACCAATTCCATATCCAACTCAAAGCCCACCAATGCTAACTCAACTACAGCAACTTCAGTTGCCAACTAACCAACCACCTCCTAGACCAACACAATTACCAACTCAGCCAGTAGCTAATCCAAGCAACAATATGGATAGACTAGCATATCATGTGGAAGAGGCATGATATTATCCTACATATTCAATTCTTCCTATGCAATATGTCCACCTAAGGTCTGGGAAGGTGTTACAAAAATATTCTCCTCCAATCATTGAATAAAAAACAGAACAAGGAGAACAAAGTGAAAAATCTTGACCAGAAAAAAAAAAATCAGAAGGGTAAAGCTATCATGACACAGACTCCACCATATCCAGAGAGATTAATACAATAGAATATTCCAATATCTCTCCCTGAATTTAGTATTCTGGATGAATTGAAAAATACATATGTTAAAATTCCTCTATTGCAGGCAATTAAAGACATTCCAATATATGAAAAAACAATAAAGGAATTATGCATTAAGAAATCTGGACGAAGAAAGAAGGATCCACCAACAATCCAGGTAATTGGAAGTCTTTCAAGTCTCATGTCTACAAGCATAGCCATTGAAAAATATGTTGATCCAGGAATTCCTATGGTTACTATTTCGATTAACAAATTTTCAGTACCAAACACTTTAATAGACTTGGGAGAAGTTATCAATGTTATGAAAATAGAGACTATGAAACATTTTAATCTGAACAACATTATACCTACTACTACAGTCTTAGAAATTGCAGACATATCTAAAGTTGTTCCAGAAGGTATATTAGAAGATATCATTGTCTCACTGGATTCATGGGAGTATCCTGTAGACTTCTTGATTTTTCATCCAAAAACAAACTTGGGAGGGAATCCCTTAATTTTAGGATGACCATGGTTAGCTACTGCAGATTATTACATTGGATGCAGGTCAGAAAGCATGATTATTTCACATGGAGATCAAATAAAGCATATTACATTATATCCTCCTGATAAATAGCCTTCTTTATTATCATTGATTGATGAAAAAGAACAACTAGAACTTCAACCTGTTCTTAGTCCTAATCAAGTTTACAATTTTAGAGAGGAGGAAGAAAATGAGGACTTATTAGATCTATTTATCTTAGAACCAAATCTTCTAGAGCATCTTAGGATAACTCAATATTAATTTTCTAGTTATCGTTTGAATGAATGTTTTCAGGAAAATTGCACAATACAATCGTTGCAAAATACATTTCAAAGCATTTTTCCAGTAAATTCAATTACCAATTCAAATAGAAAAATCATTGAAATCAATCCTGATAGACATTTGAATATTAGTAACAACTTACAATCATCACAAGAGGAAAAGCTAATAACATTATTGCAAAAATATTCAAAAGCTTTTTCCTGGGATTATAAAGACATGCCAGGAATTCATCCAAAAACATGCATCCATCACATTTACACTAATAATGAAGTAAAACATATAAGGCAACCACAAAAACTGATGAACCCCATGATGAAGGAAATATTGAAAGAAGAATTACAGAAACTGCTACAAGTCGGATTTATCTACCCTATTTCAGATAGTCAATGGGTTTCACCCTTAGTTGTGGTACCTAAGAAAAATGGGAAATGGAGAATTTGCATGGATTACAGAGAACTCAACAAAGCTACATTAAAATACCATTTTCCTTTACCATTTATCGATCAAGTGTTAGATTCATTAGCTGGAAAGAAATTCTTCTCATTTTTGGATGGATTTAGCAGATATAATTAGATAAAAATAGCATTAGAAGATCAAGATAAGACAACGGTCACATGCCCCTGGGGAACATATGCATACAATATATTACCCTTCGGTTTGTGTAATGCACCCGCTACTTTTCAAAGAGCAGTTCTTGCTATTTTTGCTGATTTGATTCATGAGTGTGTGGAAGTTTACATGGATGATTTCACTAAGTATGGTACAACATATGATGATTGTTTACAAAATCTTGAAAAAGTGTTAAAAATATGCATTGAGACAAATATATCACTCAGTAATGAAAAAAATTTTATGATGTTATCTGAGGGGATAGTGTTGGGACACCATATTTCTTCTTCAGGGATTAAAGTGGATCCAGCAAAAACTCAGGTCATTGTTAATTTAACACCACCTACAACACAAAAAGAAGTTCAAGTTTTCTTGGCTTGTGCAGGCTACTATAGAAGGTTTATTGAAAATTTCAGTAAAATAGCTTTGTCATTATTCGAGTTACTTTCAAAATATGTAGAATTCCAATGGACTGAAAACTGTCAACATGCATTTGAAAAATTTTTAAAAAAAAAATTGTCAATTGCACCCATTCTTCGAGGACCTAATTGGTATTTTCCATTTCAGATATCAACTGATGCATCTAATACAGCAATTAGAGCTTCACTTGGACAAAAAGAGAATCAATTCAATTATGCTATATATTTCATCAGTAAAAATTTAACACCAGCAGAATTGAATTACACTGTTACGGAAAAAGAAATGTTAGTTGTCGTACATGCAGTTAATAAATTTCAACATTATATAACAGGTTATCAAGTTTATATTCAAACATATCATTCTGCTATAAAATATTTAATGAATAAATCAATTACAAATGGAAAAATAACTCAGCGGTTGTTATTAATGCAAGAGTTTTATATTACTGTACAAGATCGCCCAAGAAAAGATAACCAAGTTGCTAACTTTCTGTCAAGATTAAATTCACCTGATGATCCAAATCCAGTATCAGACATTTTTCCATATGAACATCTATTCGCTATAAATGTCAAAACTCCATGGTTTGCAGATATAGATAACTATTTATCATCTGATATCCTACCATCTCACTACACAAACAAACAAAAACGAAGAATAATTAGAGAAAGTGCCAAGTCTAGTTGGGTCAATGGAGATCTATTTTACACTGGTGTTGATTTAATGATTAGAAAATGTGTAAGAGAAGATGAAATAATTGAAATTTTTAAAGCTTGTCATAATGAACCATGTGGTGTTCATTTTGCAGATAAAAGGACAATATACAAAGTGTTGAAGCTTGGCTACTACTGGCCATCCATCTTCAAGGACTCCAGAAATTATGTCAAAAGATGTGACAGATGCCAAAGAATTGGTAGACCAATGGCATCAGATGAAATGCCATTAAAGCCACAAGTACTTATTGAACCATTTGAATAGTGGGCTTTAGATTTCGTGGGACCAATCAACCCTCCATCCAGTGGAAAGAAATACATCCTTGTATGTACATATTATGTGACTAAATGGGTGGAGGCCAAGGCAGTAGCATGGGCAACAGAAGAAATTGTTCTGTCTTTTCCATTTGAAGAGATATTTTTGAGATATGGTGTTCTGAGACAGATAGTAACTGACCACGGTGCACAATTCACATCAAAACTTATTCGAGATATTATGGATAAATTCAAGATCAAACACAGAAAATCAACTCTGTATCATCCTTAAGCCAATGGACAAGTAGAATCAACAAACAAAGTCCTAGAAAACATTATGACGAAGACTGTAAAATGAACAGAAAGGATTGGTCAGAAAAGTTTACAGATGCATTATGGGCATATAAAATAAATTGGAAAAACACTACTGGTTTTATCCCATATCAGTTATTGTATGGAAAAGAAGTTCTATTACCCATTGAGCTTAAATTACATACATACAAGCTAGCATCAGAATTAGGGATGGAATTGTCTCAAGCACAACAAGAAAGGATTATGCAGTTAAACAAACTGGATGACATTCGAAAACAAACAATTTAACATACTTCTCTTGTACAAGAACAAAGGATAAAATGGCATGATATATTTATAAAGAATAAAATGTTTCAGAAAGGAGATTGGGCACTCTTGTTCGACTCCAAATTCAAAGAGATCAAAGAAAAATTTATGACTCATTGGCTTGGGCCATATGAGATTGAAGAAATCATGATACAAACTCGAATTCATATCGGAAAACCAACTTGTTTGGCCAATATGAATTCTATTTTTATTTTTATCTTACTTTACTTCAATTTTTTGCAGAGACATTACAGACTTGAGGACAAGTCAAAACATCAGCTTGGGGGAAGGTGTGAAATTAAAAAAAAAAACTATGAAAATAGTTTTTAGTAGCTGAATTGAAGACAGAATATGAACTCCAGTCATAAAGGGACCTGACCTATTACGACAATTTTCAAATATGGAACATCATTGTACATCACGCCAGAAGGGACCTGAAAATTTAACATTTCAGAAGATCATAGTAGATGGGACCTGAAATGTCAAATTTTAACTTGAAAAAGGGACGTGAACAATAATTATTCTAAATCAAATCAGATGCAAGAAGAAATAAAGTCTCTACAAAGTCTACAAGATCCATCGTAACAATAAACACAATGTCGATCATCATCAAACGTTAAAAAGGGAGTACATTTGTATAGTAAGTAAAAAAATCGCTCTTAAAATTTCAATTTTTTTCAAAATATTCTAGAATTGGACAAACTAATTTAATACTAGTTATGCATCTTTACCTACATTTCATTTACATTCCCTGCATTTCATTTACATCTCCTATAATTTCATCTACATTCTATCATTTATAACCCTCTTCATACCATTATTCTAATTAACCCTATTCTATCACATTTATATCCATACCACTATTCAAAATGTTACATAACCTATTCATATCATACCCTATCTTATTTCCTAAACAAAAATAATTATGAACAAAAGGTCAAATATTGAACATATGGAAGACTTTTGCAAGACCTACAAAACAATAAACAAAGGTTATTATTATCATAAATATTTAATTTTAAAATTTTGACTATTTCATTAGTCAATTTTTAAAAATTAAATAACAAAGAAAAAACCAAAGTTCAAATATATATAGCGCAATTACAAAAGACATATGATATTGTGCAAAGACATATGATATAGCGCAATTATTTTCGAAAATAAAAACAAAACGAGCGCAATCATACAAGAAGATGAACTAAGGTAATGGAGAAAATGTAATGCAAACAAATGAATGCAATTACTAACCTAAGGAATGATGCGGAGATAAACTAAGTGCATGGATATGATGGCATATGGTAAGTTATGATGAGATTGAATGCATGTAGTGGAGAGATGAAAGGAGATAGCATATGATAATGAATAATGATGGCGCACATATCCATGAGGAGAATACAAATTATGGAGACAGACAACATGACGATGCATGGAGGTAATGCGGATAATGGAAATGAACATAGTCATTAACATAAAATGTGAAGAAGCTGCATAGAAGGATGAATGTACACCAGCACGACAGTCAAAGAAGAAAAGAAGTGCATGGGTCGGCCAAATGAGTTGATGAACTATTATAATGTTTTCAAATGTGTTTACATAGCACTGTGTAAAACATATGAAACCATTTCCGCCACTTTCAAGACCATTTCCGTCATTTCATAGATCAGAAATGATCATTTCCAAGTGTTTTCACCATCATTGCCATCAGAGAGACTCAGTGCGAGAAAGAAGTATACAGTCAAAGCACGTCCTCGTATCTACAACCCTATGAAAACAAAACGCATAAAGTAAACTGTGAGGAAGACGAGAGAAAAAGAAGAGTTAAAACGCAGAAGAAATAGGTAGAGAATATAGTGAAGAGAAGAAATGGAGTGATAAGAAGCTAACTGGTGCTTTCAAAGCCACGAATCCGGAAAACTTACTGCTTAGCTGAGCTATCAAGAAGCGGAATTATGTGGAAGTGAAGGTAAGAAATTAATGATGATTTGATTGTTGAAACAATTTCGCGATTGTGTCAAAAAACTATGAGTTATAAAAGGGAGTAATTTCATTTGTTTTGTAAGCCTGTCATTACGTTGTGTTTTGCATTAACACCATTAAAAAACGTGTTGACACCTTTCAAAAACTAATCTGCCATCAGTCAAAACAATGAAATATTTTGTGGAGTGAGTTAATAAATGAAGATTTTAATGAGATTATTGTGGATTGAAACTTCAGTTCAATTGAAAGAAGATCACAAAGATCCGAGAAGAAGATCACAAGGGTTATTGCACAAGATAGGTAAGCTCGACACATCCTCTCATACAGTGTTTCATTTTAAATGGAAAACAGAGAGTAAGAGTTTCAATTCTAATTACACAGTAAGGTTGTTATTAAGTTGTGTAATAGATTTGTTCTAGCACACTCAGTTTAAATATTTAAAACAGAGTTTGTGAAGAAAAATGGAAGACAATTAGACATATTTTTTTATGACAGAAGACAGAGTATGAGGAATGATGAAGAGAAACAGTGAATTTATCATGAATTTTTGATGAGATAAATTGAATTTTTTCTGTTATATACACAGTGAGTCTGAATGCAATGTTTTGGAAAGAATTTTTATATGCAATTGATGGGTGAAAAGCACTGTTGTATAAAAAAAAATCAATTTTTTTTACACATCCCAATTTCTTTTACAAAACAAGACAGAGATTGTTTTTAAGGAGAACTAAGAATTAAATAGAGGGTATAATATTAGAAACATAAACTTATGTTTTCTTGAAACCTTTCTACCAAATTCTTTTGTTTATTTACAGTAAGCTCACATTCTTCAAAAGAGAAAAAAACAGAGGATTGATTGATTGACAAAGGCAGTGAAGCAAAAAGGTAAGCCTACTACCATGATTACATCTAGTGCTTAAAATTTTATTTACAAGATGAAGTTAATGACGGTAGATGGTTATATAAAATATTTTTCAGAACAAATGGCCTCAAGAGCTGAACCTAAAGACTTCCAAATAGAACACTGAAGTAGGGAAACAGTGGAAAAACTTTATCAGTCAGGGTTAATAGGTTTTATCCAAAATTTCAAAGGTCATAATGAGAAGTTCACAAGAGAATTTGTAAATAACTTCAAACGGAATGAAACCATGGTGGGCAACTTACATATCCCTTTGACTCCTGACTATATCTCTGAAGCTCCAGACTTACCAGCTTTAGGTGAATTATATCACAAGGGCTTACATTTAAAAGATAAGGGTTGGACATTTTTCTTAGATAAAAATAGGAAGGGATATTTTGATAGATCAAAAGGGATCCCAAGGGAATGTTTCAATGAACCATGGGCAGAACTGGTATTGATAATTTAGAAGTTCATCACTTGTGACAATAGAATTAGTGTAGTACACCTTTACCATGTCAGGTTACTACAACACATAAAAATGGATATAAGGATCAATCTACCCTATTTCTTCTACAAAAACTTGATGAAAATGATTTAAAGCATAAAATAAAAGACTAAACCTAAAGAGGCTCAATTTATTCATCAAGGACTTATCAAAATTCTTGTAGATTATCAGTTGAAAGTCAAAGGGATCGTTTGGGAAGATTTCTTGGTTGAAAATGAGTTTGTAGAACAAGTTGTGGAAAACAAACTTAAACCATAGAAGAAACAAGGAACATTGTGCATTCATCTCTTCATCCTAAAACAAGGTCAAAGAAACAACAGGAGACAGTTATGTTAGAAAAAAAAACATCATTTTTTACTATTTCCAGGAGACAGAAAAAGAAGCATTCAGCAGAACCAAAAATACAAGCCATGGAAACTTCTCCTATAACAAAACAGGAAAATGAAATCCTTGAAAGATTGCAACATTAAGCATATGAGAATACTATAGATAAATATTCCTACTTTGAAAACAATGAAGTGGAAGCTGCTTCAGTTTCCAAAGATTCAATGGGGGAAGATCAAAACCTTTCCAGAGTGAGAGAATTGACTGATAGCTTAGAGATAAGAAAAATCATGGAGAGGCACTTGAAGGAGGAAAATGAAACTTATAAACTAACCATTGAGAAATTGGTTAAGGAGAATGAGAAGATAAGTGAGGAAATGGGAAAGTTAAGAAATAAAAATAATCTTCTCTACACATAGGCATTCAGGTGGCTTCAAGAGAAAAACTCCTGGAAAGCTATGTATGAGAAACAAAAGGTTAAAACCTCCATCTACAAGGAAGAGCAGGGCAAAGACATGGATTCTCTTTTGCACATAGCACAGCATGAAGTTTTGAGAATCAGGAATGGGATCAGCACCAGGGCTCTGAAGGTCAAAGAGGAAACAGCAAGCATGAGGACATGCTTGATCATCAGTTTGGGGAAGATGTTGGCCCTCATTTTTTATCTCTTTTTGTTTAGGAAATATACCTTATTTTGCCATATTATCCATCTATTTACTATCACATCTACTTCACATTGACCCAAAGATGCATATACAGGTATTTAATTTATGTTTTTCAATTATTAATATGTTTTTGTAAATTTGGAATTTAAGTGCATTTTTGGACAGCAGCAGAAATTCCTGTAATAGAATTATGGTTTGCATATGTGCAGGACACTTGGGCTCGAGCTGGATATGTTTCTATAAAGCTCGAGAACTAAGAGTAAGATTACACCTATTGGTACAGTCAGATTGAGCTTTAATAGGCCCAGTCAAAGGCAGTTAAACAGGACCAGTCTTTATGGAGGATCCCTAGAAACTAGGTCAAAACTCTCATTTTGTGGGATTTTCTAGATTATGATTGATTTGATAGATGAATTAAACTTGATACGATAAGATAAGGAAAGTTATGACTACTTGAGACATTTTAGATGAGTTTGTTAGATATTTTATCTATTTGAGCCTCAAACTTTGAAGGCTTTGATATGGAACTTGTATGACTTATTACTATTATTTCTGAGACTTGGAGACATAATTGATGATCTGTTCTATCATATTTTGATGTTGTTACATGCTGGTTGATTGATTGAAGTCTTAAGTAGCTGAATTTACCTTCAGTGTGCGAGGCAAGGGTGGAGGGCCCCCACACCGAGCTAAGTGCACTTCTTAGTTTATTTCGTAGCTGCAATTTTTGAAATAGTTTGCTTATGCTTAATTTGTTTATTTTCAAGTTTTGGTGAATCTAATGATCATTCTTAACCTACATATGAAAGGAAAAATAAGTGTTTAAGTTAAGCACTCTTTCTATATAATAAATATTTTCAGTTATAATTCATCTTTACATGCCTTTACATGCTTTTATTGTTGATGGATCTTAATCTTGTTTCTATTCTGCATACGAAGAGACAAACCAGTATTTAAGTTAAATACTTCTTCTATCTTATTAAGAGTTCAAAACTAAGATTCATATTTCCTTGTTTCCGAATTCATGTTTTCACAATAGCATTAATGATAAATGAATTAAATGATGAAGGACAACTAGGACCTCTTTTAGTGAAGAGCCTCTTCAAATATTACTTCATATATCTTAATCTATTGTTTAGTTAAATTTATTGTTTTCACAATAGCATTGATAATAAATGAATTAAATGATGAAGGACAACCAGGACCTCTTTTAGTGAAGAGCCTATTCAATTATTACTTCATGAATATTAATCTATTGTTTAGAATTTAGAAACTATTTAAGTTAGATTTATATTTGTAATATGCATTTCCCTAATCATCAATAAACCATCTTCTAAATTGATCACAACTGAAACCCATATACTTTGGGGATGCTTCTAAGTTCTACTAACCCGGATTGATTATAAATATTTGTGTTAGTTTACAACTGTAAATTGACCCAACACATGTCCCATGGGACCCCTGTAAGAAAATATAATACAATATATATACAAATTTTCTAAAATGCGAGCATGTCCCATGCTCGTGATGCTATGGCTAGTTAAAAAAATCTATTTGACATATACATGTTCTGTCTATGTCACTAATATGGTAGTGATCTGGTGGTTGTTAACAACGAATGCTGACGCCCTCTGGGGCATTTTCTTTGACAATAGGTGGAATGTGGTACCCATATGTGTAAACTTGGTATGGCATATAGTTGCTCATTGTACGCATAGGTGTTGGTTGGGACCTTCCCGTGTAAGAATTTATGAAAGAGACGCTTATGAAGGCATGGGTTTTCGACAAATTTTATCAAAGTACAATGGTTATAAGGTACGATACCATCTTGACATGAAAGATTTTGTTGTAGTCAAATGTCAGGAGTATCGATGACATCTATGGGCAATGATGTCTCCCACAGTGTCACTCGAGGATTCCCCTTTTATGGAGAGGGGTGATCCAAGGTACCACTTCCTTTTTGGAAAATAGGTGTTGAAGTCAACAAAAAGGAAGCCTCAACTGAACGAGGGGTTTATGATATGAAGGGTCAGGGACCTGGATGTGATGGGTTTAATAGAGGCATGTTGGCGATGGGTGACTGAAAACTGATGATGGGGATTCAGTGGCCCAAGTTCGGAGTATACTAAGCATCTTGGCGGCAGTCATAGTTATTTCTGATGGGGAAAATCCCTGGAGTCGATAGGACTTCTAGGGTGGGTATAAACTAGCTATGAACGTCACGGTGTCTTGTGCACGTGGGTGTAATATTCCAACCAAGGGTGTTCAGGGGCTGCTGCCATGGGAGAAAAGATGGATGAGAGGGTGGGGGACATAGTGCACCATTTGCGGTTTCTGTACACTTACCAAAAGAATAAAATAATGGGGTTTGGTTTGTACAAAACACAGAGACGCGTGCCCCCAAACATGAAAATTTTCACTCACTGATGTTGTGAGGAAGGTGTTTTGTTGAGCGTGGGGGCCCCATTGGTTGGTCTCATGTGTGAGGTTGATGAAGCAGATGAAAAAGTATCGCAGATGGGATTATGCTGGTGGAGGTACATTGGTGGGCCAAATGCGAGGCGCGGTAATTCTCTTTTGATCTGCTTGTACAACCTGGTCGTCCAGGAAGGGGGTTTTATTCTGTATGGTAAAACTTGACCTTATGCATAGTGGATGGATGGGCATGAGGTGCTTCCCAGACTAAAGTGGTATGGCCATGGCATCACTTTTGTTGTGATATGTGGTCTACTATGGGTGACGAGCACCATGGAGGGGAGGCTCTACCGACCAATGAGGATGTTTATCATGTGTAGGGTGAGGTGATGATAAACACGGTCAGATATGTGGAACCTATGGTCGATTTATGATGGAGAAATGATGCCAGGATATGCAGAGTTTTCTAGGACTCTATCATGATGTGGGTAGAATGATACCTACTGTGGAAATTTCAGTAGATGGAGTTGTGAATGGTTTGCGAGCTTTTCCTGCAAAAACAACCACCTCAAGTGAAAGCATCTTCTTTATCAAATATTATTGAAAGTCATGAGCTTTAAAAAAGAAGATGAGACAGGGCATACCTGTTGGCGCTGAAAATTTACTTTTTCGGGAGTGCAAATGTGTGGCATCGCCTCTGTTCGTTATGGAGTGCTAATCACAGTGCTGCTTACGGTTCAGAGAATGGGCCTTCTGATATCTCATTATGATCCTCCAAAGTTTTTTTAAAAGGGCGATATATAGTTGAATATGGCCTAATTCAATTCATTTGTACTTGTTGAGTTCTTGAGAGGTCAGAGGCTTATGCGGAGCAGTTCTTGCCGTTGCGGTCAGCCTGAGCACCAAGGATTAGTCATATCATGCCCAGGTAATCTTCATAATGTCCTGCACTTTAATTTTTTTAGTCTGGGTGTGCCAGGATCCGTACAAATTTGGTTTGTACGGATTCTGGGTTATTTTTGCCCTAGATTGTGCGGGCAATGAGGGAAAGGGCGCACCCTCTGTGCGCATTTACTGTGGATATGCGTGCTTTAAGTGCTATTTTCCCCTTATTAGGCACGCCTCAAGCGCACCTATGGAAAATACAAGCATGCCTTTAGCATGCCTTTCTAAGGGACAGGCACGAAAAAGGCAGAGGTGAAAAATTTCTGAGTTTTTTCCTGTTTTTGATGTTTTTCTATTGTTGATGGGTTCTTGTTTGGATGAAAATTTGTTGTGGAGGGAGTGGGATTGACCTGAGCTTTGTACTGAATTGGCTGCTGATGCCAGGGCACGCCATCATCTGGCACAATGGGGGCTCCTGAAGTTCACGGAGAACGAGCTTCTTCGGTCGGAGGACCAATTGCTTCGTTACTTGATCCAGCATTGGCACAGGAGTCGCAACATGTTTTTGTTGCGTGGGACTAACCTGGCCATCCACTTGGAGACAGATGTATATTTTTTGATCGAGTTACTTCCATGGTGAGGCGCTGAGGTATCCACTCCCTTCTGGGATAGTGGATTTGGAGAGGTTCTGGAGGCATCATTGTGGTGGAGCGCCTCTTACAGAGGGGTGCATTAGCATTCCATCAGTGACAGATTTGGCCGAGCAGAGTGCTCTGGCAATGATTGTACAACTTGTAGGGTCGTCGGCTCCACATTGGGCATCTGGCCCGCCCCGAAGTTGGAGTCTTGCGCCGGCTTAGGGCCAGAAAATTCTTTGATTTTTCCTATTTTTGCTATGAAGGGATGGTGACGTAGCTCAAAAAGGTCCACAATGGATCGAATTTGTTTACGTATGCCATCATTCTATGCAGCATTATGTATGAGAGGGTAGTGCTGCTGAGACGAATGGTGGCGATGCCTCCTGCGGGGCCACGAGAGCCTTGCATGAGGAGGTGGGATCCGGTGATGACACAGGATGGTGGGGGTATGGTGGGGTGTTACTGGAATGCCACGAAAGAGGCATGGTTCGAGGTGAACCCCCAAATGTTTCTTCCTTTCCCATATGTAGGGATGGACTTCTAGGGGGATCCAGAGATGGGTCTCCCTCCTAGTTATGCTTGGGGGCCAACTGGTACATTTTTTATGTTTTCTGCATCTATTTGAGTATATATGTGCTTTTGTGTTTTGATGGTGACACTAGCATATTTTTTGTTACTTTTTCTGATGTTGGAGAGGTAGGTCACCCCATGGCTTAATTATTCAGCCACGGTCCTCTTCGGAGACCTCGGGGCGGTTAGGGAGGAGATGATGTTGCAGGACCTGGTGGTGGTGCTAGTAGTGGTGTTGGCCCTTCAGGAGAGGGCAGTAGATCGGTTGCTGCTGAGGTTGCGGCCGAGTGAGCTTGTGCCGATGCAGAGGTGGCATGTGCAAATGTGTCGGAGGCTCGCAACGCTGAGCTGACTACTCAGGTTTTAGTTCTAGAGGAAGCCTGGGGTCAAGTGGACCTCTTGACCTAGGGGATACCTTCTCAGGTTTTTATGGATGATCTCGAGGAGTTCTGGCTGGAGACGGTGATGGCTCGGGAGAGGGACTATCGGCCTATTTTATGTCAAGTGGCAGTCTTAGTTGTGACGGTGGCCCCAGTGGTGGTACCAAGAGCAGTTGTGGGTCCAAGTTCCGCTCTTGAGGGGGCACCACCCTAGAGTATACTTGTACATGGGGAAAGCACCCATTATGAGGATGCTTCCCCTATTTTTAACGACTTTTGTGTATCTTTGGGCTGGCTGATGGGTCAGCGACACTTTTTTGTACTCAGACATATACACCATTATATATATATATATATATATATATATATATATATATATATATATATATATATATATATATATATATATATATATATATATATATGTGTGTGAGAGATATTTTTTGTGGCTCTACATGTTGTGCCCCCTGTTTCGGTTTATGGATGATGTTATGCCAATGGATATCTATGTTTTTGTTTTTTTTACGTATGATGGTTTATTCGAGATGCATTCTAGATTAGGATATTGTTAGCTATGCGATCAACTATTTGGTTTTGACTCCTTGGTAAATTTGTAAATGTAATACAGTCAAATTGTCTGCTTAATCTTTGTGCACGCAAATATTTTCTAAATAGATGTGTATCTCTTGTCTCAAATGTTTGGTTTAACTGCGATACTACTAACTGGGAATCGAGGTAGACATGCATACACCATTTGTGTAGAGTGGTGATCGGTCAGGGCGATAGATGACCCAGGCGGTTGTGGCTAAACTTTGAGACCATCTTGATGCTCCATCAGCAAATCCGAAATAAGTTTTAGGTTGGTGGTCCATGGCAGCACCTTGAGCATGTTTTGTAATAAGTCTTTTTTTCAAAACTTTACAGTGGTTGGGTTTGTGTACGTTCGCTCTAGGGAAGGGCCATCGTGGCTCTTATGGGTAAAATTTCTTGAGGTAGAGGCTGTTGACGGGGTTTTCGAGGCATGTGCCATCCGGTTCTGTCAAGATGTATGCCCCCTGTTAGAGGCAATGTTTGATGATGTAGGGTCATTTCCATAAGGTTTTGAACTTTCCTGGCCCTAGGGCTTCTTTTGTGACATCATAGCAGAAGACTAGTTCTCCCTCGGTGAATGAGTGAGGTTTTATGTGGCGGTCGAATGATGTTTTTACCCTTTTCTTATGGGCCTCGTTGTGTTGCAGCGACTATCATCGGCTTTCATCAATGAGCTCTAGTTTTACTAGGAATTGTTCTAGAGGCTGGGTATCATCGAGGAGTTCGATAGCGGCATGCAAATTTGGGATCTCACAGAAATTAATGCAGAAGCACAAGGTACCTTGATCTTTTGCGACTGGAATAAGGTGGAAATCCTTGGACGTGGGGGTGGCTGCAATCCTATTTCCGATATGTGATGATACAAATCATATATGGTGAATCGTGTCATCAGCGTTCGGTGTGGGAAGAATATCCGTGATGGGAGTTTGCGTAAGCGCAAGGTTGGGTTCCCCACTAGGATGGTCAATTTCCTATGGGTAGAAATTGTGCCTGCTACAGAGGTGCCTGAATGCTTCCATTAGTGGGCATACCTCTGGTGTATGGTTTTGGCCAGTTCAAATGGTGCATGGTACCATTGTGACAACCGAGTAGATTGTATGGGAATCAAAACTACTCATCGTCCCTGATGTGGACACTTGGAAAGGATCTGTTGTAAAAGAGGTGGTCGTCTGCTTCCACTTCCATGTTGTTGGCTTGGGTGTGTCTATCTCTTTGGGGGAGTGTAGACTCAACGCTTATCTTTCCGCTCTTAGCTTGGGGAGATGCGCACATTTTATTGTATGATGAAATTTTGAACAAATATGGCAATAGGTGCGTGTGATCTTCTCTTGGTTAGAGAGAAGTCTCTAAGGGAGTGAAGAGACTGTGCAAAAACTATTTGCAAGGGGCTTTAGTTCTCTCCAATGATTGACCTGATGGTCATTTAGGTCACATAGTTTGCATGTTATCCTAGGTTTGGCCTGGGTCATGCTTGGTTGGTGTGTCGTCCTAGTTTTCCCATCACGTGTGTGTGGGTGTGGGGTCACCAGCCTAGGGGTGATGTACTTTCTAAATCGCCTAAGGGTACCATCCCATTTCTTCTCTATGGTATGAATCATATTGATGAGGGGATAGACTCGTGGGATGTAAATACAGCGTTGTCCACAGTGATTGCCCTAACACACAAGGCAAAATAGCCTAGATATGGGGGTCCCGTCGTGCTCATTTTATGGTCTAGGAGGGTGCTAGCGTCGTAATGCTACTAAATCAGGGCAAGTGGCGACCACATGATTGGGTGTTTTGCATAATGCACATGTTGGTCTTCCCTGTAGAGAGCAGTTGGGGGTAACTAGGGGTTCCCTGATTGGTCGCTTTTCAGCTGACAAGAATAAGATGGATATGCTCGTCACATCCTCTTCGGTTGTCGAACTGTCCGTGGATTCTACATCCATGTCATCTTCTTGGGAGAGGTAGAATATGGTTGAGCATAAACTAGCGAGGGCTAGTCGGAATCGAGGGATATAGTGACAATTTTAAAGAAGGTAATTCTCGACGCACAATAGACATGTGAATTGTGTTGCGTGCAATCCAACGTAGTAAACCCGTTCTATAGAATACCATCTATGGATTAGTTCTAGGACTGTGCATTCTTCGAGGAAGTTGTTATCACTATAAAAAAATAAATAAATAAACTCTAAAAGTTTACCTTGTTTCTAGTTATGGTGTTAAATGGGTCTTGAGTCATTTCATTCTTAAAGGGGTAAGTGATAGGGTTTGAAGTCTTCAAAGTGTCATTTTCATTTCCAAACAAAGTTTAAAGTCTCATTTCATGGTTTAAAGGTCCCATCATCCATTTAGAAGTCATTTTTTAACCTTTGAAAAAAAAAAAATTGCAATAAGCCACGAAACCGCACTTTCGTAGCGCAGCCAGTTGAAAAAAACAGTTTTGCGCTACGAAAGCGCTGCTACTTTCGTAGTGCATATCCCCAAAAATGCACTAAGTGCGCTACAAAAGTGCAGATTCATAGGGAAGTCATATCAAATCATCAAATCATTCAAAATCCATTAAGTTTTCATCATTAGGAGTCAGTTAGGGGTCATTTCCAAAACGTGTAGCCATTCAAACTCATCATTGCAATCGTAGAGGTCTCATTATGTAAGGCAAGTTCGAATTTGAAAAGGCTAGTTACTTATTCCAATTTTCATGCAAAACACTTCAACATATATTTTTCAAGTGTTAAGCTTATGGTAATCTTACACCAAATCTTTCCTCATCCATTATCAAGCGAGGCTGACAAGTGAGGTTGATTGTTCTATCAAGCGAGGCTGACTATTTTGAATTCAAGCGAGGCTGATAATCAGATTCTACAGGAAGCAGACAGAAATTTCTGAATGCAAGAATGACAGAAGAAAATAAAAATAACAGGTTAGGGCATTGCTTAAGGTCAGAACTTAAAAGCACAGGAGCCCTACCTAAAGATAAAACAGTGTTAGAGGCTTTCAGGAAGGCAAGGTGTTTGAATTTTTGTGAAAAGTTGCAGGGAGGACACAGTCATGTAACAAAGGAATTTGCCTCGCATTTCAGTGGTTCAAACACAAATATTGGAATATTAAATTTATCAGTTACTCCTGATACCATAGCCTTGGTAATTGAGATTCCTAGAGGGCAAGAAACATGGCTTAAGGGTTTCAGATTTTACATGGAGGCATGCAAGGTGTTTCTAAAGACAGAATTCACAGAGATGGATTTAAACAATGCAATTCCCAGGAGCTACATCAAATATAGCTATGCAAATCTACTCTTCTATATCCAGAGATATTTTACATGCGAGGGCAGGTATCATAAAGTTTATTCATATCAATTTAAACTTTTGTTACACTTTACAAGCATGATATTTTTAGACTTACCATTTTTCCTGTATAGAAGCATAGCTAAGATGGCAGACAAGGTTCAAACGAAATCTGAATGGTGTGAAACTTCTCTATTTCACCATGGTCTAATAAAACTAATGGTCTTAAATGAACTCCAAAATATTAACAAGGAATGGTCATCATTTTTATTTTTATGTGGATTTGGATTAGAAGCTCAAACTACAGGCAGTAACCCTAAGGCAAAAGAAACTCCACCAGCAGAATCCAGCAAGCCTTTAGTGACAAGGAAAAAAAGGTTTGTGAAGTTAAAACCTAGGAAACAGGTGAAAGAGCAGGTAGGAAAGACATCAGTTTTCATTAAAGAAACTCCTCAATCTGCAAAACAAAGGTTAGATTAAATTGAAGAAATTGCACAGAAATAGTCAGCTAATAAACAAGTTCAATAGGGACTGACTAGGAGTCAAGTTGAAAAAGAAAAAGGGAAAGCAGTGTTTTCAGGAACAAGTGATAGTCCAGGTTTAAAGGGAAATTTAGATGATATACTGCAAGCCATAGACATAGAATATTCCCCTTTGGTACAAGCTGACTTCATAAGAATTGATGAAGATAAACAGAAAAAGATGAAGTCATCTAAAAAGTTGGAGTTCAATGATGAGGATGCAGCATTTGTCTTCAAGGCTAGGAAGCCTGTAACTAGACAATTAAAGAAATTGCAAGAGCTTAATGCTGAGCTAGAGAAAACAGAGGAAACATCTACTGTTCATGCAGAATTTATAGATCTTTCTTCACCTATCTAGAAAAGGCCAAAAACAGAGTATTCTCCACACAAATAGAAAAAATGAGTTATGAAGAGATGGAAGAAAATTTGAAATCAGTCAATCATGAAATTTTCATATTAAAGATGAGAGATAGAAAGCATGCTATTGAAAAAAGAAGTTTCAAGAGGATGAAAGCCCTCTGGGAAGGTGATAAGGTTTCTAAACCAAAAATAATTAGCAGTGAAGCACAATATTTCACTTGGACTGTACCAGCCATAAAAGAAGCAATATTTGTGAGGGTTATGAATACTCATTTGAGGACCAACAACAAGAGACTAAGGAGACAGGTTGAAGACTTAGAAATCTAGCAGTTAGGAATGCTGGCATTCCCTCGTCCTACTGTCTAAACCAAACATTGTTCTTGAATGTTATTTTCATTACGTGCTTAGTAAAGATAGACTAGAAAAGTGATGGTTTGCCCTCTTTTCTAGCTTCTTTCTCCAAAGTTAATTCTGAAATTTTCCCTAAGAGTGTGCTGAAAGCAGTTTAGATTTAAAAGTATCTTATCTGATCTTAGGCTGCACTTCGTTTTTCTTATCTGTTTTCATCCCTTCTGGAAGTAATTATGCAGATTACTGGATTGTTTGTCTGTTGAGTTAGCTTTAATACGAACTTGTCCAAATAAGTCTATGGTTAGCCCTGTCCTTTGGTTGGTTTTAAACAGTTACTTAGAAGGATTTTCTTGTTTGGACAGACTGATAAATCCTAGTTGAAATTATTGTCTGTTTCCACCCCTTCAACACTTTTATTGTTCCATTCCATCATTTAATCTCAAATATCTTGTGATATAGATGACTTGCCCCTTGGACCACTCTTGAAATTGTTGCACAATTAAACCCTTTTATGACTCCATAGCCCAATGGACTAAAAACCAGCGTCATATCTACCCTATCAGCCAAATCTTGTTCTGATTGCTTGCAAATTCACACCTTTGAAACTCTTTCTTTTTAGGACTTTCCACTCAACTAAAAATCATGCTCAACCATCCAAAACCAAACAAAAACCCTTGTTCTTAATAACTAGCCTAATATCATACCCAAAAGCCTTAAAGATAAAATCAATCTTTGCACTTATAGAGAGATCCCTCTCTGGATTCAGGAGGGCTAGATCCTAGAATCCCAAAGTGGTTCAAGTGTTCTCTCTGCAGTTTGTATTTGCCAATCTTGCAAATTACAGGGAGCTAACATTTCTGGAGACTCCACTGGGGAGTTCCAAGTGAAATTACACCTATACATGCTTAAGGACCTCGAGAAAATACTTGATTTAAGAATATTTGGTATATTTTCCAATTGAGCCACCAGGCATAACATTTCTGGCCAAACACCCAGTGTTCAGTGAGTACAAGTAGCCTTCTTCAAGCACTACCAAGAAAATGGTAATTATGATAAAACTTGTTTGAATCAGTGAAAAACTAAGGAAATCTTAGGATTCTCATAAGAGCTTATCAAACCTTGAAGGATCAGCTAGCTTATCCATAAGAGTAGACTGCCTTTTTCTCATCACCGTAGCTAAGTGTTGAAATAGATTTAGGACACTCTTAGAGCCCATAGGACTGAAATAAACTCAGAAAAACCAATAACATTTCAGATTGGTATTCCATAAACATGGTGGTGGACCATAAAACCTTTTACCTCTAAAAGAGCTAAAAATTTCCACCTGGTGACTCCACAATCCTAAACAGACCTTAAGACTCCACTGGGAAGACCCATTATCATCATAACATCATTTAAAATTAATTAGAGGACTTTAGGATTAAAGTTTTCTTGTTTAAAATATCAGTTTGCCTCTTAAACACTGTCATATTTGGTTAAACTTTTCTTGTTTACTTAGGTCAGAAAAACACATCATCGTGGCTCCTAGAAAGATTCATACTAGAGCCTATCCTGACCCAAACCCTCCTGAGATAGTTGATAACCCTTAAAGAATCCTTAGGAAGTCTCCTAAGATTAAATTTTCAACTGTTTTCATATCACCCTGTAGAGCTAATTTTGCTCCTGAAAACCTTGCAGCTCTACAACAATCACAAGTAGATTTAAGAAATCCATTTAGAACTAGGTCGCTTGATGATTTAGATCAGCTAGATTCAGAGTCTTCACTTTCATCACCTGATAGAAGTGAACATCCTGGTAGTAGAGAAACCACACCACCTGATTTACATTTCTTTACAATTTAGGTGTCTCTCATCCAAGATCAGCTCAGCAATCTATTCCTGGTCCATCCACATATGTTCTACATACATCCACTGTCCAAACCACTTCATCTCAGCCCACTTTCCCTCTTGTAAATCCACCCCCACCACCTATCATGACAACATGGTATACTCCCTCAGTCCTTCCTTTACCATTATTCAATCTTCCACAGGACTATCAGTCCAATATACCATTTTCTGATGCCAGTAATGCTACTACTGCTTCACAACATGTGGATAAGATGAATGACTACTTTGACAGAAATGAGATTGATGATGAAACTGTCAAACTTAGACTATTTTCTCAAAGTTTAGGGGGAGAAGTAAGAAAATGGTTCAAAGGCTTAACCCCTCACAGTATAAATGATCTCCAAGCCTTCCATCAGTCATTCTTAAACAAATGGGAAGTGAGGAAAAACCCTCTTTAAATAATTTCTGATTATAAGAATCTCCATAGGAACATTGGGGAAAGTGTACAAGCTTACTGCACTAGGTTTAACAGTGTATATAATGCACTTCCCACAGACTTAAAACCTTCACAAGGCTCAGCTTTAAACAAGTTTCCTGAAGGATTTGATCCTGAAATGGCCTATCAGCTGAGAGAGAGAGACCCTTTGACTCTTGAAGATATGCAAAAAGGTGCTCTTATTATGGAAGTTAATCTAATGGAGAAAAGAGAAAGAATGGAGAATGAGAAGAAAGTGTCCTTTAGAGAGGAATCTACACCTTCCACATCTAGCTCGAAGATGGAGAGAATGATGGAGGAGATGATGAAAAATATGAGCATACTTGAGAGAGCACAGGCAAGTCAAAACCAAACAGCTCCTCAAAACAGAAATCAAAACCAAAATCAGAATTTTAGGAGAAACCAGCCTCAAAACAGACCAAGGGAGGATGATCAATAGGTCACTCCTCCTTTTCATCAAAACTATGTAAGTGAGGTTGAAGAAACGAATGAAAAAACAAAGGAAGATGACATCAACATGTTGGGAGTAGACAATGATGATTTTGAAGTTCATTATGATAGAAAACAAGGTCTATACACACCCTATGATCATAAAAGAGATGATGATGAAATTTATTATCAAGAAATGGAAAATGTTATCATAGAGTGTCAAAAGGAATATGACCTTAGGAGTAAAAGCAATCAAGAAACTCCCAAAACTAAAACCTTTGAAAAATCTGCCCAAAACAGCACTGTAAATAAACCCAAAGTTATAAAGCAGAAAGATAAAATAGTAGCTGGAAATTCTGATAAAGGTAAAGAGAAAGGCGCTCAAAAAAATGAAAAACAGAGTGCAGACCTTAGTAGTATTAGCACCTCAGCTAATGCTCCTGTTAAAACAATTTTGACAAATGTAAATAGAGGAAATCAGCACACTGATTTTTCTGATAGACTGGCAGTTAATAAGGCTGAGACAAGCACTTCAAGGAATCAGATTCCTTTTAGTTTGGAGCAGGAAATTGCCAGAATCAAAATCTCTGTTCCTCTCACTGAATTAGCTACCCAGAATATATATAGATCTCAAATTTTGAAGGATTTTAACATAGAAGATAATAATGATACTCTCAATCTTAATGATGACCAGCCAGATCTTATTTTCGGTCCTAAGATTGAAGGTAGGTATCAAGAGGGACCGATTCCTCCTTTTTATGTTAGTTTAAATGTTCATGACAAGATTTTGCACAACGCTATGCACGATTCAGGGGCCTCTTACAATTTAATGCCCAAAGCTGCAATGGAGAGCCTAGGCCTTGAAATCACTAGACCTTACAAAGACCTTTACTCCTTTGACTCAAGCAGAGTAAAATATTTAGGTTTAATCAAAGACCTCTGTGTTAACTTAGCGCAAATTCCAGCCAAATGTTTAGTCATGGATATTGTTGTGGCTGATGTGCCCCCAAAATATGGTATGTTGTTATCAAGATCTTGGGGAGCTAAGTTACAAGGAACTATGCAGATGGACATGAAATATGCGACCATCCCTGTTTTCAATCAGACTAGAAGATTTTAGAGGGAATCTCATATGCAATACATGGCTACTAGCCAAGACAGACCGCAAAACTCTCCCCTTTATTCTGTAAACACAGGACTTGACTCATTTATCCTTTTCAATGATGAAACTTTCAATGAACAAGTGACCTTAAGTGATTTAATGGAAAATAGAGAGGAGGAGGAAGACAATGCAGAAGTGTCAAAACAGTTTGCTAAACTAGAAAACTGTAGCAAACAAAGTACAGGTCTAGAGCTAAAAATCATTCGTCCTTTGCTTTTAAACCTTGAGAGTCAAGAAAGAAGTCCTCAACGTAATGAAAAACCTAAGGAATTAAAACAAATTCAATAAAGTGTTGATATTCAAGAACAATCCGAAAGCATGTTAGTTGAAGAGGATAGTAACCAAACTGATGAAACCGAAACTAGTCCTCTTTGGAGTATGAAATTTGACGGGTCTTGCACTAGGAGAAATGCTGGTGCAAGTGTATGGATAAGTAACATTGGGAAAAACCACACGTAAGGCCATCCCTACAGACTAAACTTTCAGTGTTCGAATAACATAGCGGAATACGAATCCCTTGTTTTAGGCTTACAATTGTTGAAGAAATTAGGAGCCAAGAGAATTAAATTTCATGGGGAATTAGAATTAATCATTAGGCAAGTGAATGGGGAATACAGTGCCAATTACCCCAGACTTGGAGCCTACAGGAACGATGTCATGGATTTACTGAAAACTTTTGAGGAATCCCAACTTGTTTTTGTCCCAAGACAAAAGAATATCATGGCCCACAGTTTAGCTTTTGCTACTAGAACATGCTTAACACCATATGAAACCAAACAATGCACAACTCAGATTAAATTCAGACCAGTTGTCCCTAATAATGAGAATTATTGGCAGGTGTTTGATGGAGACAAACAAATATAAGACTTCCTGCATTCCAGAAATGAATTTGAACTACCAAGTTCAGATTCAGACTATGAAACAGATTGTTCTAATGAATAAAATTTTCTTGATGAAGAAGAAGAGTCTCCAGAGACGGCTGATGTAAATATGTTGTCTAACAAACTTGAAAAAAAAACAGAAATGACTGCAAAGTTAGAAACAGAGAACTGAGAAACTCTGCAGTCTAAAAATCAAAGTTTGCCAAAGGGCCTAGCCCCTTTAGAAGAGTTGTTTGATTTCAACGATGTGGCCAAGAAACCGAAACTGGATCCTGTCGAGACTGAAGTTGAAGAGTGTAATATAGGCAATCAATTAAAACCAATGATGATTAAACTGTCTAAAACTTTACCAGCTCACATTAAACTCAAATACATAGAGTTGTTTAAAGAATTTTCTGATGTTTTTGTGTGGATTTATGAGGATCTGAAATCCTATGACACTGAAAAAATTCAGCACAATATACCTCTCAAGGAAAACCAAAAGCCATTTAAACAAAAACTACGCAGAATAAACCCTGTTCAGTTACCTTTGGTTGAGAAGGAAATCAAGAAAATGTATGAAGCTGGTATTATTGTCCCTATTAGATATTCTGAGTGGGTGTCTAATCTGGTGTCAGTTAGGAAGAAAATAGGAGAGATTAGGCTTTGTATAGACTTTAGAGACTTAAAAAAAGCCTCATTAAAGGAAAACTACCCTTTACCTAATGGACCATATTTTACAAAGGGTGGTTGGTTCCAAAAGAATTTCTTTGTTGGATGGCTACTCAGGATACAATCAGATTTTAGTACATCCTGATGATCAATTAAAGATAGCCTTTGCTACACCTTGGGGAACTTTCATGTATGTGAAAATGCCCTTTGGTCTAATGAATGCTGGTGCAACTTTTTAGAGAGCCATGGACATTGCATTCTCAGAGGAATTCAGCTACTTCATCATTATTTACCTTGATGATGTCACTATTTTTTCAAAGACAAATGAAGAGCACTTACAACATTTGAGAAAATTATTCGAGAAATGCAGAACGTTTGGGATATCTTTAAACCCAAAGAAAACATTGTTTGGCCTCCAAGAAGGTAAACTACTTGGACACATCATTTCAGAAGAGGGGATAAAGATAGACCCAAAAAGGATTGAGGCTATATTGCAAATCACTCATCCTCGAAACATCAAGGAACTTAAATCTTTCATTGGAAAGATTAATTTCCTGAGAAGGTTCATACCCAACTTGGTTGAACTCCTTAGAAACATTACAAACATGCTGAAAAAGGAGCAAGGAGTTAAACGGACCTTGGAAGAAAAGAAGTCCTTTGAGCTGGTGAAACAGGCATTAACCAAGACACTAGTTCTAATAAGTCCTGATTTTTCAAAATATTTTTTATATTTTTTCATTCGCATCAGAACATACAATAGCTTCTATCCTATTACAGAAAAATCCACAGGGACAAGAGCATCCTATTGTGTTCTTTAGCAAGGCATTTAGAGATGCTCCTCTAAAGTATAACATCATGGAAAAGCAAGCTTTTTCTTTGGTCAAAGCTTTAAAAGACTTCAGAGTTTACATCATGCACTCCCACATCATTGCCTTTGTCCCAAATTCAGTTGTGAAAGACATTCTAACACAGGACCCAGATGGTAAGAGAGGTAAGTGGATAGCTGTGATACTTGAATATGAATTAGAAATCAAGCCCACTAAACTCATTAAAGGCCAAGGTCTAGCTAGATTAATGGCTGAATCAAATTTTGAAGTTCTTGATATTAATATGATAAATGCTTTAGATGAACAAGAGGAACTCTCAACCCCCATTGTTGAAGACCATTTTATGAATTCCTCCTGGTATGCTAATATTCTATATGTTTTTCTCAATTTGAATACACCACCTTGTTTATCAAAAACAAAGGCAAGGTTTTTAAAGTTAAAAGTTGTAAACTACTGCATTATAGATAAATGCCTTTATTGGAAAAATGCAAGTGGGATATTGCTTAAATGTTTTTCTGAGAATGATGCAGAGAAGGTTAAGCATGAGTTCCATGAAGGATAATGTGGAGGCCACCTCTACTGGAAGACAACAGCCAATAAGATCCTTAGAGATGGTTACTATTGGCCCACCCTCTTTCTAGATGTACACAAGATGATCATTTCCTGTCATAAATGCCAACTTTTTGAAGGCAAAATAAAATTTCTTCCCTTACCTTTGCATCCAATCACTATTGAAGCTCCTTTTCAACAGTGGGGACTTGACTTCATAGGAGAAATCCATCCACCATCATCTTCCCAACATAGATGGATTCTCACTGCAACAGACTACTTTACCAAATGGATAGAAGCCATCCCTTCTAGGCAAGCCAATGACTCTGTCATCATAAAATTCATTGAGACTCATATCCTCTCTAGATTTGGTTTTCCTAGGAAGATCATCACTGATAATGCAGCTGCATTTGCATCCAAGAGTATGGTTGAATTCTGTCACAAATATCAGATAAAATTGGGCCATTCTACTACTTATTACCCTCAAGGTAATGGGCTAGCAGAATCCTCAAACAAGATTTTGGTGAACATAATCAAGAAGTTTCTCAAGGACAACAAGAAGTCTTGGCACACAAATCTAGTTCATGCACTATGGGCTGACAGATTAACACTTAAGAAATCTATTGGAATGTCACCCTATCAGCTTGTGTATGGTACAGATGCAATTTTTCCAACCAACCTTGGTGTACCAGTTATGAAGTTGATTCAAGAAGTACACTCTGAAGACAATGACGTGATCAAAAGAATAAATCAGACTATACATCTTTAGCAAACCAGAGAGGAGGTTTACAACAGAGCATTACAAAAGCAAGAGAGCATCAAGAAGCTTTTTGATAGAAGAACAAAGGCCAGCAATTTAAATGTTGGGGACGAAGTATTAAAGTGGGACTCAAGGAGAGAAGACAAGAACAAGCATGGGAAATTTGATAACTTATGGCTTGGCCCTTATCTCATTCATTCTACTGCTGGTAACAATGCTTATTTCTTGCAGGAGTTGAATGGAGCTGAACTGTTTGGGGGTCTTGTCAATGGCAGGATGCTCAAACATTACTTCTCTTGATCCTATCATGTTTTGAAAGCCTTTTTATATTTTTTCTCATTATAAATATTTCATTCATCATTGCATTCAAAGTTAGAAAAATCAAAAATACAAAAACAAAGGAAATAGAAAAGAGGGCAGATTGTAAAAAACAAGAAAGGTACAGCCCCATACCAAAAAAGAGAAACAAAATGTGAAAGTGTGCAAGCTTAAATGCCACACCTGAAAAAAACACTTCTAGTTAGTCATATAGCCTAATCATGACTAATTAGTTTTAAATTTACTGCTGATAGGTTAGTGAAATATATTTTCCAAACACCTTAATCTTGTCTTATCAGTTAGGTAGATTAGGATAGAAGAAAAAAGGTTCAAACAAACTCAAAATCCAAACCTAAGATTCCAAAAGAAGAATGACTCTAATCTGTTTAAATCATGATTCAAAAATAGAAGTAAACTGGTTCTAATAAGTCCAAAATCTGAACCAGAGAACAAAGAAAAACAGCTCAAATAAACAGTGAAGAAAAGATAAGGATGTGCTGAAAACTTTCAGATCTTAAGCCTTCACTATTTTGATTTAATTTTCTGCAAAATAATTATCTATGTGCAGCTTGTTTTTATGCCATAGATCAGCAACAAGTTAGACTGTTCAATCCTGAATTGTATGCTTTTAAATTTCTGTTTAGAAATTAGTGAATAAAAATCTGTTAGACAGTTTAATCCTAACAGATAGTAGATTAGGTAGAGAAGCATATGAACTCAACTATTTAATCTAAGTTCATGGAGAAATAAGAAGTAGACTTAGATTAGTTGTTTTATTTCAAAATAATAAAATGTTTGTAAAAGAGTTTTCCAATCCAAGTGCACTCTGAAAGAAGAAAAAATGTTAGATTAGTAGGATCGGGTAGGTAGAAAGCTTGGTTTGATAGTATTCCATTGTTTTCATGGCTGCTAACATTTTCAAAGCAAAAGAAGATCATCCAAGTGAAGAAAGTTGCAGCCCAATGGATGAGGCACTGATCAGCCCCCTAGAGAATTCAAGTCTGAAGTTCTTGATGCCTTCAAGAAGGCACCATCCCCATGTGGAGCCACTATTATCCACCTATAAAATTTGTCATATCAAATGGTGGATAAATCATCTTTGAAGCCTTCAAGAAACAAGTTTTATTGCCAAAATTGTTATCTCTTGAAGTCTTATGAAGACATCTTATTCTTTGATTAATCTTTACTGTTGTTTCCCTCTTAATTCTGAAATTCTGTTGTTTTCCTGAATAAAATATTGCTACAAAAAATCCATTTTTCCCTCATTTTACCTCCCCTTTTCACTCATAAATCCCTTCATTTTTGTCCCCTTTACTCCCATAAAATTCCTCTATTTTTCCTTTATTCCCTTCTTCCCTTCATAAAACCCCTTTATAATGTTAAAGAATCCTTTTTTACCTTATCCGAAACCCTAAAATCCTTTGAAAAGTCGTGAAAATTCATAAAAAACAGTCTTTTTTATTACAGGCCTAATTCCCTTTGGGTTAAGCCCTAACCACTTCCCCTCCATGCGACTTGGCGCTGGAACCAAGCACAAAGGACAAAAGTGCTTATCGCATCAGAACTTCCGACGAGCGCAATTCTGTTTGTTACGTTAAAACTTCCGATGCCGATTTGCTCCTTTGTATATAAGCCCTGATCCCTCGTTTCCATTGTAGAACCGAGAGCCCGCAATCGGGCGCTAAAACACAAAAATACTTGGCCAAAAACAAAATCCCCCTTTGTATTTTGTTAAAACCCACTTTCCTATGTTTTATATGAAAACCCGTCGTTTCATTTTTTTAAAGGAAAAGGACCGTTGATCTTTTCCCTAATCGACGGTCAAATAAATCTCGCATCGGAGTTTTTTCATCGGGTGCATTTGTAAAGCCCTCTCCTTTGTCCCGATTCCAATTGGCCCCTCTTGTGCATATAATCCCCGTTCCCTCCGCTTTTCTTCATATATCCAAAGGCCCGGCAATCGGGCGCTAAACCTCTTATATAAACCCTTCCTGATCAGAAAATTCTTTGTATTTCATAAAAATTTCGTTTTTTCCTATGTTACAAAGGGTTCCGTCGGTTCATCGTTTTAACTAATCCTAACCATTGTTCTTAAACAATCAAACGACCTGCGCAATCTTGTATCGGAACTTTCGTTGGGCGCATTTGATTATTTTATTTTTTCACCCCCGACTGGCGATCTCCCGATGGCTTTTCAGCGGTTAATCTCCCCTGCCAGATCCTGATCCGACGGTCCACATTGTTCTTTTCACAAGCCTTTGCCCCCGCCGTGACCACCTCCAATTCATTCCCCGCCGTTGATCTGGCCCTTAGATCAACGATCCACATCTAATCACATCGAAGATTTTCGTGCACCCATTCCTCTCTCCTCCTCCGATTGCGAACTTTCCGATTGAATCTGGGCCGTCCATACACCCAGATCCGACGGTCCAGATTGATCTTCCCAACCTTTGGTTAATTTCATAAACCCGTTGTATAAAAATTTTATGAGATCTCCATTGTTGATCTCTGCAGATCAATGGCCCACATTGAACCATTCTCCGCTTCATATTTTATTTCATTAACCCACAGATCAAATCTAAGTCATTGATATATTTCATCTGATGGCCCAGATTTATCCCGACAAGCCCAACTCCTTTGGGTCCGGCCTTCCTCCAGATCGAATCTAAGTCGTTCATTCACATGATCAGATGGTCAAGATTGAAACCGCCTTCCCCCTCCCCACATCTTATCGCCCGCGCATCTATCCTTTATCGCGCTCTTTCCACGACCGTCCGATCTAAGACCCCTGATCTGACAGCTGAAGCGCATTTTCGCGCAGATTTAATCCTGAAATTTAATTTTCCAGAGCTACACAATATAGGTGGTTTTGAAATGCCACGTGTCGGCCTCTGATGCATATCGTGTTCAAAAAGCTAAAACCGCCCATCCGCTTTTTTGCTGCGCGAAACTGCTGGTTTCTTGAGCCGAAACCACCCTTCCAATTTGTATTGTGTTTCATCGCGCTCATTCCCCGCCATTGATCTATGCAGATCAATGGCCAGCATTCAATATTGCATTTCTTAATCGCCCTCCGCCCATCCTCTGAGGTCCTTATCGGGATCATTCTCCACCATTGATCTCCTTGGCCGATCTCATCCGACGACCCAAGATCATCTCAGAAACCCCAATTTCCTTTTAATCATATTTCCTCCGCCAAAAGTTTTCTAAGCCATTTCTTCACATTTTTGTCCATTTCTTTATAAATTGGCCCTTCTACACGATATTTCTTTGGTTGATCTCGACCGTTGATCAACACAGATCAATGGCCCGGACTTAATCTTTTGCACCATTCATCCAACCGCCTCTCCTTTAACCTCTACGCACAATCTCCACCGTTGGATGCTTTCATCCAACAGCCATGCTATAAACCCAAGCCTCCAAAGAAGTCTGACCCAAATACGCAGGATTTTCTTAATATTTTTTTTTCTGCAGGTTTTAAAGTTTTTTTAAATGTTTTAAAGAAAAAATAAAAGTCGAGAGTGACGATCCTCCAGGCTTTCATTCATCAAAGATGTATCCATCTACAGGGTTCAACACCATGTTTTATCGGTGCCTCATGAGCACTGATACCATTATAAGGCCCCTACAATGCCTGCGCATCAACAAGACACAGAAAATATTAATTAAAAGAAAGAGTATCAATATGAAAGGACCAATTCACAGTAGAGATGAAGAATTCAAGATGGTTTACATAGTTTGGGTGGATTACGGCTAAAATCGACAATTAAAAGCCTAATCCACTCAATTAAACACAGTTAAAGAACAGAAGATAGGAAATTAGGCCTAATTATGCCTAACACACAGATCGGAAGAAAATTAGTCCTGTTTTAGGTCAAAACAAAAATATCTACTAGACCGAGAAATCCTCCACTGCCACATCAGAGGCTAATTGAATCCTCTCAGCTACCAGAAGCCACCTGTAGCCTCAAAGCATTCAAAAGAGGCCAAGTTATTACCAGAACATATCATATCTACCTTAATACAGCCGAACAGTTATTCCAAGCCAAATAGACTTATTGCAAAAATATCAGCAGAGTTATTACAACGATGACACAGAGCCTTAAAGTCAACAAAATATCCCCAACGAGCTTAATACTTAATGTAAAGCAAATTAATACAGAGAAATATCTATAAATTTCTCCATTGAGCCCCTCAAAGGCCGAGAAGCATTAAAACGTATTAATTGAGCCTGTATATATTTTCTCTCTTTCGACCTCCTCATTCTTTCTATAAAATCTTCTTGAGGAGCTCATTGTAAAGGGTTGGTTGTAGAACTTTGAAATATACTTGTGCTCGGAATTTTCTACATGTAAATAGTGTTTAGAGGCTCTTGAAGCTCTGTTTGTGATCAAATAAGTTAGGCTGAGAAGTGAAGATGATTGTTGAAATGAAACATTAGACTTGAAGAATGTAACTGGTTTGACATCAATATACAAGCTGATTCTTGGGATCCTGGTCTATATCACTGGTTAAGTGCTTCTTTCTGTGTTACTGTTTTCCTTTCATGTATGCCATATTGTCCATTATTATCTAATAAAGAACAGCAAGCATATAGTTAGGATTTACTGTTTACAGTACCCTTCTCTGACTGATAAGCTTTATCTCAATGTTTTCCTCCAAATTGTGTATTTGAGAATGATTCAATACAGTCTAAGCAGTTAGGAATGTTGGCGTTCCCTCGTCCTACTGTCTAAACCAAACACTGTTCTTGAATGTTATTTTCATTACATGCTCAATAAAGATAGACTAGAAAAGTGATGGTTTTCCATGTTTTCTAGCTTCTTTCTCCAAAGGTAATTCTGAAAGTTTCCCTAAGAGTATGCTGAAAGAAATTTAGATTTAAAAGTATCTTATATGATCTTAGTCTACACTTCATTTTTCTTATCTGTTTTCATCCCTTCTAAAAGTAATTATGCAGATTACTAGATTGTTAATCTGTTGAGTTAGCTTTAATACGAACTTGTCCAAATAAGTCTATGGTTAGCCCTGTCCTTTGGTTGGTTTTAAACAGTTACTTAAAAGGCTTTTCTTGTTTGGACAGACTGATAAATCCTAGTTGAAATTATTGTCTGTTTCCACCCCTTCAACACTTTTATTGTTCCATTCCATCATTTTATCTAAGATATCTTGTGATATAGATGACTTTCCCCTTGGACCACTCTTGAAATTGTTGCACAATTAAACCCTTTTATGACCATAGCCCAATGACTAAACCGCCGTTATATCTACCTTATCATCCAAATCTTGTTCTGATTGCTTGCAACTTCATACGTTTGAAACTCTTTCTTTTTAGGACTTTCCACTCAACTAAAAATCATGCTCAACCATCCAAAACCAAACAAAAACCCTTGTTCTTAATAACTAGCCTAATATCATACCCAAAAGCCTTAAAGATAAATCAATATTTTCACTTATAGAGAGATCCCTCTCTGGATTCAGGAGGGCTAGATCCTAGAATCCCAAAGTGGTTCAAGTGTTCTCTCTGCAGTTTTTATTTTCCAATCTTGCAAATTACAGGGAGCTAACAGTCTGCCTCAGAGCCAAGGAGTGATTTTAATTCATCCAAGTCTAGGCAGATATGGGTAGGGTGTCCTATTATGTCGCATATGGCACAGACTGGTGATTCCCGTTGTAAGGCGGGAGTCTCCATCTTCTTCCCTTTTTTCTCAGTTTTCTTAATCGTAACCATCATTTTTGCAATGGAAATTTCCTTTGAAGGGATGGTTTCAACCGTTTCTTGGACGGTTGGGGCCTACTCGGGACTGAGGGGCTTCAACCCTGTAGCAGTGATGTGTGTGGCTCTTGTCCCTGTAGGGGGGATGAGATACCAAACGGGTAATGCAAACAATATTTTTTGTAACACCATTGTTGCCAAGACCTGCTGGGAGACGAAACCAGTTGGAGGGTAGAAAAAAGGGGTTTTGGAAGCGACCTAGGCTAGAGAGGCCATCGTGGCCGAAGACTCGGTGTCATTACTGCTTATTTCCATGTCCTGACTAGCTTCGGCACTTGATGTAGACATCATGCACACCGAAGCCCCTGTGACATCGGGTGATGACTCAAGTATAATGGGGGGATCGCCTAGGAATGATCCTAGAACAGACGACGGTTTGAACTGGCCGAGGCCATATTCTTGGTACCGTGACAATGCATCTGAGGATGTATCTACATAGGGTAGAATTATATCAGTGTTTGTTAGGGGTCACTTCTCACTATGTGTCAATTGGTCACCAGTAATTATGTGGTCCTCTTGGGGGAACATCATAATGCGGAAGACGAAGGAGGTTATGGCTGACATGGAATACATATAACTCCGACAAAGGAGTATATTATATTCCAAGTGAGTGTTAAATACTTCAATGTCTAAGTGGACCACCTTTCTGACTAAGCAAACCGGGACGTTTTGGTAGAGGCCGAAGGCGGTCGAAGGACAACCTTCGTATGCTCTAAGCGTGATGACTGAAGGTTTTAGTTCGGGAGACCCTAACTTCTGCCAAACATTTTTTGACATGATGCACCCTCGTCAATGACACATCGGTGAATGGTGATATTCTGGACCAACACTAGTATTTGAAAGGCAACCATTGAAGGAAGCTTAGGGGTGGCTTTGTCTAAGTAAAAATCCATTAGGCGCATATCGGCAGGGTTGATAGCACCTAACGCAGAAAGTAGGGCTTTCTGTTGTTTTGGGCATGACTGTAATACTTCCAAAGATGAAATAGCGGTGGGAGATAGGGATAAATCATCCACAATGCTATAATTGTGGGCCGCTTTGGAGTAGTTTCCTGCTCGCCTATTGGGTCCCTTTTCCATCTTTGGCAATGGCTCAATAGGCATCTTTGAAATGGTCAAAGGTGCAGTCGGTGCACTGGTACTCGCCCCTGCCGCGTTGGTGTCTGGTGGGGTGTCATAATTTCGATTCCATGTTTGGAAAAACATTTCTTTGCCAGTCATGGATATTTTGTGGCTACTTTTCCCAGAGTCGTCTAGATTTTGTTGTTGAGTGCTTACCGTCCCTTTATGGGGGAAAGGTTCCTGCATCACAGTTGTTTGCTGGGAAGATCCTCCTTGTCCTCGGTTACTCTATAGCTTCTTCAGCTCAGGGAGATCAGGACAATGGTGAGTATAATGGCAGTACTCACCACATATCGAACAAGAATGGTTTGTTCAAAGAGGTGGCCTTTTGCTCTACCGTTGGGCATTGCTTGGCTCCTGGTTCAGATTCAGGTTGGAGTTGCCTCCAGCCTGGGATCGTGGCGGGCGTTGTTGGTTGTTGCCCCCTGTCTAGGATTCCCTTTGGGTTTGTTTTTCCCTTTTTTCTTCACCACGTTAGGAGGGTAATTCTCCTGGTTATATTGGTGTGGTTGGTTTTGGGAAGGCTACACAAAGTTCACCTGTACATTGGTCTGCATAGGTAGGTCTTGTGTTGGGGACTAACCTTAACGCGGTCCCTGGTTTGCACCTAACTGTTGGAGGGGATCTCTTCCGTCATTGTTTCTCTTTGCGTACTAGTTCCCCTGAGCCAGAGGATAGGATCCTCCATGGTGATACGTTGGCACCCTATTGGTCAAATTTTTGTGAGGCGTATAATGACTTTGAAAACTAGGTTGTGGTACGTTATGGGTAGAACCATACATATAACCAGGGTTTTGACTGCTACTGCCTAAGTAAATTTGGGTCAATTACCCAATGAGACCGTCTGCAGAGTTCGACATGCCTAGAAATTCTTGATAAGTTTGCAAGCGCGGGGCATTCAGTAGGATATTGTAAATATATCCTGACTGCGTATAAATCAGCTCAAGTTGTTGGGCTTTGTTGATGGCATCCTCTTTGTATGTGGGCCTTTGTCACACCACATCCTTTAAAATATCTACAGTGAGAGTTTTCAGGAACAAATCTAAAAGAACCCGGTCATCAAGTTTCGCTTTACATAAACTACGACGATGCCTCCATTCGTGGAGATGGTCCAAGATATGGATGGTGGGGGTTTCTCTAAAATGTGTCAGTAATTCCAACCTAAAATCATGGTGAATGTGTAATTGAAAATACGTTAGGAACGCAGTGGAGAGGGCACAAAAGGTTCCATTTGAAGCAGAGGGTTGCTCCGTGTACCACTTCGCAGCTACTCTTGTCA
Source organism: Pinus albicaulis (assembly GCA_034641835.2). NCBI lineage: Eukaryota > Viridiplantae > Streptophyta > Pinopsida > Pinales > Pinaceae > Pinus > Pinus albicaulis. Next base: position 1,691,095,581 of record CM076580.1, read on the forward strand.
GAGTGCATTGAAATAGTCTCAATCGAATAGTGTCGTTAATGATATTGTTTAATGAGCACCATAGGTGGAAGGTCATGACATGATTACCTGGGTCTTCCACTTTCTTTCCTTTGAATTTTGGAATATCCGAAGGGAGCTTTGTGGGCATGGGAGGCCATGTAGGGTTGTGTGTGATGGGTTCATTCGTCAGCTTGGTTAAATCTGGTAGATTCAATCAAGCTAAGAAAGGTGACAAGGAGGTTGATGCCATTGCAACTTGCAAAAACACAAAGTTCTGGTTAGAAAGAGGATTATTCTGTGACGTACCCTACTGTGTATTCGACTGGCTTCCCAAATGGGTCGCACTCATCTGCCCTCTAGGGGTTGTGGGAGGAGTGGTGTGTGGTGTGGCATTGGGAGACAAACTAGGGTTCCTAACTAAGGATGCCCCAATAAAGGAAGAACCAATAATGGTGGCAACGTTCCATCTTTAACGCCTAAATGGCGAAAGACCTGGAACCCCTCCCAGTAATGGGGGGAGGTCCAAAAGAAGCTTATATTGACGAGGTCCCATTGGGTCCGTTCTGGTGTCAACTAGATTTGGTTTTGGAAAAATTTGAGAGGATAGAGTCTATGATCAAAGCAAAATTCCAATCGCATGCATAAAACAAATAGAAAATAAAATAAATTTTCCCATTAAATTAATTCTATGTGATCAAGCAATCAAAAAAGTTGTTTTTGTTTATTTGCGTATGATACTCAAATCCTAGAAGACCTATTTCTCCTCACACACTCAAATGTAACTGGGCCTTGAGAAGATATCTTGCGAGTGCTGGCACAACGTCCCATAAGAGTTGGTGATGCCCCTAGTCAGCCGAGGAAAATCCACCAAGGTAAGGGTAGAGGGTCGAGCGCTTGCCTGCATCGTCACCTATAGGGAAATGATACCCTAGATTTGGCCACTAAGTACCACCGTCCCACGTGAGCGTTATGTTAAACCCTTAGTTAAACTAAGAGGGGGGGGGTGAATCAATTTAACACATTCATCGAATTTTAAAAAAAATTCATTAATACTTGTTTACGCCTTCATTTCATGTTCAACTTAACATGTGACTAATATTAGAATGTGAGCAGCAAGAATTAATATAAAGTAACAGTAGACTTAATATGAGAGCAGCAAGTATTAATCAAATGATATAAACCAGATCAACACATAAACATCATGCACAGAGACACCAGATATAAGTGGAAACCCATAAAGGGAGAAAACCACATCTTATTATTGTTGTGATGCAAAGGCAAGCTCCAACTCCCTCTCACCACTGATTTTTTGTAGGCACCAACCTACAGGAGGCTCCAACCTCAATTCTGCAAGCTACGACTTGCAAGGAAGCTCCAACTCCCATCAATTTTCTGCAGGCACCAACCTACAGGAGGCTCCAACCTCAGTCAGCTACAACTGACATTTATCAAGCTACAACTTGATGTGGAAGCACCAACTCCCATCTATTTTCTGCAGGCACCAACCTACAGGAGGCTCCAACCTCAGTCAGCTACAACTAACATCTATCAAGATACAACTTGATAGGGAAGCTCCAACTTCCTTACTCTTTCAAAAGGAAAACACCTGCTGATTTACCTTGGATATCATCTTCACTGATGTGCATTAGTCTTCATATATGCCTTATATCATTTATGCATCTTCTCAGATTCACTATCATCTCCTCCTTCTCTTCTCAGCTCCTCCTTCTTCTCTACCTCACTGCTTCATTTCTGCATTCTTTAACTTTTCACAACATCTTGTTCTGCTCCTCCTTCTTCTTTTCTTCTCTGCCTCAATTCCATACTCAGCATTCTCTATGCTCACTCTCTCTCACCTCTTGCAGCTTTCTTATTTTCTTCAACTCTCTTCAATACTGCTGCACACTCTCTTCTTCTCTCACTCTGTTTTCGTCAACCTTATCCCCTTGGATATTACCCTGTTTTATACAAAATAGCTTCATGGTTGTTTGTATTCTACTGGGGATTCGAAATGGACAGCCATGTCTCTTTGCCTTCTGCCTTCTCATCTCTTTTATCCGCTCATTCAGAAAACATAACTATAGGTACCAATTTATCATTACAGTGGGATATTTGTTCTCTTTCGGAGACTTGCCAATGCATCAAAAACAATAAAAAATTCAATTACAATATTTACATTCACATATAATGAAAACTCCAGCTCACTCATTCAGCCTCTTGGCTCGCTGCGCATTTTTCTTTTCTTTGACTGTGTCTTTGTTCCTTTCGGCTTTGTTTGTATCCTTGTTCACTGTCGCAGTGTAACTGCCATATGCCATACATATGTAACTGCACTTTTATATTATACTAATTAATTCTCGGCACAGTAATAATAAGGCGTTTTAATATGTGCTCTGTCGTGGTGTATCTGTAAGAAGCGCCTTTTATATATAACACAACTTCAGCTTTCGGCATGATTTTAATAAGTTTAACATTCAAACTGTTTTTCTTTTTTCTTTTTCTTTTTTAATACGACTTAAATCAACTCTCGGCGTAATAAAAAAATTGTTTAAACATATAAAATCCTCTTTGGGGCCCACCATCCGAGCTTGCATTATCCTCTGATTGCGATCAGCCTTCTCCAGAGTTTTCTGATTGCGATTGATCCACTCTTGCTCTGATTGCGATTACCTCGATCCAATGCGATGTGATTACTCCGATTGCGATTAATCGCAATCGCAACTTCTAGTTCCATGTTCCGATATTCTGCCCTTTTTCCGATGCGATCAGTCACTATTCACTTAAATGTGCCAATGCGATTAGAACTGGAACTCAAACCAACAAAATCATAATTTATAGACCCATCAGGTCCGGAACTCAATCGCAATCGCAATCATTTATTGTTATGCTCCGATGCCCTGCTCCTTCTCCGATGTGATTACTCTGATCCGATGCGATTATGCCGGACTTCAAAGACGTTTGAATCATAGTTCATATACCCATTGGGTCCGGAACTCAATCGGAACTCTTGTCGATATGTTCCACTGCCAATACTTTCTCCGATGCGATTGGGTGAGGGTCCCACAGCATAATACTTTTGTTTGACTTAAATCCAAACAAACCTTTTGTATTCTTAATTTTTCATCCATAACTATAATATATATACACCCATCGGGTCCAAGCTTTCATTGCAGTCGCAATTCTTTGTTTACCTATTCCGCTGCATATTTTTTCTCCGATGCGATTGGGAAAGGGTCCCACCTTATGGTACTTTGGTTCTTTTGATAAAGCGCTCCATACAGATTAATATATATGCTTTGGACATTTGTGCATAAGGCACAATATATGTAATGCACTGCATATATATATATAAGCTTTATGTTTCAGCTTTAGTGTTTCCTCCAGCGTGGGTAACGATTCCCGGAATGAGATTTATATATATACTTTGCTGCTCCAATCTTTAGTGTATCTTCTAGCGGGGGTAGTGATTCTCGGAATTTGTTTGTATATATATACCTACTGCTTGGGTTAAGATTCCCGGAATTGAGTTTATGTATCCTCCGGCTGGGTAATGATTCTCGGAAAATTATGTAGGTTTGCACATGGTTCCATTCCATAAAAAATGGCTATGCCTCTGCTGTGATAACGACTCTGCCTCTGCCTCTGCCTCTGATAATGGCTCTGCCTCTTTATTCGCTACCTCTTCCTCTGCCTTAACTGTGCTTTTTTTTTTCTCTGTCTCTGTCGTTGCTTCCGCTCTGCTGTTTGACTATTACATTTCGACAGATTTCTTCCACCTGTCTCCTTTGCTTCCTTTGTTCGCTTCTTTGCTGCCTCCTTTGTCTGTCTCTGTCTTTTCTGCCTCCATTGCTTTATTGCTGGTTCAGGTACTTCTCCTTTTCCACAGGGTTTATTCAACTCTGTTTATAAACCCTAATAGACTCACAATCATCCATGCACATTCAATTGCACATAGGAGCCATTTATACTCCCAATTATCTTCTTCTCTTAACTCTGCCCCTTTTTCAAAATCCAATGGCCCTCATTTTTTCCTTACTACTCTGCACCTTGAATAGCTCTCTGCTTCTTTGCTATCCTCTGCTCCTTGACTGATGCTTCTCCTTACTTCTCTTTTTGTTGTCTTTGCTATCTCTCTTTTTGCCTCCTCTGCTCCTTGACTGATGCTGCTCCTTTCTTAGCTACCTCTCTGCTGCCTCTGTTCCCTGTCTTCTACTTTGCCTTATTGTTGGTTTAGGTGCTGCTCCTTTATGCTCCTTTCCCATCAATGACAACATTTCCAATAGTCTCCCCCTTTGGCATTGATGGCAACACATCCACCAATAATCCAATGCTTCCTCTGTCTATCTGCTTTTCCTCCCCCTTTGACATCAATGGCAAAGGGTTGCACATCTTCTCAGTGTAAATTCTATCTCTGCATTTCCTCTCTTTGAGATGTGTTTAGGCCTTCTTCTTCTGACTTTGTACCCTGCTGCTCCAAACTGGTGTAAAAGAGTTGTTGAGAGAATACTTTTGAGGATTATTGATCTTGAATGTACACTACAAGTTGATACAATCCCAAGGCACTGACTCCTTTCACTTGTATAAAGCTGAAAGTGAGGATAATGACACTTCATAGAACACATTGTACCAACTTTATCTAATCAGAGATGCATCATTGGATTAAACCTAAAATACTGAGAATGCTTCAAATATACTTCAGTCTCTATCTGATGTAGTGCGCCAATACATTTCTGGTGAGGAATATTGTGGATGGAATATCTCTTCTCCTGCAATACTCATCTGCAGTACCATACCTGTTCAATTACGATAATGATGCCAATATATCTTTTGTTGTTGTGGTACACTTTTCCTGCCTATTGGTGATGATATGAGCTAGGATGCTGACAAGGATATTACTTTTAATAGCTGCAGGTCCTTGTTACTGATATGATCAATGAATCAACCAGAATTTTATCTAAGAGATCAAATGCTTTTGCTGCTTTCATAATGTACTTTCAACAAAAAAAACTTGAGACTAGATACATTCAGTGTATTAGTCAGTCTCACTTATCAATCATGCAGTAATCAATCTCTCTTTAAAGGTGGATTACTAGAAATTTCTTTTTGCTGAAGTAAGCTTGTGATGAATCAGTACCTTCTCACAGTTTTATGAAAGATCTTAAGAAAAGAGGCCTTGAAGTTATATATGTACTGACTTCAGAAGGGCATGCAATCATATATAATAAAAAAATACTACTTCAAAGTTCAATATAATGCTTCAAGTGTAAACAGAATGCTGATCCTTTAGCTCTACTACTGACCTTTTCATGCTGAATGAAGAATCCAGATAACGTTGGGAATACTACCTTGATGTACTTTTGCCATAATCCCTTGATCCTAAGGACCTGTACCATATTTCTTCTCCACTGATAACACTTAGTATTCTGTTCATAGGCATGTTGCGTGTACCTAAATACCAATTGATGCTTATTTTATAAATCATGCAGAGATTTTACTTCAGCTTGCACATTAACCCATAATTGATACATCCTTCATAAATTCTATTATTGAGCTTTCCACTGTTCACACCAACAGTCATCAATATCCTGAAACTGATCTTATCATTATTAACCATTTTCTTATTCTGTCATTCTGGTTTAACAGAATGTCACTGTACTTTCCGTTCTAGGACTGCTCCAGAATCATTGCCGCTTTAAAAATCAATTCAACAGTTCTAATATAAAGATATTCAGGGAGACATCTTCAATTCATTTTCTATGTATCTTCATGGGCTGATTACTCAAAGATTTATTACTCGCTTAACTGCATTCCTCCAAGTGGACTTTTTGTAGATGAGAGATGTAATGAACTGATGATAGGCACCTTTCTTACTCATCATTCTTAATGGGGTTCATTGTTAATTCTATCGTTATGGCTTCTTGTTGTCTTCTCTTCTTCCATCAATCTATCAGCTACTTAATACTTCAGATGATCTTCTTCCTCTATAGCTCTCTTTTAGAGGAATTTCCTTTCCCTTCCTGATTTCATGGTTGTTCATATTCCAAGGAGCTATTCTCAGACTGCTTTCATGGGGACTATTTATGAACTGCTCTCCCCCTGGGATGTTGCTTCATATTTGTCACTGATTAGATATTTTCTTTGCTTCCTAGAGCAGCTCCCCCTGAGCCTATGATGGATTTATTATGTTATTGAGGTAACTGGCTCCCCCTTTCTCTTTTCCTTCCATACTTTACTGGGGTTCATCATAATGTTTTCTCTTCTTTTAGATTCATAGTTTTGATTGGTCTGTTTTGATCCCATCATCTGTTTAGATTTATTTAATGTATATGGCAGATTACAGTCCTTTTCATTGTGACCAAGTTTGAGGCATACATAACATCTTATTTTTTCAAAGTACATTTGAGCTGGAGTGTAATATTTTGTTCCCCTCTTTGAACATAATTTAAAATCAACAATTTTATGTCCGAAATTATTGCATGCATAACAATAGCCATGGAAATAATTTGTGTACCTGGTGAAGGATTGTCCTTTCCATTTGCTTGCTTGAAGGGTTCTTCTCTTTTGCTGCATCCTTTGCTGGTTGGACTGGGTTTGCTTTGTCGTACAATATGCTACAGTGTGTCCTTGTTTGTGGCAGAAAAAACAAGTGATGCTTCCCATAGGAGGAAAGAACCTTCTTTGACATCTTCCAAATTTATTCAATTCATCCTTAGGAGCATATGAGCCTTTAGCAGTTGATTGTTTCATCCTCTCATTCTTTGTTCTTTCATGTTGCTGCTTGATTTCTTTACAAATCTTGTTCTTGCTGGCTTCTTCTTCTATGGGAATCTTCTGAGCTACTTCATTTTCCTTTACAGCGTTTAAAAATATGATTTTCTTGTTATCTTCTGCCTTGGACTCACTAGTTTCTCCTTCATATCCTATCCCAGTCTTTATGAGAGGTGACCTTTGTGAATTTAGAATCTGGTCCAACTTTCCAGAGCCTTTCATTAGAGATGTATTCATTAATAGTTCTCTTTGGGATTTTTCTAATTTCTTTCTCAAGCTCACTACTTCTTCTTCTAATTTTTCACATTCCAGGTTTTTCTCTCTCATTTGTTGCAGCAAAGTATCTTCTACTTTTCGTGCTTCTTCAAGTTGAGTCTTCAGGCTAACAATCTCTTTCTTATCTTCATACTCTTTCTCATCACAAATTTTCACCAATGTCTTCAAGTCTTTGTTTTCATGCTTCAATCTTCCTATTTCAGTCAAGGCTATGTCAAGTTTGGCTTTTTCTTCAATTGCAATTTCTTCATGGCTCTTACTACCATTCACACTAGCAGGTACCTCATTTTATTGAGCATCTTCTTTTTGACATGAATTTCTCTTTTTCTTAATTCTCTTCTCCTTCTTGACAATCCAATCCTCAGTGTCTACTCCATGCATCAAATGCAATCTGTCCCAGATTTATTTTGCTGAAGTTAAATCCATTATCAACTCAAGGTCCTTGTTATGAAGACTGTTATATATCACACATTTTTCCTTGGCATTCCTCTATTGTTCTTTCACCGTGGGGGATTCTATGTAGTAACCATCACAAACAAGCTTCCATACCTCAGGTTCATAAGTCAATAATCTTGTTTTAACCTTATCTCTCCATTCAAGAAAGTTTGTTGTATTTAGCACAGGTACATTTTGATAGTCCATGACTCAACCAGGTCTCCTTCAATCTATTAGGCTTACACCAAAGGAACCTGCTCTGATACCAATTGTTAAACCCTTAGTTAAACTGAGAGGGGGGGGGTGAATCAGTTTAACACATTCATGGAATTTTAAAACTTTTTCATTAATACTTGTTTACACCTTCATTTCATGTTCCACTTAACATGTGAGTAATCTTAGAATGTGAGCAGCAAGCATTAATATAAAGTAACAGTAGAATTAATATGAGAGCATCAAGTATTAAGCAGATGATATAAACCAGATCAACACATAAACATCATGCACAGAGACACCAGATATAAGTGGAAACCCATAAAGGGAGAAAACCACATCTTATTATTGTTGTGATGCAAAGGCAAGCTCCAACTCCCTCTCACCACTAATTTTCTATAGGCACCAACCTACAGGAGGCTCCTACCTCAATTCAGCCAGCTACAACTTGCAAGGAAGCTCCAACTCCCATCAATTTTCTGCAGGCACCAACCTATAAGAGGCTCCAACATCAGTCAGCTACAACTGACATTTTATCAAGCTACAAATTGATGTGGAAGCACCAACTCCCATCTATTTTCTGCAGGCACCAACCTACAGGAGGCTCCAACCTCAGTCGGCTACAACTAACATCTATCAAGCTACAACTTGATAGGGAAGCTCTAACTTCCTTACTCTTTCAAAAGGAAAACACCTGCTGATTTACCTTGGATATCATCTCTGTTCTGTATCATCTTCACTGCTGTGCATCAGTCTTCATATCTGCCTTATATCATTTCTGCATCTTCTCAGATTCACTATCAGCTCCTCCTTCTCTTCTCAGCTCCTCCTTCTTCTCTACCTCACTGCTTCATTTCTACATTCTTTAACTTTTCACAACATCTTGTTCTGCTCCTCCTTCTTCTTTTCTTCTCTGCCTCAATTCCATACTCAGCATTCTCTATGCTCACTCTCTCTCACCTCTTGCAGTTTTCTTATTTTCTTCAACTCTCTTCAATTCTGCTGCACACTCTCTTCTTCTCTCACTCTATTTTCGTCAACCTTCTCCCCTTGGATATTACCCTATTTTATACAAAATAGCTTCATGGTTGTTTGTATTCTACTGGGGATTCGAAATGGACAGCCATGTCTCTTTTCCTTCTGCCTTCTCATCTCTTTTATCCGCTCATTCAGAAAACATAACTGTAGGTACCAATTTATCATTACAGTGGGATATTTGTTCTCTTTAAAAGACTTGTCAATGCATCAAACACAATAAAAAATTCAATTACAATATTTACATTCACATATAATGAAAACTACAGCTCACTCATTCAGCCTCTTGGCTCGCTGCGCATTTTTCTTTTCTTTGACTGTGTCTTTGTTCCTTTCGACTATGTTTGTATCCTTGTTCACTGTCACAGTGTAACTGCCATATTCCATACATATGTAACTGCACTTTTATATTATGCTAATTAATTCTTGGCACAGTGATAATAAGGCGTTTTAATATGTGCTCTGTCGTGGTGTATCTGTAAGAAGCGCCTTTTATATATAACACAACTTCAGCTTTCGGCATGATTTTAATAAGTTTAACATACAAACTATTTTTTTTTTTAATACGACTTAAATCAACTCTCGGCGTAATAAAAAAATTGTTTAAACATATAAAATCCTCTTTCGGGCCCACCATCCGAGCTTGCATTATCCTTCGATTGCGATCAACCTTCTCCAGAGTTTTCCGATTGCGATTGATCCACTCCTGCTCCGATTTCGATTACCTCGATCCAATGTGATGCAATTACTCCGATTGTGATTAATCGCAATCGCAACTTCCAGTTGCATGTTCTGATATTCCGCCCTTTTTCTGATGCGATCAGTCACTATTCACTTAAATGTGCCGATGCGATTAGAACTGGAACTCAAACCAACAAAATCATAATTTATAGACCCATCGGGTCCGGAACTCAATCGCAATCGCCATCCTTTATTGTCATGCTCCAATGCCTTGCTCCTTCTCCGATGCGATTACTCTGATCCGATGCGATTAGGCCGGACTTCAAATATGTTTGAATCATAGTTCATATACCCATCAGGTCTGGAACTCAATTGGAACTCTTGTCGATATGTTCCGCTGCCAATCCTTTCTCCAATGCGATTGGGTGAGGGTCCCACAGCATAAGACTTTTGTTTGACTTAAATCCGAACAAACCTTTTGTATTCTTAATTTTGCATCCATAACTATAATATATATACGCCCATCGGGTCCAAGATTTCATCGTAATCTTAACTCTTTGTTTACCTATTCCGCTGCATAGTTTTTCTCCGATGCGATTGGGAAAGGGTCCCACCTTATGGTACTTTGGTTCTTTCGATCATAAAGCGCTCCATATAGATTAATATATATGCTTTGGACCTTTGTGCATAAGGCACAATATATGTAATGCGCTGCATATATATATATAAGCTTTATGTTTCAGCTTTAGTGTTTCCTCCAGCGTGGGTAACGATTCCCGGAATGAGATTTATATATATACTTTGCTGCTCCAATCTTTAGTGTATCTTCCAGCAGGGGTAGTGATTGTCGGAATTTGTTTGTATATATATACCTGCCGCTTGGGTTAATATTCCCGGAATTGATTTTATGTATCCTCCGGCTGGGTAATGATTCTTAGAATATTATGTAGGTTTGCACATGGTTCCATTCCATAAAAAATGGCTCTGCCTCTGCTGTGATAATAGCTCTACCTCTGCCTCTTTATTCGTTGTCTCTGCCTTTGCCTTAGTTGTGCTTTTTTTTCCTCTGTCTCTGTCGTTGCTTCCGCTCTGCTGTTTGACTGTTACATTTCGACATTCTTCTTCCGCCTATGTCCTTTTCTTCCTTTGTTCGCTTCTTTGTTTCCTCCTTTGTCTGTCTCTGTCTTTTCTGCCTCCATTGCCTTATTGCTGGTTCAGGTACTTCTCCTTTTCAGTCATCATGGTCTGTGTAGGTTGTGAATAAGCCATCATTTTCAGTTATGAGAAGACTTTTAGATTTCAAATTCTTTCCTAATTAGTCATTATCATTCTTTTTTCCTCCATATGTAACATCTGGACTCTAGAGCATTATTATTATATCTATCCAAACTTGTGGCTGGTTTTTTCAAAGAATTTACTACATCCATATCAAGCGAGGCTGAAAGGTTTGCTAAAGAACTATGGCGGAGGAAAGAAAAATACACAGAGGCAGTTATGCAAGACTTAAATACCAGGTGAAGGATTTACAAGAGCAGCTTTAAATGATTCATGATGAACTACAAAGCAAAGGCATGAAAATGACAGTGGTTGAAGAACCAATAGGCCAACCAATTGTAAATGAAGAAGAAATACCTCAAGGAGCCTAAATCCAGTTGGTCTATGATTAATGGATGATGAAGACATATTGGCCACAAGTTTTTCCACTTATAGATTTCAATTTTCAAATTTGTACAAAAAATCTGCATCTACAGCAGTTTCGTAACTCCTTTCATAGCGCCTCCAGGCTTAAAAAGTAGAAAAGCGTTATGAAACTATTGTAGCTGCGTTTTGGCTCCTTTTGATCAGTGTTAAAGGTGTAAAGAGCTGAGTTAAGAGCTGAAAATGTTATGAAAGATGTGTTGAATGGTGATAAATATGATTTAAGACTAAAGAGTCGGAATTTTTGAGGATATAGGCTTGTAAAGCAGCGCTACAAAAAGTGCTACGAAATTGTTGTTACGAAATTGTCTTGTACATGATTGTTTGAGAAGTCAACTTCAAAGGCGGTTTTTGGGAAAAACGAAAGGTATTTTAAGAAACTGAGAGAGGTTAGTTTCAAAAACATATCAAATAACAATAACCTCTCTCATGTTTCTCGCGGGTATTATCCGTTGGGATATATAAGGATTTCTTTGAAGCACTATTTTCAGAAAAATAGAGTTTTCCTATTTCACACATGTTTTACAAATGCAGTTTTTGTACAGCTGGAGATGTATTTAGAAAAAAAAGAGAGGTTTTTATTAAATACATAATTTCCTAGAAATACCTCCTTTCGTTTCTCAAAATAAATCATGGATTAAGAGATATAGGCTCTGTTCCAAAACCTATTTTTCAAGAAAAAACAGGAAAAATCTGCAAGGATGTCTTAAATATGAAAGGTGAGATTGACACCTCAAGGAGCATAAGGTGAGTTGGTTTATGGTTATGGAAGATTTAAGGGACATGTTAAGCCAACATTTAACAGTCAAGGACCACGAAATGAAGATTAAATGATAGTCAGAATGTTCAAAGAAGGAAAAGATCCTTTGCCTAAAAAACAGGGTTTTGTTTCCTAGTTTTGAGGAGGTCAGATAAGTGGTCATAAAGGGATGAAGCCCATCATCTAAATTCGACCATGTGAATGTATAATTTTCAAATATGTAATTTATTTTAGTATATAAGGTTGTTAAAGATAATAAATATTATTTTGAGTCCTATTTGAAATACGATTGTCAAGTAGGATAGGTGTATGTTTATCATTAAAGTTGATGTTTTATGGTTATGTAAGGTGTCATTAGGAAAATATTCGATGTATCTAGCTTAGAGGAATATCATATGATGAGGAAAAAGGCCTATTAAATCCCATGGGTTCAAATTTGAACCATGGGTTGGACATTATTTGGCAAAAACTAAGCTTGTTGTGAATTAACTATTTTCAGCTAATACAGAGATCTTCTACTTGACCAACTTGAGATTCAGAAGGGGTTTTTAGTGTTTTCCTATTCTATTTGTACTTCTTATATATCCCTTTTGCAGTGGTGTTCATATATATTACTCAGAATTCATCTATAAGATGCTTTGACTTCCTTTATAAGTGAGCTGAATGTGTTTTTACATGTTTCATGTGTGTGCCTTATCACTAAAAACTTTGATATGCCTCAACTTCCATGTTAAGTAGACTTACTGATTACTGAATTTATTTGACTCCATAAGCCCAATGTATACATTCTAATGTTATTTTCAACCTACATCCATAATTATGAGTTTATTTCCTAAATAGAGTTAGCCAGCTATATCTTTATCCATATCATTAACCCTTGAGAGAGCCCTCTCAAGCTGAGGAGGCTAAGCCTCAGTCACAAGATTGGTTTGAAATAGTTACATGAGATTTTCTGATCAAGCAGCCTATCAGGGAGAAATTTTTCAATTACATTTTGGTGTGTCTGCCAGGATTCTAAAGATATACATCTCCCAAAAATTATGAAGCTGAACTCTTGAAGGTAGCAGAAGCTCAGAATCTGTTCGAGGCTGCAGCTACCTTGGCGACTCCATTGTTGGAGAATTCAAAATTCATAGATTCATGGTGATTCCACTGGACATATGAAGAGATCATATGCTACCATTATTGTTTAAAGGTATGCATGTATATATTTTTCAGGAATTCATGGTTTCCCAAATCATTTTCCCAAGGATGCATATTTTTTAAGGAATGGTCCAAAATTCAATGGAGAAGATTTCAGTTTGACTTCGAAGCATATATCAGATTTCTATGACTTTACTAAGCTTCTTAGAGTCAAACATGAAGATGTTTGCATCATATTGTTCTATGATTCATTTCAAGGAAAATGTAAACAGTGGATTGAAAGCTTTCCTGTCAGATCTATTAAGTCATTTGCAGATTTTTGGCTTCTGTTTTTAGAAGAATGGATAGACAGAACAGAGTTGGTGGTAGACTCTCCTTCAATTCAAGGCTTTAAACAATGGAATGATGATCATATTAATGAGGAAGTAGATGAAAAATTTTCTTTGTCCGTTGTCTTCTTATCTAAAATCATTTGAATGCAAGTCAAAAGATAAGATTCAATTTTTGGATGAAGTTGCTAAGAACATTGAGAAAGACATTGAAGTTTTACAAGGTCAAATTCAATCATATAGTCTTCATGATCATGGTAATTCTTTTCAAAATCTTTCCATGCCAGAACACAAAGAGAGGGTGTTGTTTCCTTTCTCTTTTGAGATTGAGGAAGAATACATTGTTTTTGAAAATCAGTTTGAACAGCAATTTGATAGCACACAACTGAAATCTTGTGTGGCTGAGCAAAGCATGCATGAGTTATCCAAAGCTGTAGAATGTCATGAGAAGCATCAAACAGGTCATGTCTTCTTTGATCCTATAGCTGACTACATGGAAGGGTTCTACAGTCCAGATTGTCAATTATATTTTCATTATGAGGATCAGATCTATTTTATGTTGCCTTGGTCATTTCAGTATCATGCTTACTATTGGTTCAAGTGCAGTCAACAGGTTCAAGTGTCAGATCAGATCAATGATTGGCTGCATTGGAAGTTTCATATTGCTTGAGTTAAAAATGGAGATTGCAGCTGTTAGGGTAGGTAGGAGTGTATGAATAAGCTCAAAGTTGACTGAGCATCTTTTCAGTAGGTACAAATTTGGTTCTTCTGCAATGATCATCAATCTTGAGCCCGAGGAGAAGGCCATAAGAGCTTGGCGAGTTTTTCATAAATTTCAGTTTTTATTTCCAAGAAGATGGATAGCACTAGAACTATAGGTTCTGTGGTGTACCACAGGGGCACACCATCCCAGGTGGAGCCACTGTTATCACTCAAAAAATTCAAAACATCATTTTGACAAGATTACTTAGGTTCAGGGGTCAAAATAGGGTTTTAGGATTCAATTTAAGTTTGACCAAGGTAAATATTAAATTTTTTATAGTTTGAGCTTACCCTAAGCTTTAAACAAACTCATTTTTAAAGCCCTTCATGACAAATCATTCATAATTTTAGGATTCAGTTCATTTCCCAAAGTTGAGTTGTCAAATGTCAGAAACCATTGGGGAAGGGTTAGATAGATGCATGTTGAGTCATGTAATGATGAAATCAAAGTACATACCCACGTTTGCAGTCATCATGGTCCATGTAGGTTATGAATAAGCCATCATTTTCAGTTATGAGAAGACTTTTAGATTTCAAATTCTTTCCTAGTTAGTAATTCTCATTCTTTTTTCCTCCATATGTAACATCTGAACTCTGAAGCATTGTTATTATATCTAGCCAGGCTTGTGGCTGGTTCTTTCAAAGAATTTACCACATCCATATCAAGCGAGGCTGAAAGGTTTGCTGAAGAACTATGGTGGAGGAAAGAAAAATACACTAGGTGAAGGATTTACAAGAGCAGCTTTAAATGATTCATGATGAACTACAAAGCAAAGGCATGAAAATGACAATGGTTGAAGAACCAATAGGCCAACCAATTATAGATGAAGAAGAAATACCTCAAGGAGCCTAAAATCATGTTGGTTTATGATTAATGAATGATGAAGACATATTGGTCACAAGTTTTTCCACTTACAGATTTCAATTTTAAAATTTTTAAAAAAAATTTGCATCTACAGCAGTTTCGTAGCTCCTTTCATAGCGCCTCTAGGCTTAAAAAGCAGAAAAGCGCTATGAAACTATTGTAGTTGTGTTTTTGCTCCTTTTGATCAGTGTTAAAGGTGCTAAGAGCAGAGTTAAGGGCTGAAAATGTTATAAAATATGTGTTGAAGGGTGATAAAGATGATGCAAGAGTAAAGAGTCAGAATTTTTTAGGATAAAGGCTTGTAAGGCAGCGCTACAAAAAGTGCTACGAAACTGTTGTTATGAAATTGTCCTGTACATGATTGTTTGAGCAGTCATTTTCAAAGGCGGTTTCTGGGAAAACAGAAAGGTATTTTAAGAAACTGAGAGAGGTTATTTTCAAAAACATATAAAATAAAAATAACCTCTCTCACGTTTCTCACAAGTGTTATCAGTTGGGCGATATAAGGATTTATTTGAACCACTATTTTCAGAAAACAAAGTTTTCTTGTTTCACACATGTTTTACAAATGCAGTTTCTGTACAGCTGGAGATGTATTGCAAAAAAAAAAGTGAGGTTTTTATTCAAGACATAATGGCCTACAAAATTTCCTTCCATTTCTAAAACTACATCATGGATTAGGAGATATAGGCTCTGTTCCAAGACCTTTTTTTCAGTAAAAAAATAGAAAAAATCTGCAAGGATGTCTTAAATATGAAAGGTGAGATTGGCACCTCAAGGAGCATAAGGTGAGTTGGTTTATGGTTATGAAAGATTTAAGGGACATGTTAATCCAACATTCAATAGCCAAGGACCATGAAATGAATATTAAATGATAGTCATAATGTTCAAAGTAGGAAAATATCCTTTGCCTAAAAAACGGGGTTTTGTTTCCTAGTTTTGAGGAGTTCAGATAAGTGGTCATAAAGGGATGAAGCCCATTATCTAAATTCAGCCATGTAAATAAATACTTGTAAAAGATGTAATTTATTTTAGTAGATAAGGTTGTTAAAGATAATAAAGAGTAGTTTGAGTCCTATTTAAAATGGGATCGTCAAGTAGGATAGGTGTTTGTTTATCATTAAAGTTGATGTTTTGTGGTTGTGTAAGGTTTCATTAGGAAAAAATTAAATGTATCTAGCCTAGAGTCAGATCATATGATGAGTAAAAAGGTCTATTAAATGCCATGGGGTCGAATTTGAACCGGGGGTTGGACGTTTTTGGCAAAAACTGAGCTTGTTGTGAATTGACTGTTTTCAGCTAATACAGAGATCTTCTACTTGACCAACTTGAGATTCAAAAGGGGTTTTAAGTGTTTTAATATTCTATTTGTACTTCTTATATATCTCTTTTGTAGTGGTGTTCATCTATATTACTCAGGATTCATCTATAAGATGCTTTGACTTCCTTTATAAGTGAACTGATTGTGTTTTTACATATTTCATGTGTGTGCCTTATCACTAAAAACTCTGATAAGCCTCAACTTCCATGTTAAGTAGACTTACTGATTATTGAATTTCTTTGACTCCATAAGCCCAATGTATACATGCTAATGTTATTTTCAACCTACATCCATCATTATTTGTTTATTTCCTAAATAGAGTTAGCCATCTATATCTTTATCCATATCATTAACCCTTGAGAGAGCCCTCTCAGGCTGAGGAGGCTAAGCCTCAGTCACAAGATTGGTTTGAAATAGTTACATGAGATTTTCTGATAAAGCAGCCCATCAGGGAGAAATTTTGTGATAACAGGATGAACTAGGGACTGTAAGAGAAAAAGGGGGAAATTCAGCTCCACTCCACAGCATAGACAAGGGTCTCTACAAAAAGGCACAACCACATAAACTTGGAAATAAACATTAGTGGAGTCACAAATCTTGTGTTAGTGTGTTTTTTGCATGCATGTACGAAATCATACCAACTTAAGGGGTGTGGTTTACCCTCTTAAGTTATTGGTCATAGGCAGAAAAAGAAGTGGAGTCAAGAAAGTTAGTGGAACAAGCTAGAATCATAAGCATACTAGATAGAGAAATAGCATGCATATATAAAATAAAACTAAACTAAAAACTAAAAAAATAAAACAAAATTTCTGAATAGAGTCAGACAACTGCAATAATCCAAACGGTGGTTCTTTCGACCCCTCTTATTGAGTGCTGGTAGGAAATGAGGATGAACCTTTAACCATCTTTCCAAAGGGCCCTTAGAACATGGGTTATAAGTCCTGATGCAAGGATGTCTTTACGTCTAAGCTTGCTTCGGTGGAAAGTCTCCCTCTCTCTATTGTGGTGGACTGAAATTTTTGGATGGCCAACAATTGATTCCCCTCTATCTTCAACTCTGTATCACACACTGCTGGTATTTCTTGGGGAAATTCTGGCCAGCATAACAATGTGCTCTCCTATTCTTCATCTCTTGGTGGCCTTATATAGAATAATTCAAATCCTCCTTCCCTCCCTTGGTACATTGTGGATGGTGACCCAAGGGGGGGGGGGATGATTCCATTTTGTGTCACAAATATTCCATTGTGTGCTCCCTTGATCTCTAAGGAGCCTTTGGTGGCTGTCCTTAGGAAACTTCAAGTGTGAAATCACTGTCCTGGAGTGTGCTTTTTTGTGGTCCTGGAAAGTGACTTTTGCCACTCCCAGGATTGCACGCATTTCGAGTCAAAATGCGTGGAAAGGCGCTCTTCACGAAGGATTATGCACACAAAAGCATTTATGACTTGCTCAAATTTGATTTTTCCTCAAACCTTAGAGATTTTTAAATATTTTCCAAATTCTCTAATGTCTTTCAGCCCTGTAAATCCTTCTGTCTAACATTAAATAATATTGTCTTCTGCTTGTGCGATTTTCCAGTGTTAACATGGTTACTTTCATGTGTCGAAAGAAAAGAGAAGAAAGATCGATGCTTCTGGAAAGAAGGGAATGTTTGTGGGCTACAGTGAAACTTCAAAGGCATATAGAATCTATGTGCCTGGCCAAAGAGAAGTGGATATATGCCATGATGTCACCTTCGATGAAGATGTTTCGCTCAAGAAAGTAAGAAATCTTCCTAGCTCTAAGGAAGACAAAGAAGATGAAGAAGCAGGGAAGCTGGAAGAGCCGAAGGATGACCTAATGCTCGATGTTGAAGGACCCATGGATCCCATTGATCCACCTCCTTCAAATAATATAAGACCCTCATGGCTTAAGGATACTCTTGAAGATGCTGAGAGACATGTTGTAGCCATCAGGGACATTCCGTGAAAGCAAGAAGTGTTGGCGAGGAAACAGGTCTCACAAGCAAGACCCAGGTTCGAGGATTGGGCCAACAAGAGAGTCTGATGTAGTCTAGCACCACGCCGAAATTTTCACCCTACTCCGAAGAGAAGAGAGTCTCACCCGAGGCGTGCCGTGACCACATGAAGGAGGGGAACAGATCGGTATCGGCCGATGGATCCGCAAATCGAAGCCAACACATAATCATACGCATGCATAACATTATACGTAGAATATCTTCTCAGAACATCATGCAGATACTAAGCAAATAAAATTTTAAACTACTACAAATATCATACAACACATTCAAGTCATACGGTAAGACAGCAACCTTCAGATATATTAATAACCAATCAGCAGGATCACGAGTTACATTGCTCAATAGAATGAGCTTCCAAGTCCCATTACAAAGGTCCCGCGGGAAGGAGAGAGAGAGAGATACTACAACAATAACAGATCAATAGAGACACAGGAAATACAAGGATGTCGCGCCCAGAACAGAGCTCTCCTGTGGCATCTGCTCTTCAGCCTCGTTCTGCTCTACCCTCTACGATCCCTCTGTATCTGTGCATGACTCTTTCTGCTGGGTGACGGCCTATTTATTCACCCTCCAGTGCAACTGTTAGTTTCTCTTATGTTCTTACTCAACTACTTTCGTCTTCTTCCTGTTGCACTTGAGTTCCACTATCTATCCTTTGCCGCATCTTCCCTTCATCTGCACTTGTCTGCACCAACCTCGTCATTCATCTCCTGCTCCTTTGCAACCTCGGCAGCTCTGCTACCTATCGTTGTTGCGCCTACCACGTGCCAATCCACAACCCAAAGTCTGTCTTCATGCAAAATTCAAAACAAGGGCCCCAACAAGAAGTTGAAGAGATACCAAGGGTATCTAGCAGCCATGAGTACGATAGTAAAATCTAATCCTGGAACATTTGAAGAAGTCGTAAAGCATCAAGTTTGGAAGGATGATATGCACGAAGAGTATGATTCCATTATGAAAAATGATGTGTGGGAAGTGGTCCCGAGACCGGAGGACAAATCTGTTGTCACCTCAAAATGGCTCTATAAGATCAATCATGGATCTGATGGAAGTGTTGAAAAGTACAAGGCAATATTTGTTTCCCAAGGCTTCTCTCAAAAGGAAGGCATAGATTATGATGATATATTTTCACATGTGGCCCGCTATACCACCATCCGATTTATTATTTCCCTTATTGCTACGCAAGGATGGAGTCAGATGGATGTGAAGATTGATTTTCTACATGGATCTACAAAGGAAGAGTTGTATGTGGAGCAACCTCTGGGTTTCAAAGTCTGAGATAGATACACCCATGTATTTGGGTTGAATAAATCTCTCTATGGGTTGAAGCAAGCCCCCAGGGCTTGGTACGAGAGGATAGATATCTACTTAATGAAGTTGGGCTTCACTCGAAGTAATGTTGATCTGAACCTTTATTTTAAGGGTTATAGAGAAAGGCCTCTCATTTTGGTTCTCTATGTAGACAATCTCTTCCTGACAAGTGTTGACCCTCTCATTAATCAGTGTAAGAGGGAGATAGTGGCGCAGCAACCACTGCATCTTCATAAATCTCAAGCTCCAGTTCCAAAAATGATGTCAGATCTCCCACAGCAATCTCTTCGCCTTTCAACTTTAACATGCGGAAAATGAAAACCTTACACTCTATGCGCAGAAATGAAGAAAATTTAATTTCGTATTGGATGTTCAACTAAACTAACCAATTAATGTCAGTCATTCTTTTCTTTACTGCCTTCACTATTCACAAATCTTCATCGTTCATTTTGACTTCTTCAAATCTGACGGATATCGCGCTCCAATTAGTACGACATATAAAACTTTGAAATCACGCAATATCAGTGGTTTTCTCCGCCTAGTCAAATGCTACGTGTCAATTCCAAAATTTAATCGCACAAATTTAGCAAATATCATATCTCGCCTTCTAACTGTGTGGTATACTATTCCCGGATTTAAAAGACCGCTTTCTATTCATGGTTTATCCGTCCCAGGTAAAACAAGGTTCCAAAATGGTTTAACACACGGAGTTACAGCAATACTTTATAATAAAATAGTTTAAACAATAAAATATACAGATCTGAAATAAAAACCCTTAACGTTATATACTGTTAAGTCCAAATAAAAACTCAGAAATAGAAGAACGATACCCGTTATATTCGGGATCAATTTTGCACCAATTTCAAATGAATTTCGCACTAGAAACACGATTTGCACACCACTCCTAAATCAATTATTCAAAAAGTATAAATTATATATCTTATGACCCTCTCGGCTTGATTACATCCATTATTCCATCTCTCTGTCTCTCTCTTTCTCAACTCTGTCTATTTCATCCTAAACTAACCTCACACGAAGCTTATACTTATACATAGTTTTGGATTAATTTGAATCCATGATTTCCTCCATAAATGACTCAACTAAATCCTAAAATATCTTATCACTCTATTGACTCAACTAATTTCTATTTTAAGAGTTAAAAATCCCTAAAATATCTATACAACCCAACTCCCCTCATATTCTCAATTATAAGAGAATATTTACAATAAACCTCACACTCAGATTTTCCTCTTAATTTGTTAAAATGTACATAATTTATAAAATAAAATAAAACATCACCCCCTAAATCACTCAAATAAACAATGACATTTGAGCAGGATGCTCCTACATCAGATAGCTTCTGCGTTTGAGATGAAAGACCTAGGACTGATGCACTACTTCCTAGGCTTGGAGCTTTGGTAGAGACCAGGCGAGATTTTCCTTTCTCAAGGAAAATATGTCGTGAAGAAGCTGGAGATATTTGGTATGGTGGAATGTAAGTCTGTGTTGACACTGGTGGAACTCAAATTTAAGAAGTTGAGTGGAAATTTTGTTGGACCTGTCCTGGCAAATCCTACCGAGTATCGACAAATCATGGGGGCCCTGATGATCTTAGTGAACTCCCGTCTGAACGTATGTTTTGCAGTGAACACTTTGAGTCAACATATGGTTTATCATCATCACATTCAGTGGATTGGTGCCAAGAATATGTTGAGGTATCTTCAGGGCACCATCAACCATGGGCTGAGATACATTTTCGGGAGTTTGAGGCTCCATGGATATACTGATGCCAATTGGGTTGGTAGTGTTTTGGATCACAAGAGAACATCTATATGTTGCTTCACCTTGGGTTCTACTTCGATATATTGGATGATCAGGAAGCAGAATTCGATGGCTTTGAGCACCCCTGAGGCCAAATACATTGAAGCGAGCATGGCCTGTTGTGAAGGTGTTTGGTTGTGAAATCTCTTTAGTGAGTTATTTTGGCATGTGTTAGATACCATTGTTATCCTTTGTGATAACCAAAGTGGGATTCGTCTTTCTGAGAATCATGTGTTCCATGATCGATCCAAGCATATTGATATCAGGTACCACTTTATCCAGGATATGGTACAGCGAGGTGCTGTAAGGCTCGATCATATAGGAACTGATGAGCAGGTCACGGATATTCTCACGAAGCCCTCGACGAAGTTCAAGTTCATAACCTTCTCTGAGAAGCTTGGAATCGTGGAAAGACCCTATTCTGAGGTTTTGATTGGGATGGACTATGAGCTCTGGGAGCTCCAAGGGGCTTGGGGATAGCTTCTTGGAGCTATAAGCACATACGGGGCTAGGCTTGTCGAACCTTGTTGTGCTTGTGCCCCACCGTTATGATATTGAGTTGGTTTTCCTCTCTCTGATTTGTGCCCTGCACGCATCCTACCAATGGAGTTTCGAACTCATGGGAAGTACCTCTCATTTGGATAATGAGGTGGGAAATGTGGATAGATACCAATAGCAATACCGATGGATGCATCCAATATTTTCGTACTCTCTATGTCTAGGATGACACGTGTCCAACACCTTGATCTAGGATTAAGTATGATGAGGTTTTTATCTCTAAACTAACTTCGGGTCAGTAGGAGACTCTTTTGAGTCCAAGAGAGGTTTTTACCTCTAAGATTACTTGGGTCAGTTGTGTGTGATGTCTTTATGACTCACCTTTTGTCTATCTGAAATAAAGAGCTAGAAAATCAAGTTACGGAAGGATGACGCACGATGTTTGGTTAAAGTACATGATGGTACTGATGGATGGCACTTGTGGACTAATGGATTTCTCCCTAGTTGAGAGGGAGTGTTAATTTTGGGAAACTAGGTCTAAACTCCATGTTGCACTGCTCATATGATGATGGTCATATTTTTGTTGGATTCCTCTTCCAGAGAGGTTGAAGATTAATCTAAAGATCATCTTGATCGGATGAGCAGAACATTTATTTTGAACTTATTTTCCACATGTGCAAGGTCGGCCATATTTGTAATGTAGGCTCACATGCCTAATATATGTTTCACACAGCCTCATTGATGGATATAAATTGGAGATACTTATAGGTTTTTTTCTCATCAACTCATCACACGTTCTCTCATTTTCATCTAATTGGTTTGATAGCCTTTGGAGGCCTTTTCCCCCTCACACGTGTGGAGTGAAGCTGCTGTTCTCTACGGATCTGTCTAGGGATTTTTGTTGCAGAGTTGACCAGCATTGATCGTGGTCAACCCTTGGTCATTTGACCTTCTTATTCTGCCAAAAATCCAATTTTAGGAGGCTGTACATCTGGGAACTAAATTCGAGGAGTTCTGGGTTGTTTGACCGAAGCCCTAATTTTTTGCATTAACTTTTCTGCTGTTGCCTGCATTGACTTTCCTATGTTGTCTTTGGGTTGACTAGTGTTGACTTGTGATGAGTTGTCTTTGAGGGTTGGGGGTATGACACATGGAGTGGCTGACCGTGAAAAACTTTGTTGGTTGAAGCATCTTGTTGACTGTCGTAACGCAACAATATCTCATATCTTTGCTGGACAAAAAGGAACTGTAAATTTGATCTATATTTGGCTTGTCTTCTATTGATCTATTATTGTGTTCTATCAGCATTTTACTTTCATGTTTATGTAATTTCTATTTTGTATCGGGCCTGAGAAATATTGAAGTAAAAGTGCATCAATCATAGAACACCATGGTAATATAAATTTAACAAGAATACACGTCACGATACCACGACTACATCATGCACATACATAGTACCACATGTCCACAACACAGCATGTACGACATGCACACAATACCACATTTATATCAGTACCATATGCACAACATGTACACAATACCATTTGTACACAACACTACCTGCACAACGTGTGCACAACATCACATGTATATGATACCAACTACACAACATGTACACAACTCCAAATGTACACCGCACCACTTGTACAATGTGTACACAATACCACATGTACACAGCATCACATGCACAACATGTTGGCACCACCTACACACAGCACCACATGTACAACATGTACACAGCACCATATGTACAATCATGCACACAACACCATATGTACATAGCACTGCATATACAACATGTACATAGCACCATACGTACACAACACTGCATATCCAAAATGCGCACAGCACCATATGCACACAACACTGCATATCCAACATGCGTACATTACAATATGTACACATCACCGAATATCCAACATGTATATAGCACCATCTATACCTAGAACTGCATATGAAATATACACACAACGCCATATATACAACATCATATGTACACAATACTACATATTCAACATTACACATCACCATAGGTACTGTTAGGGTCCTATAATAATAGGGTTCATAAAACCTGAAAGTGAGCAAATCCAAATGCCACTACTTTTACTTTTACTGCAAGAATAATGATTATGTGAAGAGTGTCAATAAATGCCATAATCCATGATCAGTTAAACAATTTAATCTTAACTTTTCATGCTTTCAATTTCATGTTTTAGATAGAGAATAAAGATTTGTCAAAAAGTTTAAACTTGAAAAATCAATAGATATGTAGAGAATAATGAGGAGCTCAATAGTTTAATCTGATCCCTCGAATAAAACAAGGTAGAATTAGATAGTTTTATGCTTTGAAAGAAAAATGTTTTAGGGTTGCAAGTCTAAATGCACCCATGAAAATGAAGTAAAAATGTTAGAAATAAAGATGGGTAGGTAGAAAGCAGTTGAGAAATCATGTAATAAGGAAGCATTGGGAAAAAATCACTAATTTCCCCTCCCCTCCAAATATTCAGTATTCTAAACAATCAGTCAAAAAGGCTCAGAGCATTTCTCTGAATTTTGTTGGGACCGGACCCAAGGCTCGATGAATGGTTAGTTAAAAATATTGAATTCCCACACTAGACCCACATTCATCAACATTTACCCTTCATTCATAAATGATAATCCATTTTTCCTAAGTAAAAATCCATTTGTACTTAGTAAAAGCTAAACCCTAAATAGCTAATCTCACTCCCTTTCAAAAATCATTCATAAACCTTCAAAATGCACTTATCCTAAGTTAAAGTGTGAATTTAAAAAGATAAGCAATGCTTTATTTTTTGGCACTTTATTTAGAGTTAACATGTATTTTGTTTCCATTTCACGATCCCTTTATTCATATTAACTACTAATTTATTCTATTAAATCTCTAACTTCACCATCCCATATAGTATTAAAACCCTTTATGTTAAATAACCCTCTAAACCCACTATTTTAAAGTTAAAACCAATGTTTAATATCCCATGTGCGTAATATTAATCCCCCCTTATCCCATTGGTTTAACATATCTATATTTAAATATCCCTCCCCCATATAGTTTTTAAAACTGTTAAAAGTTGACAAAACTATATAATAAGAAAAATCCATGCCTACATGTATAATTAAAACATTGGCAATTGTTTTAAATAGCACATAAAACTTGGCCCCGCCATCATACACACAAAAGTTTAAAATTTATTAAAATCATTTTTATAAATTTAAAACCATCCCTACCATACATATGAAACCTTGGCCCCACTCCATTTCCAACGCAAATTCCTAGCCAATCTGGGTCATTCGCATTCGAACCCCAGATTTGACGGATAGAAACTAATATTGCATAGAAAACATGCGCGGTCACCCCCATGGAAAATATGCGGGAAGTGGGAGGTTTCGTGGTTTCCTCTCTCCTCCATGTGCCCATTTCTCATTGGATCGCATGGGTTAGCCCCGAAACTGTTTACCGCCCAAATGTTGCGCGATAACCACTCCTGTTTCGATCTATTGAACCCCAAAACCACCATTCCCGCCTGACTTGACCTGTATTAAATGTTGGCGTTGTTAAGCCCTAAATATGCATAATAAACCTTGGAAATGTAATTCATTCCTTTCCCTCCTGCACATTAACCTTTGAATACGCCTCCCCGACTGTAAAAACATCATTTTTTCACCATTTTATGCCCAAAAAGCCTGCAAAAATCTGCCCTGTGACAATTGAAGACCGCCGAGGAGCTTTACATCGCCCCAAAAACTCTACAGAAGTTGTTGTTTCATTCAAAAAACCTCAGAAACTTCTCTGAAGCCCAATACCTATGTACAACAAGTATTTATCTAAAATTTGAGCCTGCAATCAAATTTTAAAAGCCTTTAAAAGAACAAAAACAAATTCAGAGCTTAAAAATCAATTAAAGAAACTATCAAAAAGCCCAAAAAACAGGCCAAACCTTGTCAATTGTTTTCCAGAAACCTTGTTTTACTACTGAGCTCAATTTTGGAGGAAATTTGTGAGTTTTTTCAGTTTGATGAACTATTTTAAACTCTGAATTAAGCTAGAAAGCCTCTGAAGGTAGCATAAGCCTCTTTGCCTAAATTCAATAGACTTTTAAGCCCAATTTCACATTAAAAGACTCAGGAAACCCTTGTTTCTTGTTTTAAGCCAGTTCAAAAACCTGTAAATCCTGTTTAACAGACCTAATTGGAAAGAAAACCCAAAAAGAAACCATAATTTTCCTGTTTTATCCAATAAGCCTCTGGTAAAAGTAAAAATACCTCTGCAAACTGTCTAAACCTGCAAAAGTAGCCCAAAATTCCTAAAAATTAGAACTCTAGCAAACCTGAAGCTTCCAAAGTTCCTAAACCAACCCCTACCATGACTTCTAATACTGTTATTGTTGTCAATCCTTTACAACCCCCAGTCATAGACATTGAACATATTCCATTGGATGATGTTGATTACAAGATAGCAGATCCCATTATTGAATTTAACCTGCTAGATATTCATAACTAGTGCTATGAGAAGTCCTTAGATAATGAAGAATTCCATATTTTGGAATCCCATTTGCCTAAATATGTTGTCCCATTAACTCATCCATGCCAAGAAGTTATTAGGTTATGTCAACAATACTATGTGCCTAAGAAAAGAGCCATAGTAAATGCCAATAAAGAAGTTCTTCTTACCATTACTGTTGAATCAATTAACCAGATGCTACAACTTCAGCCTGATCCTCAAGCAGTTCCTTTATCCATAGATACCCTTACCAAGCAATATATTGGCCTAGATTTTCCCAAGAGATTCATGATTTTCCAAACATTCATGCCCTCACATGTAGAAATTCCTAAACTAAATCACCCATATTCTACTGCAAAATTCCCAAAAGGTTCAAGACATGTGATTTCCATGCTTTCCTTCATCCTTGGATATTTTACTAATGAACACACAGATGAGGCCATCTTGAGGTTCTTATCCACTTTCTCCCCAGGGCAACCCCCATCAGTAATCTTTGACTATGCTGGTTTCATTGTAGATAGTATTCATTATCAATTGATCAATTTTCCAATTGAAGGAGTATTCAGATATACTTCCTTCCTTTTCCATATGTTTTTATACTTTCAATCAGAATTTTTTCCAGTTACTCTCCAAAAGCTTGACATAGAGGGAAATCTTCTATCTGTCATTTTTTGGACACCTTTGCTCAGGAAAGAATGTACAGATTTCACTTATGCAGAATTTTCAGAGTTATTCCTACATCCAGTGATCACAATGTTAACAAAAACAGAGCAACCAAGGATAAATGAAGAAATGAAAAATATATTGTAGTTTTCATAGCAAAATAAGAATGGTGACTGGTACTTATATGAAAAATATACTGAGATCATAATATTTGGGTCAAACTTGTTACCTTACAAGTTACCCAAGTATGTTTCAATGAGGATCTTTGCCTTGGAGTATATCAGGAAAATCCTAAACTCTGATTCTATAAATTTCATGGCAGCAAAGAAGAAAACTCAATTCAAACTAAAGAATCAGATAGGGCCATTCATCTGCAATCACAAGGATGCAGAGAAAGAAGCAGCAAAGCAGTTATTGGAATTCAAATTTGAAGAAAGTTTTCTAGGAATTATGATCCACAAGGGATCCTGAGTAAACTAAGGGTTAAATGCAAGTTAACCCATTTCATTCATAAAGAAAAACCAGAGATATAAAAATTTGCAAATCAGATTGAGTGGACTCAAAATACCTTAACATATGTAGTAAATAAAAGTAATACTAGTCATACTTTAGAAACTACAGAACAGCCAGAGAAATCCACCAAAAGAGTAAGCGAAGAAGGAGCCTATGTTTCAGAAACTACAACTGAAACTAAGTTCAAGCTAATATATAACAAAAGGCCCAAGTTAGATTCAACAAGTAAAGGAAAGGTAACAATTGATGTGGAAGAAACATAGCTTATAAATACCAACACTAATTTTCCAGAAACAAATGTTGCTACTGTGATCATCAATGAGCCAACTACTAAGAATCAGAATGAAGAAAAAGTCAACAATGAATATGCACAGTTGATAGAAATACAGCAGAGCATGGAAGCCTCTTCATCATAGGCAGCTGAGGAGACATACCTAGACATAAAAGAGAAATACAAACAGATCAAGCTGAAAGATGAAGAGATAAAAAAAATATTTATTCTCAATATCTCAAATAGACACCAAGTGTGAAAAACAGACCTATGTCTGCATTTGATTATTCAAATCCAAAGATAATTATGTCAGTGTTGCAGCCCACAGTCAAATCTCTAAAGACAGTGGCAGATTATAAGAAAGTTGATTTGGAAGTTCAGACAGATAAGATCCATGCTCTTGATCAAATTAAGTTCCATGGAAAGACCTCAGAAATGCTATACTCTACTGTCACAAATAAATACATGAGTGTTCAGAAGCTCCAGAACACCATTTCCAACCTGCATGATCAGATGACGATGGACAAAGCCTCATTGTATGCCAAGGATCTCAGGATAAAAGCCTTAGAAGAACTAGTTTTGTAGGTGGGTTATGACCCTGCTAATATCAAAGCAGCAGAGTTATTGGTGAAAAAGAAGAATGAAGACATAGCAGCTTTGAGGAAATAGCTTAAACTTCCTCAAAGTGAACATCCTCAAACAAAAGAAATAATAGAAGGACATGAAGAAAAATATGACATGATGAATTTGATTTTTCAGTTGACAACTCAAATTAAGGAAATGGAAATACAGATGGACAAGCTTTTCCAGGAGAAAGAAACACCAAAAATACTAGATATTCCTACAATTATTCGTGTAATAACTACAGCAGTGATGTTGTGAAACCAGCTCCAAAAAGAGAATAAAAGAGATATCAATGCCTTGTAAATAAGCCACTTCGAGGGGGCAACCTCCAATACATTACATGAATGAACAATTCTTGGATGATACAAATGACAAAACCTCCTCTCTATATATAGGAGTCCATGGGGCCACAATTTAATCCTAGTGGGGCCACAATGTAATCCTAGCCGACCTAACAATAATAATGTAAGGGCACAATAATAACAATATAAGGGTTACAGGGATACAACAATAACAATAAGGGGGTTACACTAACAACAATAAGGGACTATACTAGAAATATAAGGACCTAACATGCTCCTCTCCTTAAAAAGAGTGTTGTCCTCAATGCTTGAGTAGCTCCGGGTGCTTCTGTATAAAATTAGCATCCTCCCATGTAGAATCTTCAGTGGGTAAGTTCTTCCATTTGATGAGATACTCTGAAATTGATCGATTTCGTAGCTATCGAGTTCTTGTTTCCTGACTGCTTCAGGTTCCAATATGGTTTTTCCTTCCTCATCAAGTTCTGGAAATATTGTTTGAGTTGGAATTTTGTCCCCTATAACCCTTTTTAATCATGAAACATGGAAAATTGGATGCACTCTCGAAGAAGTAGGAAGCTCCAATTTGTATTCCATAGTACCAATCTTTTGCAACACCTTGTAAGGACCATATTACTTTGGAAATAATTTATTATCCTTCTTAGCTTGCTTGAGGGACATTTGTTTGTATGGTTGTAGCCGTAAAAATACCCAGTCTCCCACATCAAAACTTCTCTCACTGCGATGTTGATCTGCCTGTTGTTTCATTCGATTTTGTGCCAAATTTAGGTTATGCTTTAAGAGTTTGAGAACTTCTTGTTGATGCTCGATGTGATCCTCCACTGCTTGAACCCTAGAATTTTCCCTTAAAGAAGATGTGATGGACGATAAACCATTTGGAATAAAGTGCAATAAATGGGGTCATTTTTGTTGCAGTATGGAAGGAAGTGTTATACCACCATTCAGCGAGAGGTAACCACTTGACCCATTTTTCTTGCTTATCAGATACAAAACAATCATTTATTCACTATATATGTTTGACCATCAGATTGAGGATGATAAGATGAGCTATGAGCTAGTTGAGTACCCAAACAAGAAAATAATTTTGTGCAAAAATGTCCTGTAAAACTGAGATCTCCGTCACTTACAATAATCTTCGGGTTTCCATGCAGCTTTTGAACTGTTTCCATAAATGCAGTAGCAACTGTACTTGCTTTAAATGGATGAGATAATGCACAAAAGTGTGCATACTTGGTAAGTCTATCAACTACCACCATGATGACACTCTTTCCTTCGGTTTTAGGTAAACATGTGATAAAATTCATTGAAATCTCCTCCCAACGTTGACTTGGAATGGATAAAGGTTGTAGAAGACTCGGGGTCTTAATTGTCTAGACTTTATTTTGCTGGTAAACCAAACATTCTGCCACAAACTTTTGAATATCAGATTTAAGGCCATCCCAAAAAAATTATTTCTTCACCCTGTGGTAAGTTTTTAAAAATCCCTAGTTTCCTCCTAAAGGAGAAGTGTGCAATTCCAAAAGAATCTTTTGTTTTAGTTGGGAATTCTTGAAAATATATAAGCGATATTTGTACCATACGGAATCATTTTTCCAACTAAATATATCAGATGTACTAGGATCTTGCTGTAACTTTTGAATGAGTGTCCAAACCTCTTCGTCCTTCTTCCATTCACCCCTTGCTTCAGTTATCCAGTCTAGTTGGATAATAGAAATGGCACAAAGCAATGCTTCCACCTCTTCATCCTTTCTTGAGAGTGCATCTACAACAACATTTAGCTTCCCTTTTTTGTAGATGATTTCAAAGTCATAAACCAACATCTTTGTGACCCACTTTTGCTGCTCTTCTGAAGATAGTCTTTGTTCCAAAAAGTATTTAAGACTATCATGATCAGATTTTACCTTGAAGTGTCTTCCCATTAGGTAAGGTCTCCATTTCTTTAGTGCATGTAGTATTGCCAACATTTCCTTCTCATAAATAGCCTTTTGTAAATACTTTCCTTTGATTGAACGACTTTCAAAAGCAATGGGTCTTCGTTCTTGCATTAAAATAGCACCGATTCCATTTCCTGAGGCATCACATTCCACAATAAAGGTTTTTGTGAAGTCTGGTGTAGCTAAGACTAGTGCTAGGCACATTGCCTCTTTAAGATGTATAAATGCCTTAGTTGCTTCAAGAGTCCATGAAAATGCATATTTCTTCAATAATGTTGTTAGAGGTGTTGCTATTCTCCCATAATTCTTAACAAACTTGCGATAATACCCTGTTAACCCGAGAAATCCACGCAACTGATTTATAGTTGTGGGGACTTTCCATTCCTTAATGGTTTTAATTTT
Organism: Pinus albicaulis; assembly: GCA_034641835.2. Classification (NCBI taxonomy): domain Eukaryota; kingdom Viridiplantae; phylum Streptophyta; class Pinopsida; order Pinales; family Pinaceae; genus Pinus; species Pinus albicaulis. The sequence goes on from CM076580.1 coordinate 1,691,126,760, forward strand.
TTTAGGGTCTACCTTAACACCCTCGTGAGATACAATATGACCCAGATATTCCACCTCTTGTACTCCAAAGAAACATTTGGATGCTTTTGCATATAATTGTTTATCCTCCAATAGTTTGAGCACCCTGTCAACATGTTGAACATGATCCTTCCAAGACCTGTTGTAGATTAGTATATCATCAAAAAATACTAGCACAAATTTTCTAAGGAAGGGTTTGAAAATGGAATTCATCAACCCTTTAAATGTAGAAGGTGCATTGGAAAGTCCAAAAGGCATGACCAAAAATTAATAATGACCCTCATGAGTTCGAAATGTTGTCTTCGGAATATCTTCAGTCTTCATTCTAATTTGATGATATCCTAAACGAAGATCCAACTTGGTAAAATAAATTGCTCCAATGAATTCTTCCAATAATTCATCAATCACAGGAATGAGAAATTTATCTTTAATAGTGAGCTTATTGAGCTACCTATAATCCGGATACATGCGCCATGATCCATCCTTCTTGTGCACCAATACTACTGGAGTAGAGAAAGGTCTTTGACTAGGTTTAATTATACCATCCTCTAACATTTCTGCAATCATACATTCAATTTCACTCTTTTGGACATAAGGATATCTATAAGGCTGAATGTTTGGAGGAAAACTTCCTGGAATCAAATAAATAGCATGATCATGTGCACGAATAGGTGGGAGTCCTTTGGGAGTATCAAACACCTTGGAATGATTGTCCAAGACTCTTTGGATATCTGGATAAATAGATGATTTTGATGTTGGAACTTCTAGTGAGCATAATTGTGAAATTATGCCTCGTTGTTCTTTCTTCAGAAGCTTTTTCATGACATTAGAGCTTATTATCTTTCCTGGCTTCCCTGTGATACCCCGTAATTCGATTTCCTTTCCTTCCAAAAAAAAATTCAAGAAAAGTTCTTGAAAATTAAAAGCTACCGTCCCCAAAGATTGTAACCATTGTGCTCCTAGTACGACATCAGCACCTCCCATTGGGATGGAAAGCATTGGACTATTCAATACATATTCCCCCATGGATAGCTTGATATTATGGCATTTTCCAGAGCTATTTATAGTTCCTCCATTTGCAACCATCACTTAACGTTCTGGTGTTGGGTATAGGAAACAATTCAATTCCTTGGCTACCTTACAATGAATAAAATTATGGGTACTACCCAAATCAATCAACACTATTAAATTTTTCTTCTTTATATGTCCTTCTATCTTGAGAGTTTGAGGGGTGGTAATTCCTGCCAATGCATTACATGATATGGTCGGACTCACTTATTCTTCTTCTGGGGTTGCTTCCTGGTGTATATCCTCTTCTTTTGAAGTTTCTTGTTCATTTTATTCCTCCTCTTCACAATCTATGTAAAATAATTTCTTCTCAGCACACTTATGACCTTTAGTGTATTTGCTATCACAACTGTAGCAAAGCGCTTTTTCTCTTTTTTCTTCCAATTGTTGTGGTTTCAACCTTGTAGGTTGTGGATGTTTAGGAGTAGCAACATTTCCATATTTATATATGTGAGTGGTAGGCTTCCTCGTTGCCATAATTTTACATTCAATTTTTCTTTCCAACCTGTGTTGAGATTCAACAAGATGATGAGCTTAGTGAAAAGAGTCGCCTTCACTAAGTGGGCCGGCAGGCTATTTTTGGCGCAAGTCTATTTTTAGACTATGTCTATTTTTAGACACGGTGATCATATTTCAAAAGTTGCAGGATGCTATTTGTGGATGGTTGATCAAGTTGGAAAAATAGATGAAATTATATTTTTAGAATATTGAGCGAAGTCTATTTATAGATTGTCAATCTAAAAATAGATGCATGTCGATTATTATTAGCTCTTAATAATAATCAGACTCTAAACAGCAACTTATTCTCTTGGAGCACTTTGTTTCAGTGCACAGATGTGGCACATCAGTGGACTGAGGGAATTATGCAATTCCCAAGGGTTTACTGGAGCTAATGCATGGAGGACTCAGTTAGAACTCAAGTGGCAGAGTTATGATAGAGTTGGAAGAGTAGTTTATGGAGTTGTATTCAGTTTAACTCAGTTAGACTCAGTTGAGCTAGTTGTATCTAGTCTAACTAAATGATACACTAGTGAGAGTGGAGTGAATTAATTAGTAAATTAATTCACAAATAATAACTCATTAATCAACTGAACAATACAGCAGTTAACTACAGTGTGTGGCAGTTCCAGTGGAGACCCAGTGGAGAGATAGGTGAAAGGGCAAGATGGACTATCTGTTGTGACTATAGTGATGCAATGATTGCATCACACACACATTGGAATTTCCAATGAGGATTGCGGAATCAAGGCAAGGGTAATTCTAATTTATTCAGATCAATTCTTCAGCAGGGATTGCGTAGTGGAGGCAGGCTAGTAGGGGGCAAAGATCGGTGCATTGATTTGCAGATTTTTCCTGATTAGTATGTGACGATTGTATTGTACCGAGAGCTTGATGTACTAAACTTTGTATGAGGATTGCTACATGATATCCATGATACATAATATATTATAGTTGGGGTTTTCAGCTTCAGGCTTTATCGTTAAACAACTGTGTTATGTGTGATTGTTTTTATTTATGCTTTACATGTGTGTGCAATTAATTTTCCGCAAAATATTAACAGTGAAATGATTCGGTATTTTGCAAGAAGTTAAATATTGTGAGATCAGGGGAATCTAGATGTATTCATGCTAATGTATACTAATTTCTACATGGTATCAGAGCATTGTTAATTCTTGAAGATTGCAATTGTGAAGTATTGGTGAGTTTGTGCTGGTGGACAATTCGAATTTTCTACAGAAGATTCTTGGTGCAGAAGTTGAGTATACATTGAAATGGATTTCAATGGGTTGTGATTGGAGTATGAATTTGATGGGAGCTTGAATTACATAGCCTGGAAGGGCAATATGGAGGTAGTGCTAGAGGATAATGGACTAAAGGATTTCATCGATAGTGATGTTCCTAAGCCGGGATCTAGCGATGTTGCATTACTTGACGCACGGAAAAAGAAGACAGCAAAGACGAGAAGAATTCTGTTGGAAGGTGTGAAGGACCATATTGTGTCCAGCCTTCACAGGAAATCCACTCCATTCTTAATGTGGAAGGCTTTGACAGATTTTTTCCAAAGCATAAGTGACCAGAGGAAGTTGGCGCTTAAACACAAGCTTAGAAAAATAAAAATGGAGAAGGGCGACAGTATTCCAAAATACCTCACGAAGTTTGTCCACTACAAGGATGAACTGGGAAGTGTGGGGGTTACTGCTTATGATGAATACTTGGTGAGCTTTTCTCTCCTTGGGCTTCCGAAGAGTTGGCATAGCTACGAAGACTCTGTTAATGGACGAGAGAAATTGTCGGGATGGGAGCGACTTTGGTCAAATCTTGTGCAGGAGGAGATAAGGCAGGGTACCAAGGATGGATCTTCATCAAAGAATGAAGATGAAGAGAATTTCGCTTTGGATACCAAAGCAATGAAAGGGAAGGGGAATAAATTTCCTTCAAAATTCGAAGCTAAAGGCAAGAAGCAGGATTTTTCCAAAGTGAAGTGTTTTCACTGTCACGAACATGGGCATTTCGCCACTAACTGTCCACAGAAGAAGAAGAAAAAGAAGGATGTTGGAGCTGTAGCTAGAGAGGCCTTAGCCTCGAAATTTTAACTTGATTTCTCTTTGATCACATGCTTGGTTTCAAGCGCAATGGGATCGGTGTGGTATCTTGATAGTGGTGCATCTTTCCATATGACATGAGACAAAGAGTTGTTTAGTGACTTGGAGGAGAAGGACCTCCAGATGCATATAGAGATGGATGACGATGGTCGGTACAATGCGACTAGCATTGGGACCATTACCTTTGAGAGGAAGTCTAGTAATCCATTCTTGTTGAAGGATGTTATGCATGTTCCAGGTCTGAAGAAGAACTTGGTCTCGGTCGCAATGCTGGAAGACAAAGGTTATGATGTTGGTTTCAGTGAGGGAAAATCCTTCCTTCGACATAAAACAATGGGTCAAACCAAGAAGATAGGGGTTATAATTAATAATCTCTACAAGCTGGAGGTAGATGGCTGCACTGCAATGGTGGGCAAAGCAGAAGAAGTGGTGAGCTAGGATGAGGGCAAATTATGGCATAGGAGATTGGGCCATCTTCACCATGGCGCTTTGAAGATTTTGCAGCAGATTTATACTGGACTTCCCAAGGGTACTCTTGCGCAGTTAGATCAGTGCAAGGGATGTAATATGGGTAAGTTTTTGAAGACCACCTTTCATGAGAAGGATAATTGTGCTTCGGTGATCCTGGAGAGAATTCACACAGACGTGTGTGGACATTTCTCGGTTGCTTCAACAGCAAAACACAGGTCTTATGTTATTTTTTTTATGACTATTCTTGTAGATGTTGGATCTTCTTCATGCAGAAGAAGAGTGAAATGTTCTCAAAGTTCTGTGAGTTCAATGCATTGGTGGAGAAGGAGTCCGGGAAGCAAGTGAAAGCTCTACGGAGCGATAATGGTGGTTAATACATCTCGGGTGAATTTAAAGACTTCTATAGAAAAGAAGGAATTCGAAGAGAACCCATAGCGCCTCATAACCCACAGCAGAATGGGGTCACGGAGAGAAAGAAAAGAATTATCATGGGTGCTTCACGAGCGATGTTGCATGACCAGGGCCTACTGATTCACTTGTGGGCGGAAGCATGCAACACTGCGGTTTATGTGCAAAACCGTTGTCCTCATAGAGTACTTGGCATGAGTACACCTGAAGAAGCTTTTACTGGTAAGAAGCCTGATATTTCTCATTTGAATATTTTTGGCTCATCTGTTTACATTCATGTGAAAAAGGACGCCAAGAAGAAGCTAAAGCTGACTGCAGAAGTTGGGATATTTTTGGGGTACACAGAAACACCCCAAAATTATCGTGTGTATTTTCCAGATAGTCGGATGACTGTGGTGCGACGGGATATAAAATTCAATGAGGTGAAAGCCATGAAGTTGTCGCTTGAGAGGGAGCTACACTTGCATGCAGAGGAGGAACTTCTTGTTCCCAAAGATGAACAGATGTGGAAAAGCCACAAGAGGAGACATGGAGTGGAGGAGTCCACCATGCGTAACTGCAAGACGGACAAGGCAAAGCGACTACACGTGTCGAGGGATTGGAAGCTTGATGCGACACGGCACGTAGAGTTCAGATCACAACAAGATATGACGCGCTGTTACTCCGATCGATTTACCTGGATACATGGCTCTTATGAGAAAGTGTATCGTGACAGAGCCCTCTTCTTTTGAAGAAGCAGTGCAGGAGCCCACATGGGTAGATGCCATGGTGGAGGAGTATGACTCCATTGTCAGAAACAGTGCTTGGGAGATTGTTCCAAGGCCAATGGGAAAATCAATTGTAGGATCAAGATGGATCTACAAGGTAAAGCAAGCTGCTGATGGGAGTGTCGAGAAGTATAAGGCACCTGTCGCACAGTATTCTTCCATACGGACCATCCTTGCTCTCTCAGCATAGCTGGTTTGGCACATTCATCAGATGGATGTGAAGACTACGTTCCTTAATGGGATCATTGAGGAAGAGGTGTACATTGAGCAGCCTGAAGGATTTGAGATCTTCAACAGCGAGTCGCATGTGTGCAAGCTTAAAAGAGCATTGTATGGGCTGAAACAAGCACCCCGTGCTTGGTACAATTGGATCGACAGCTATTTCACTGGACTTGGCGTCACCAAGAGTGAGGCGGATGCAAACCTGTACCATATTGTGGTTGAGGGTAAGCTTTTAATCATTGTACTTTATGTTGATGATTTAATACTAACATGTGATGAGCAGTTGATACACTCATGCAAGGCAGATCTTGAAAAGGAGTTTGAGATGAAGGATTTGGGCCTCCTTCATTATTTCCTTGGATTGGAAATATGGCAGCGAGAAGGTGAACTGTTTGTGTCTCAAGGCAAGTATGCCTAGGAGATACTGAAGAAGTTTCACATGCAAGGCTGTAAGCCTATCGACACTCCTCTTCTAGGAAATTGGAAGAAAGAGCATGCTACATCAGCAGAGGTAGTGGATGCCACTGTTTATCGACAGTTAGTGGGTTCGCTCATGTATTTAGTCAATACAAGACCGGACATATGCTATGAGGTGAACCAGCTTTCACAAGCGATGGTTAAGCCTACCAAGCTCTTTTGGAAGGCAGGAAAGCATGTCCTGAGATATCTCAGGAGCACACATGAGTATGGTTTATAGCATGGATGCAGACGGGGATGAGGTGAGGTAGCATGAGCCATCGGACTGGGTAAAGGTGAAGCCCAACAAAGAAAGAGCACACGTAGTGATTTTCGCATCGTATCTATGGCGCTTGGCACGAGGAAACAGCATCCGTGGCACTGGGCCGCCAGGCGGAATACATGGCAAACAAGTCAAGCTACATGAGGCTATCTGGATGAGAAGATCCTCAAGGTTTGTTCAACACATTTAGATCCCACAAGATATATTTGTATAACGAGCCGCATTAAACTCTGCTAATCATGTGTTTCATGATAGATCTAAACATAATATGAGTCCGGTATCATCATAATGTAGATTGTGACAACAAAGATCAAAGAGCTCAAGAGCATTCCTATGGAGGATCAGGATGCAGATATTCTGACGAAAGTGCTCACCAGGAGAAAATTCGAATAACATAGAGGCAGGATCGGGGTGAAGGATAATCCCTATCTTGTTGAGAGGGAGTGTTGAGATTCAACAAGATGATGAGCATAGTGAAAAGAGTCGCCTTCACTAAGTGGGCCCACATGTTATTTTTGGCGCAAGTCTACTTTTAGACATGGTGATCATATTTCAGAAGTTATAGGATGCTATTTGTGGATTGTTGATCAAGTTGGGAAAATATATGAAATTCTATTTTTAGAATATTGGGCAAAGTCTATTTATAGATCGTAAATCTAAAAATAGATGCATGTCAATTATTATTAGCTCTTAATAATAATTAGACTCTAAACAACAACTTATTCTCTTGGAGGACTTTGTTTCAGTGCACAGATGTGGCACATCAATGGACTGAGGGAATTATGCAATTCCCAAGGGTTTACTGGAGCTCATGCATGGAGGACTCAGTTAGAACTCAAGTGGTAGGGTTATGACAGAGTTGGAAGAGTAGTTTATGGAGTTATATTCAGTTTAACTCAGTTAGACTCAGTTGAGCTAGTTGTGTCTAGTCTAACTAAATGATACACTAGTGATAGTGGAGTGAATTAATTAGTAAATTAATTCACAAATAATAACTCATTAATCAACTGAACAATACAGCAGTTAACTATAGTGCATGGCAGTTCCAGTGGAGAACCAGTGGAGAGATAGCTGAAAGGGCAAGATGGACTATCTGTTGTGACTATAGTGATGCATTGATTGCATCACACACAAATTGGAGTTGCCAATGAGGATTGCGCAGTCAAGGCAAGGGTAATTCGAATTCATTCAGAGCAATTCTTCAGCAGGGATTGCGCAGTGGAGGTAGGCTAGCAGGGGGCAAAGATCGGTGCATGGATTTGCAGATTTTTCCTGATTAGTGTGTGAAAATTGTATTGTACTGAGAGCTTGATGTACTAAGCTTTGTATGACGATTGTTACATGATCTCCATGATACATAATATATGATATTTGGGGTTTTCAGCTTCAGGATTTTCTGTTAAACAACTGTGTTATGTGCGATTGTTTTTATTTATGCTTTACTTGTGTGTGCAATTAATTTTCCGCAAAAGATTAACAGTGGAATGATTCTGTATTTTGCAAGAAGTTAAATATTGTGAGATCATGAGAATCTAGATGTATGCATGCTAATGTATACTAATTTCTACAACCTGAATGCCTTCTCTAATGAATCTGGTTCCCAAACGCGAACTTCATGTTGGATTTTATCCTTTAAAGTCCCTATGAAGACATCAATCCTGTGCTCCTCTGGAATATTAGTTACCCTTATATTCAATTTTTGGAAGTCCTCAATGTGCTCTGCCACTAAACCCTTTTGTTTGAGATTGATCGATTGGCTAAAGAAGGTGTTGCTCTTTGTCCCCTCATAATGTGCTATCATTTCCTCCGTAAAAATTTACCAAGTGACAATTTTTTTACGGGAGTAAAGTCATCGATACCATACAAATGTATTTTTTCTAAATGTAAAGTTGCAATGCATACCTTTTGTGTGTTTTGCACATTATTGAGATCAAAATATTGCTCCATCTGTAGTATCCATGTTACGAGATCCTTGCCATCAAACTTCCTCATATCCATCTTTGGAATATAGTGGTTCTTTAATCCAACATTAGAGTTTATGAAATCACGATTAACATTTATTTTGTTCTCATCATGATTTTCCTCTACTATCTTTTCGCCATTAGGAAACATTTCTTGTATCAACTTTGTCAAACCTTCGATGTCTACTTTTAGATCATTCTTCATGTCTTCCATTTTTTCATCGATCTTAGCTTCCATGTCATCTATCTTAGCTTCCATGCCAACTTCCATGCCATCCATCTTAGCTTCCAAACCATTCATCTTATCTTCCATGCCTTTCTTCAAACCATCCATATTAGTTTCCACGTCTTTCTTCAAAACTTCCATTTCATTTTTTGTTGCTCTTTGGAATAGTGAAATTTGGTGCACTTGCTAATGGACTTTTTATATGTCATGTTGCATTTCTTCGTCTTCATGAGTCATAGTAGAGCCTTCTGAAGGCTTAATGGGTGTTGAATTCTTTTTAGGAGGCATTTTAGAACCCAATACTGATATATATGCTCAATAGACCTTTGGAATCACCTAGAACTGATTTTTCAAATAAGACTTATGCAATTTGAAAAACAAATACACACCTTTTTCTTGATTTTGAGGAGCTCGATATTGAAACTGAATTATCTCTGTGATTTCAGATCTTCAATATCTAAAATTTGGCCCTGAAGTAGCCCTCTGAAGCTTCTTTTGAATGCCATAGGTCTGACATGATTTGGATTCTTAAAGACAAAGTTATACCCAATATCCTACGATGACCTAATTATGGACTATTTCAGTAGAGCAAACTTGTACGACCTGCCACATGTCGTTGTTTCCTCCTTCGGCTCTGAAATTGATATAGCGAAAACTACAGTCTGTGTACTTGCGGCCACTTTTTATAGAATTCTAATCAGATGCTAAGAGATAGAGTTATAAAAATTTTCCCAAGGTCACCTCTTTGAGATGAAATTCGGGAGCCTGTGAAAGACCTAACTTCCACAGACCATATCTCTGAAAATATTGCGAACCAAGCTTTGAAATTTTGCGGCGCTCTTCCTCAGGATTTTTTCTTCGCTCCCTAAACATTTCAGCTTCTGAACCTTTGTATAAAAAAGTTATAGTGAAAATTTCACGATGACCTTTTTAGGTTAAATTCAGGAGCCTATAAAAAGACCTAACTTCCCCAGATCATATCTCTGCAATATTGCGAACCAAGCTCTAAAATTTTGCGACAATGTTCCTCAGGATTTCAGCTTCGTACTCTAAAACTTTCAGCTTCCGAACCTTCGTAAAAAAAACGTTATAGCGAAAATGCCATGATGACCTGTTTGGGGCAGCGAAACCCTAGAATCCAAAGCTCTGATACCAAATGTTGTGAAACCAGCTCCAAAAAGAGAAGAAAAGAGATATCAACGCCTTAGAAATAAGCCACTTCGAGGGGGAAACCTCCAATACATTACATGAATGAACAATTCTTGAATGATTCAAATGAAAAAACCTCCTCTATATATATAGGATTCCATGGGGCCACAATGTAATCCTTGCCAACCTAAGAATAATAATGTAAGGGCACAATAATAACAATGTGGGGGTTACAGGGGTAAAACAATGACAATAGGGGGGTTACACTAACAACAATAAGGGACTATACTAGTAATATAAGGACCTAAAAAGTGCCTTCAACTTTAGCTGAAAAGTTGGCACCCAAAGAACCACTGGCTACTGCAGTGCCAGTAACTTCATCCACAACCTCAGCTACTGAATCATCTATAACAGCAGTTCACCAAATAGATGAAGCCATCAAATTGGTGAAATATATGGAGGAAATGTCTCTTAAAACAAATGAAATCAGCAAATTGAAACAGGTGGTAGAAAACCTTGAAAAATCAAACAAATTGGCTCAAATAAATGCAAAAACACATGAGAAAAATGCCATCAAACTGAATGAAGAGTTGAAGAAATTGCAGAAGGAATTGACATTGAACGAAAAAATATCATATATCAAAAAACTATCTTTGGAAAAATGTCATTGAAGCCATCCATGATGTATGGCCTTCAATTCAGGAAATTTTTGAACAGAGAGAGTTATTACTAGTAGCCCAAGCATAAATTCAGAAGACTCAAAGTGAACTGGCTAACAAACCATAGCAAGCTTTAAATTTGATCACATTCCTTAACAGTAAAAATAGACAAGAGTTAGAAGAACTCAAGATCACTTACAGGACTGAAATTATCCTAGAAATTAAGAAAGTTACTACAAAGAAGAATCTAATGATGCAACTGGAAGAAAAGTGTGAGAATATGAATAATGTCATAACCAGGTTTATGATCAAATTTACAAATTTAAGTCAAAAAAGACTACCTAACAATATGGTCATTAATGATAAATTGATGCCTCATAATGACTATGATAAGAAGATCAGATAATTTGCAAAGGAACACGTAAATAAACCACCAGTACAAGGCATTCCAACAGGAAAAGTCTTACTCAAAAGTTTTGAAGACTTATTCTATTTATAGCATGAGATAAGACACTTGTTTGTCATCAAGACAACTTTTTCCAGATACACTGAAGCTGATGAAAACTTCAGGAAATTAAAAAAAATAAAAATTCCTAAAGATGAGGATTGGCAGTCACTCACAGATTTATTATGAAAGATAAAAGACAGAAAGATGCAAGGAGGAGAAAATTGTTTTCTGATTTACATTCAAAACAAATTTTTACAGCAGTAAACAGTTTTTTACTATGGTTAAAGAGTATCGGATTTTAGAGAGTATCAGTGAATAAAGAGAATCCGAGAAAGAGTATCAGACAAGGCAGATCAGATTCCAAAAACAAATTTAAATATCTAAAGCCAACAAGGAGGACACCAAGGCAACCAGTTGCGTCTTATCCTCAAAGCAATTTCTATTTCTTTTGGATAAATAGGACAGCTTGTTGTTTTATTAAGCAGTTGTCTCTATTATTGTTGTAAAGATATTTTATTTCCCTTAGATAATTCCTAGAATCATTCTAGGATATTCTGTAAAGTGTTAGCCACCTATAATATTTGTTATAGCAAAAGGTGGCTAAGACTGTTTGAGCCTTCAAGGAACAAATTCTATTACTAAAAATTTTTGGCTCTTGAAGACTCTTAAAGGCCTCCTGCCTCTGTCCAAATCCTGTACTTTTGTTTTCATCCCAGAAGACTCTAAAATCCTGCTGATTTCCAAAGCCAAAATATTGTTGCAAACACCATTTTCTCACTTTCCCTTCTTCCCAAATTAACCTCATCTTTCTATCCCCCTATTTCCCACAAAAATCTCTCATTTTCACATTTCTGCCTTTTCCCCTCATCAAAATCCCCTTTATAAGGTTTAAGACTCACTCTTGGCCTTATTGGAACCCTCAAACCTTTGAAAATCATGAGAAAAAACCATTAAAAACCCATTTTGTTATATATATTAGGCTTAAGAGCCCTTGGGCTAAGTCCCTAGCCTTTCCGCCCATACACCCTGGTGCCGTGACCGCGCGCTGAGCCAGTCGGGCGCTTATCCGGTTTAAATAAATATTTCTTCGCAAACCATTAAAAAAACTTTGATATTTATTTAAACCGTTGAAATTTATTTTTTCCGCCCGTGCAAATTATGGAGCGATCTTGACCGTTGATTCAATCCATAGATCCAATGGTGCGAAGCGCGCCTCCCTGTGGACCCCCCAGTCGTGCGCCGTTTTCCCAAAACCGCGTGGTTTTTATCGCACCACTATTCGGCGGAGGGCGGTTTTTGCCCGATGGCTAGCGATTCCATACATCACTTGACACACGTCCCTTGTAATTTTTGCGAAACCACCATTCATCGTGCATTAAAGTTCGGACCTGGACGCCCAGTGATATCGATGTGGGTCGTCCAATCTGGGCCCACTAATCCAACGGTGATCGCTCGTCGAAGTTGCTCGATGGTTAACGAAGGTGCGCGCACGATAGCCGGGCCATCGTACAGCGGCAAATCAATCTCCGCCGTCGATCTAATCTGCAGATAGATGGCCCACAATTCATCGCCCAATCTCTCCATTTGACTTTCCATTGCCCAATCCCGACTGTCGATCTCTACGCGATCGACGGCTCAGATTCATCCTTCTCCTCTGACCGCCTCATTCAATCTTGACCGTCGATCTCTGCATGATCGATGGCTCGGATTTAATCCTTCTTTCACCCATTCCACGATCACTCCCAATCAATCCTGACCATTGGATGATGCCATCCAACGGCTCTGATCTCCTCACATGCCCTCCGATGCAGTCAACCTATAAAGCAGGATTTTTTTTTAATATTTTTCGTATTTTGCAGGGTTTTTTATCATTTTTTCGTAATTTTCAAAGAAGATTCAGAGGCGGAGGGTGACGACCCTCTCGTCTTCGATTCGTCAAAGGAAATCATCCACAGGGTGGAAATGCACATTTCCTCAGTGTTTCCTCAGGCATGGATACCTTATGAACCCTGCGCAGCCCTGCACAACAACAAAGAACACAGTAAATCGGGCACAGAAAAAGAGTATCAACGTCGAAGATAAAAATGCACCAGAACAGAGGATTAAAGGACAGATTTGTGGGGACTACGTCTAAGATGCTTATCAAAAGCCTAATCCCCAAATAAAACACAGTTTACAGAAAACCTAAAGTGTTTTATCAAGCAGGAATGCTTCCACTGCCACAATCTGAGGAAAATCGATTCCTCTCAGCTACCATAGTGCCACCTGTTCCTCAAAGTACTCAATCAGGGGCCGAAGTTATAGATTAAAGAAATATCTGCCTCACAGCGTAGCCAAGGAGTTACTCCTACAAGGAAATAAATGCAGAAATATTTGCAGAGTTGCTCCAAACATCACACAAAGCCTCCAAGGTCAACAGAAGCTCCCACCGAGCTTAATTCATAAGTGTAAATCAATTAATACAGTGAAAAACCTGTATAGTTTCTTCATTGAGCCCCCCAAGGGCCAAGAAGAAATTAACTTTGTATTAATTGTAATTGAGATCTTTTATCAGATCTGACCTCCTCATTCTTCTATATACTACAGCAGAAGATGAGTGAGGGGTTGGTTGTTGTTTGATCACAAGTTGTAATTTTGAAACTCTTTGAAATCAATAAATAGTCCTTTGAAGTTGAAGAACAAATTGAAGTCTTGGAGGTCTTGATGATGTTGTTGCATGTTTGTTCCTGAGAAGGCTCTATCATCGGATTCATGAGCTTGGCTGTTGGTGAAGTATTCTGAACTGTTTCATGTTTTTCCCTGTTTTCATTATGTTCCATAATTTCTCACTACAGTAGGATAGAAAGTATTAGGCTAAGAAATGACTCCTGGAAGCACCTTAGGCCTGTTCATCCTTCACTGTTTTATGTTTTCTTCTGTTGAAGTATTTTAGAGGCTTTAATCTTTCTCTTTAGTCTTCATGCTTGTTTATTTCCTTAATAGTTTGAACAGTTGGTTTCAGCATGATTTATGGTTCTCCCTGCTTGTCTATTGCCACTTAAAAAATTGTTATTGAAGTCTCCCTTTGAAGTTCTTTGCTTATAGTGAATCAGAGAGGTCTGTTTTGATCTTGCCCTTTGTTCTCACTTAAACAATTGGCTTAAAGGTCGTTATAATTATGATCATAGATGTTTTTAGGTGTTCCCTCTTCTATGACTGTGATTATCAGTAAATCTTATATGTTTTCTAAAGTCCTTTAGAATAAAATATTTGAGGAAATAGGGTGTTCCCCGAATCTTATATTTTACTTTGAAAGTTGTTTTGAAATCATTGTTTTCTTAAAGGTGTGATTTTTAGAATTTATGGTTAGCCCTGTCTATCAAAGAACTCTTTATTGTTTCAAATTATGCTTTCAAATTCCCTTTGTTGAGAATTAAAACTCTCTTTCCAAATCATTAATGTTCATTCCATTCCAAAAACAAAAGGATCCTGTGGCCAAGTTAGATTTTCCCTTTGATATCCCATATCCTTTGATAAGTGTGTTATGACCTCTTTTTGACTCCATTTCCCAATGAAACAAATATTTTACTGTCCTATATATCTTTCCTAGACCTTTTATGTTCTATTGTATCAATTTAACCCAACCAACCAAACAAACAAATACCTGCACTTAATAACTAGTCTAAAACCAATACTCTAAGCACACAAGATAAACCTTTGCAAACAAATTTTGAGAGATCCCTCTCTGAGAGCAGGAGGACTAGATCCTGTAACTCTAAAGATTGGTTCTGATGTTGCCTTGTCTTTTGATTTGCCAAACTATCAAAACACGGGACACCAACATAAAGAACTATATATAAATGCTTCATCTTTAGAAGTATTTTGTGTGGAATAAAATTGTTGGAGATTGTTATAGTCCTTTTTTGGACTTAAATCTTTTGTGTGTCAAATTTCGAGTAGCAATTTGGATCATACCAATTGGCCTCATACTTCAGGATTCATTGGATGAGCTATTTGGAGTGAAGTATTTCCTTACTTGTCATTGTTATCTTTCTTTGTTACATACATCCATCTATGTTTTTTCTAAATTTGAATGAATAACTAGGAGTATTACTACAGGATTTGTTAAGAGCACCCTATTTTTAACTAGTTATCATTTCTATGTTTTCCTCTGATTTCCTATGTAGGGAACCCTTAATTGTTCCCTCTTTCATTTGACCTCTACCTACTACTTTCTTTTTCGGATCAAAGGATTCTTAATTTCCCTTTATCCCGGTCATACCACCTCATAAAAACAACTTTCCAAGATCTACAAGGGTTATATATCTTGCTTTGAAAACATTTGACCTTTTTGGCCTTGATCCCAGTTCTTTTTGCTTGATTTGACTCCTTATCCCAATGGAAAAATAGATCTCCCATTATTTATCCCTTCAAGTGATTTTTCCCACCAAATCTACCAAAACCAAACCAAAGTTGTACATTCATAACTAGCCTAATATTTACAAATCAAAACAAAGTTAAAATTTAAACAGAGAGCCCTCTCTAAACCCTAGGAAGGCTAGATCCTAGAGTTTGAAGTTTGTCTGTGGTTACCTCTAGTGTTCTTTGACTAAAAACCAAAAAATCTCACAACTTTAGAATTACTAGAGTGATAACATTATTGGTAACTCCACTGGGGAACTAACCAATCCTCAGTCATAAAACTAGTCTTAAAGAAAATCATTTTATTCATCCTTTTAATTTAAGATTGCTTTTATAATTTGTGGGTATTAAAAACTGTAATTCTGGCTTCTAGGAAAATTTACTATATCAGGTCTATCCCGGACCCTAAACCTATTGTAATAGTAGACAACCCAGACCGAATTGGCAAAAATAAAAAAACAGATGGAAGATTTAGAAGCTAAAGTGTCATTAAAAAGAGGTAATTCATTACTACAAGAATTAGTAAGTTTGTAAGATATAGATTTTGATCTGAAATTTGAACATTCTTTATTTAGGAGTCAATCGGAAAGTGATCTTTATACTGTTGTTTTAGACCCTGTTTTTATTTCATTCTTGGAAACAAAACAGAAAAATATTATAGTAGAATCTAAATCAAAGAAATTTGAATATCAAACTATAATTGAAGAACTTAATAATAATATTCTCAAAGATATTGATGAAGCTATTGAATTAGCTTAATTGTTAGCATATACCACTAAGCCTTCAGTTTCACAGTTATATACCACCATAATACCAGTTGTAGATTCATCTCTATATGCTTCTACATCATATATAGCCCCCAATACCAACACATCTACAGATATATTTATCCCTAGACTACCTTTACAGTCTAGAGTATTATTTCCACCACCCACTTCATCCACTATATCCAATAGCTCACCTTTTGATTATTTCAAACACATCATCCTTATTCCTTAGTAGTTCCACATATATTCCAGTTTCATTTCCCATCACCTCAAATACAGCTTTTAGTTCATCAGCTATCACTTCCAGTTCAGCCCCAAGCACTTCTAATTTACCTCCTAGCCAAGCTAAACTTCAAGCTATTGTTGTTAGGTATGCTCCCCTTGTCTTACCAATACAGCTTCATGACATGCCTCAAGACTATCAGAGTAAAATACCACAGTTTGATGCCACTACCCATTATACAGCTCAGCAACACATAACTAAAATGACATATTTCTTTGAACTCCATGAGATTGATGATTCAGATGTTCAAATGAGGTTATTTGCACAAACACTAATAGGAGAAGATAATAATTGGTTTAAAGGTCTTGCTGCTGGTAGTGCAACTAATTTAGTTTTGTTTAACGGATTATTTTTAAATAAATGGGAAAATAAAAAGAATCCACTCCAGATATTGTCTAAATTTGATGCCATGAGAAGAGCTTCAAATGATTCAATCCAAGACTACTGCACTAGATATAACAGTGTTTACAATTCCATCCCTGCAAATATTAAACCCACTCCTGATTTCGTCCTACTCAAATTCCCTGATGGATTTGACACTGACATGGCTTATCAGTGGAGGGAAAGAAATGCAGAAACCTTAGAAAGAATGCAAACAGATGTTGTTAGTGTAGAAGTAAACATTTTAGCCAGAAAAGCTAGACTAAGAAATGAGAGAAGAGTGACCATTAAAGAAGAAATTTCCAATTCAGACACAAAAATAGATATGTTAGATAAAAATTTAGAGAGGATGATGGATAGACTAGACAACATAGAAAGAAGACCTCAATGGGATAATCAACAGCAAATCATAAATCCCAATTTTAGGAAAAACATAAATTCAGGAAAAGCAAAAGAAACAGCTCCAGACCAGACAATAAGGCCCCCCTTCCAAGAGAACTATGTTGAAAGTTCTCAGAATAATAATGATGATGAGGATGCAATAAATCTAATGGGAATAGATGATAATAATACTATTTTTCTCACTTAGGAAGATCAGGAATTATTTAAACTCCAACAACTCAAATTAGATTCAAGTGAATCCTTTGATTATAAACAAGGTTATGATTATGATATAAATGAAGTACACAGTCAATATAACCTTAGAAATAAGAAAAACAATGAGTCTTATACCAAGAAAACTTCTCAAACACAGAATAAGAAAATAGTAGAAGCTCCCAAAACAAAAGTTCTGCAAATTCTCCCAAGGGAAAATAGGAAAAACTCTAGTTCTTCCCACAACATTTCTAGTCTTAAAAATACATCAAGCCCTAAAATTATTGATATTACTAATGAAGTTGCTCAAGCTACAAAAGATTCACAGAAATCTACTGCTGCATAAGCTTCTAAATGTGTTAAAACATCAAATTTAGATCCTAAAATACCCTCTACTGATCCTAAATCAGTAGATCTAAAAATTACTACTTCAAAAACACCTGCTGAAAATTCTAAGTCTGAAAGAACATCTACTGCTTTGCAAACAATCCCTGAAAATAAAATTAGGAGCAGTAAAACAAAAGAAACTAAAACATAGAATGTCAAACCAACTGAAAATGAAAACATAATTGTAGAAAAACAAGATAAACCAACACAAACTACAGTTACCAAAGAAGAATTGATTCAAATAAGTAAATCACAATCTACATTCAACATACAATCTGAAATTGCAAAGCTAAAAATACCAATTCCTCTGACAAAATTGGTAAAACATGACTTGTATAAATCAACCATAACTGAAACATTAAACATAAATGATGGAGAAGATTCCATAAATCTGAATGATGATCAGCCAGAGTTGATTTTTGGCCCAGATGTGAATGGAAAACATGCAAATGGAGCAGTTCCTCCATTTTATATTAGTCTTACCATTCATGATCAAATTTTACACAACGCAATGCTAGATTCAGGAGCTTCCCATAATCTAATGCGTAAAGCCATAATGGAAACTCTGAATTTAGAAATCACAAGGCCCTACAAAGATTTGTTTTCATTTGATTCAAGTAAAGTTAAATGCCTAGGTTTAATCAAATATTTGTGTGTAACACTAGTTCAATATCTTGGTAAGAGTATATTAATGGACATTGTAGTAGCTGATATCCCACCTAAATATGGAATGTTACTATCTCGCTTATGGGGAGCAAAGTTACAGGGATCTCTACAATTGGACATGTCTTATGCTACTATATCAGTTTTTGGTCAGCCTAAGAAGTTATATAGGGAAACATTGATGAATTACATGGCCAGTAGTGTAGAAAGATCTATAAATTACCCAATTTACTCTACACCAATTGACCTTGATTCTTTTATCTTATGTAACTCTGAAACTAATGAAATCAAAACTGAACTAATAGAGAAAAATAAAATGCCAAACAATGATAATATCTTTCATGAATATTTATGGCATTTAGACTTTGATGGTTCAGTAAATAAGTTAGGAGCAGGAGCAGGAGTTTGGATAACCAACTTGGAGACTAATCACTCAAAAGGCCATGCTTTCAGACTCAATTTTAAATGTACCAATAATATGGCTGAGTATGAAGCCCTCATTTTAAGACTCCAAATTATTATGAGCTCAGGAGGCAAAAGAATATTAATCATGGGAGATTCAGAGTTTATCATAAAACAAATAAATAGAGTATATTCTATTTACAATCCTAGATTAATCTGATACAGAGGCATTGTGCTAGATTTAACTGATGATTTATTGGAATGTAAATTTGTTGCTATACCTAGAAAATAAAATATACAGGCTCACTGTCTAGCAACCTTTGCTAGTACATGCAATTTACCATTCCAAACTAATCACAGATATACTGCTGAAGTCAAGCATAGACCAATAATTCCATACAACCTTAAATATTGGCAATTTTTTTCTCAAGATGAACAGATTTACAAGTTTATGAACAATGTAGGTGAATTTCAGAACTTTAAGACAGACACAGATTATACTATAGATCAAGATTTAAATTGTGAAATTGATTTGAATAACATAGATGTAAACAAAGTAAAGTTTGCTAAACCAGCTAGATTTAGTCAATCAGATATAAATAACTTAGAGAAAGTAGAGATTGAAGAAATTATTGATGATGAATCTGACATATTGAATCTTAAGGATAATTTTTTACCCAAAGGTTTAACTCCCTTAGAAGATATTTTTGACTCAAATGATGTAGCTAGAAAACCCAAAATGGAGCTAGTTAGATCTGATATAGAAGAATGCAATATTGGTACAGAGTTAAAACACAAATTAATAAAACTTTCCAAAACCTTACCTCAACAAGAAAAGGAAAAATATATTGCGCTTTTAAAAAGAATATCAAGATGTTTTTGCTTGGATTTATGAGGATCTCAAATCCTATGGTACCAACATAATTCAACATAAAATTCCAATAAAAGAAGATCAAAATCCATTTAAACAAAATTTGAGAAGAATTAACCCTGTTTTATTGTCTTTGATAGAAAAGGAAGTAAAAAGAGTGTATGATGCCCAGATAATTGCACCAATCAAATATTCTGATTGGGTTTCCAACCTAGTTCCAACAAGAAAGAAAACAAGAGAGATAAGATTATGTGTCGATTTTAGGAATCTAAACAAAGTGTCCTTAAAAGATAATTACCCTTCACCTAAAATGGATCACATATTACAAAGAGTAGTTGGCTCTTCTAGGATTTCACTTTTAGATGGTTTTTCAGGATACAACCAGATCTTAGTCCAAAAGGAAGATCAAGCCAAAACAGCATTTACTGCTCCTTAGGGCACTTTTATGTATGTAAAAATGCCTTTTGGTCTAATGAATGCAGGGGCAACCTTTCAAAGAGCTATGGACATAGCTTTTGCAAAGTAAATACATGATTTCTTATTGATTTACTTAGATGACATTATTGTATTTTCCAAAACTGATAATGAACACTTGGATTATCTGAGACAAGTTTTTATTAAATGCAGGAAATTTGGCATCTCTTTAAACCCTGTGAAAAGTTTATTTGGATTAGAAGAAGGCAAGTTACTTGGACACATAATTTCTAAAGAAATAATTATAATAGATCCTACTAGGATAGAAACAATTCTTAACATCAGTCCACCAAGAAACATCAAAGAGTTACAAGCCTTTCTAGGTAAGATTAATTTTTGAAGAAGATTCATATCCAATTTAGATGAGACAATTAGAGAATTAAACAACATGCTTAAAAAAGATTCAGTTCTTAAATGGACTATTGAGGCCAAACAGTCATTTGACTCCATCAAACAGGCCTTAACCAAAAATCCATTCCTAATAAGTTCTAACTTTAAGAAGGATTTCATAATTTTTTCATTTGTTTTAGAACACACCATTTTTGCAGTTTTACTACAGAAAAATGACCATGGATTTTAACAGCCCATAGATTACTTTAGAAATACTCTTAGAGATTCCCCTTTGAATTACAACATCATGGAGAAATAAGCCTTAGCTTTGGTAAAGGCCATTAAATACTTCAGAGTTTATATTCTCTTTTCTCACATTATTGTCTATGTCCCAAATTTTGTAGTAAAAGACATTATTACTTAGGATGGTTGTGATGGAAGAAGAGGTAAGTGGATTGCCACTATATTAGAATATGAAATAGAGATAAAACCTGCAAAGCTCATCAAGGGTCAAGGATTAGCCAGACTTATGGCTTAATCTAATTGTAATGCCGTAGACATAAATTTTATTGCCCAAACAGATGATCAGGAAGAGATGGTGACTCCAATGATCAGTGAAGACTTTTCAAAATCACCTTGGTATACAGATATCATATTTTTACTACTAAAATTACAAGCTCCTCCTGGATTGTCAAGAACCAAAGCCAAATTCTTAAAACTAAAGGCAGTAAGACTTTGTATTTTAGACAATGTACTTTTCTGGAGAGATCATAGTGGGATTTTATTAAATTGTTTATTAAAGGAAGAAGCTGACAAAATACTTGAATGATTTCATGTAGGTGACTGTGGAGGACATATATATTGGAAAACTACTGCAGACAAGATTCTGAGCGCTGGTTTTTACTGGCCTACTTTGTTTGCTGATGTCAAAAAGTTTGTAACTTTCTGTCACAAGTGCCAAATTTTTTAGGGTAAGAAAAAACTGTTACCCCTGCCTTTAAAGCCCATTTCAATTGAAATTCCATTTCAAAAATGGGGTTTAAACTTCATTGGTGAAATTCACCCTCCATCTTTAGGCCAACATAGATGGATTTTGACAGCCACTGACTATTTTACCAAGTGGATTGAAGCCATACCCTCCACACAAGCCACAGATACTGTCATTATCTCTTTCCTAGAAAACAACATTCTTTCAAGATTTGGATGTCCCCAAAAGATAATTACTGACAATGCAACAGCATTCAAATCTAAGAAAATGATTGAATTTTGCAACAAATACCATATTACCTTAGGTCAGTCTACTGCATATTACCCCCAAGGTAATGGCCTAGTTGAATCCTCAAACAAGAGCCTTGTAAACATCATCAAAAAGTTACTTAAAGACAATAAAAAGACTTGGAATAAGAAGTTAGTCAATGTCTTATGGGCAAATAGACTTACTACTAAAAAATCCATTGGTACTTCCCCTTACCAGCTTGTTTATGGAATGGATGTTGTTTTGCCATCCTCCCTAGGTGTACCAGTGATGAAAATTATCCAAGAGTTACAAGTTGAAACAAATGACATTCAAAGAAGAATCAATCAAACTATTCACTTGCAACAAACAAGGGAAGAAGTTTATATCAAATCTCAAGTGATTCAGGATAAAATCAAGAAAATTTTTGATAAAAAGAGTAAATAATATGATTTCTACATTGAAGATAAAGTGTTAAAGTGGGATTCCAGATGAGAAGACAAAGGAAAACATGGAAATTTGATTTTCTGTGGAAAGGACCTTATGTGATTTATGGATATAGAGGTAATAATGCTTTTTTTTAAGAAATGGATGGAATAGATCTGCAAGAAGGACCAGTAAATGGCAGAATTCTGAAGCACTACTACTCTCCTGAGTTAACAAATAGTTAGTTTGTATTCACTTTGATCATTGTATATATACATTGCAGATTTTAGATTGGATTTGATGTTTCCCTAACAAATTTGAAGCCCGAAGAGAAGGCCCTAAGCTTTGATAGGTAAATATCATAAGTATGAATAATTGCAGATATCAGAAGACATTTACAGGGTCATCACAGTCAAAATCCAAAAGGCCACTGATCTAAAAGTTCTTGATATTTCACCAGGAAATGTCATCCCCATGTGGAGCCACTGTTAGGGTCCTTTAATAATAGGGTTCATAAATTTTGAATTGACTTTGATATCTTGTAAATATGTACATACCTTGCTTTCTGCAAGTTGTTTTCCCATATTTTGAAAAAAAAAAAAAAGGTAAAAAGTCCTAAAAGAAAGATCAAAGGACTTAGAAAAATATATACCCCATAAGAAAAAAAGAAATAAGACTTGAAAGTGAGCAAACCCAAATTCCACTACTTTTACTTTTACTGCAAGAATAATGATTATGTGCAGAGTGTCAATAAATTTCATAATCCATGATCAGTTAAACAGTTTAATCTTAACTTTTCATGCTTTCAATTTCATGTTTTAGATAGAGAATAAAGATTTGTCAAAAAGTTTAAACTTGACAAATCAATAGATAGTTAGAGAATAATGAGGAGCTCAACAGTTTAATCTGAGCCCTCGGATGAAATAAGGTAGACTTAGATAGTTTTATGCTTTAAAAGAAAAATGTTTTAAGGTTGCAAGTCTAAATGCACCCATGAAAATTAAGTAAAAATGTTAGAAATAAAGATGGGTAGGTAGAAAGAAGTTGAGCAATCATGTAATAAAGCATCATCGAGAAAAAATCACTAATTTCCCCTCCCCTCAAAATATTCAGTATTCTAAACTATCAGTCAAAAAGGCTCAGAGCATTTCTCTGAATTTTGTTGGGACCGGACCCAAGGCTCGATGACTGGTTAGTTAATTGAATACCCACACTAGACCCACATTCATCAACATTTACCCTTCATTCATAAATCATAATCCATTTTTCCTAAGTAAAAACCCATTTTTACTTAGTAAAAGCTAAACCCTAAATAACTAATCTCATTCCCTTTTAAAAATCATTCATAAACCCTCAAAATGCATTTATCATAAGTTAAAAGTGTATCCTAAGTTAAAGTGTGAATTAAAAAAAATAAGCAACGCTTTATTTTTTGGCACTTTACTTAGAGTTAACATGTATTTTGTTTCTATTTCACTATCTATTTATTCATATTAACTACTAATTTATTCTATTAAATCCCTCACTTCACCATCCCATGTATATTAAAACCTTTTATGTTAAATAACCCTCTAAACCCACTATTTTAAAATTAAAACCATTTAATATCCCATGTGCGCTATATTAACCCACCCCCTTATCCCATTGGTTTAACATATCTATATTTAAATATCTCGCCCCCTATAGTTTTTAAAACTATTAAAAGTTGACAAAACTATATAATAAGAAAAATCTGCGCCCACATGTATAATTAAAACATTGGCAATTGTTTTAAATAGCACATAAAACTTGGCCCCGCCATCATACACACTAAGTTTAAAATTTATTAAAATAATTTTTATAAAGTTAAAACCATCCCCGCCATACATATGAAACCCCGGCCCCACTCCATTTCCGACGCAACTTCCCAGTCGATCTAGGCCACTCGCATTCGAACCCCAGATCTGACGGATAGAAACTAATATCACATAGAAAACATGCGTGGTCACCCCCATGGCAAATATGCGCGAAATGGGCGGTTTCGTGGTTTCCTCTCTCCTCCACGTGCCCATTTCTCATTGGATCGTGTGGGTTAGCCCCGAAACTGCTTACCGCCCAAATGTTGTGCGATAACCACTCCTGTTTCGATTTATTGAACCCAAAAACCACCATTCTCGCCTGACTTGACTTGTATTAAATGCTGGCGTTGTTAAGCCCTAAATATGCATAATAAACCTTGGAAATGAAGTTCATTCCTTTCTCTCCTGCACATTAACCATTTCACTCACCTCCCCGACTATAAAAACATCATTTTTTTTCCATTTATTGCCCAAAAATCCTGCAAAAATCTGCCTTGTGACCACTGAAGACTATCGAGGAGCTTTACATTACCCCAGAAACTCTACAAAAGTTGTTGTTTCATTCAAAAAACCTCAGAAACTACTCTAAAGCCCAATACCTGCATACAACGGGTATTTATCTAAAATTAGAGCCTGCAATCAAATTTTAAAAGCCTTTAAATGAAAAAAAACACATTCAAAGCTTAAAAACCAATTAAAGAAACTATCAAAAAGCCCAAAAAACAAGCCAAACCCTGTCAATTTTTTTCCAGAAACCCTGTTTTACTGTTGCGCACAATTTTGGAGGAAATTTGTGAGTTTTTTTAGTTTGATGAACTTTTTTAAACTTTGAATTAAGCCAGAAAGTCTCTGAATGTATCATAAGCCTCTTTGCCTAAATTCAACGGATGTTTTAGCCCAATTTCTCATTAAAAGACTCAGGAAACCCTTGTTTCTTGTTTTTAGCAAATTCAAAAGCCTGTAAATCCTATTTAACATACCTAATTGGAAAGAAAACCCAAAAAGAGACCATACTTTCCATGTTTTATCCAATAAGCCTCTGCTAAAAGTAAAAATACCTCTGCAAACTGTCTAAACTTGAAGAAGTAACCCAAAATGCCTAAAAAGTAGAGCTGTAGCAAACCTGAAGCTTCCAAAGTGCCTAAACCAACCCCTGCCATGACTTCTAAGACTGCTATTGTTTTCAATCCTTTACAACCTCCAGTCATATACATTGAACATATTCCATTAACTGATGTTGATTACAAGATAGCAGATCCCATTGTTGAATTTAACCTATTAGATATTCATAATTGGTGTTATGAGAAGTCCTTAGATAATGAAGAATAAGTCCATATTTGGGAATCTCATTTGCCTAAGTATGTTGTCCCATTAACTCATCCATGAAAAGAAGTTATTAGGTTATGTCAACAGTACTTTGTGCCTGAACAAAGAGCCATAGTAAATGCCAATAAATAAGTTCTTCTTACCATTACTGCTAAATCAATTAACCAGATGCTACAACTTCAGCATGATCCTCAAGCAGTTCCTTTATCCATAGAGGCCCTTACTAATCTATATATTGGCCTATATTTTCCCAAGAGATTCATGATTTTCCAAACATTCATGCACTCACATGTAGAAATTCCTAAACAAATCCCCCATATTCTATTGTCAAATTCTCAGAAGGTTCAAGACATGTGGTTTCCATGCTTCCCTTCATCCTTGGATATTTTACTGATGAACACACAGATGAGTCCATCTTGGGGTTTTTATCCACTTTCTCCCCAGGGCAACCCCCATCAGTAATCTTTGACTATGTTGGTTTCATTGCAGATAGTATTAATTGTCAATTGATCAATTTTCCAATTGGAGTATTTAGATATACTTCCTTCCTTTTCCATATGTTCTTATACTTTCAATCAGAAAATTTTCAAGTTACTCTCCAAAAGCCCTACATAGAGGGAAATCTTCTATCTGTCATTTTTTGGACATATTTGCTCAGGAAAATATACAGATTTCACTTATGCAGAATTTTCAGAGTTATTCCTACATCCAGTAACCACAATGTTAACAAAAACAGAGAAACCAAGGATAAATGAAAAAATGAAAAAGATATTGCAGTTGTCAGAGAAAAATAATATTGGTGACTAGTACTTATATGAAAAATATACTGAGATCAGAATATTTGGGTCAAACTTGTTACCTTACAAGTTACCCAAGTATGTTTCAATGAGGATCTTTGCCTTGGAGTATATCATGCAGATCCTAAACTCTGATTCTATAAATTTCATGGTAGAAAAGAAGAAAACTCAATTCAAACTAAAGAATCAGATAGGGCCATTCATCTGCAATCACAGGGATCCAGAGAAAGAAGCAGCAAAGAAGTTATTGGAATTCAAATTTGAAAAAAAAAAATCCTTGGAATTATGATCCACAAGGGATCCTGAGTAAACTAAGGGTTAAATGCAAGTTAACCCCTTTCATTCATAAAGAAAAACCAGAGATAGAAAAATTTTCAAATCGGATTGAGTGGACTCAAAATACCTTAACAGATGCAGTAAATAAAAGTAATACTAGTCATACTTTAGAGACTACAGAACAGCCAAAGAAATCCACCAAAAGAGTAAGGGAAGAAGGAGCCTATGTTGCAGAAACTACAATTGAAACTAAGTTCAAGCTAATATATAACAAAAGGCCCAAGTTAGATTCAATAGGTAAAGGAAAGGTAACAATTGATGTGGAAGAAACAGAGCTTATAGATACCAACACTAATTTGCCTGAAACAAATGTTTCCACTGTGATCATCAATGAGCCAACTATTAAGAATCAGAATGAAGAACAAGTCAATAATGAAGATGCACATTTGATAGAAATACAGAAAAGCATGGAAGTCTATTCATCACAGGAAGCTGAGGAGAAATACCTAGACATAAAAGAGAAATACAAACAGATCAAGCTGAAAAATGAAGAGATAAAAAACAATATTTATTCTCAGTATCTCAAACAAACACCAAGTGTGCAAAACAGACTTATGTCTGCATTTGATTTTTCAAATCAAAAGCTAATTATGTCAGTGTTGCAGCCCACGGTCAAATCTCTAAAGACAGTGGCATATTATAAGAAAGTTGATTTGGAAGTCCAGACAGATAAGATCCATGCTCTTGATCAAATTGAGTTCCATAGACAGACCTCGGAAATGCTATACTCTACTATCACAAATAAATCCATGAGTGCTTAGAAGCTCCAGAACACCATTTCCAACATGCAAGATCAGATGAAGATGGACAAAGCCTTATTTTATGCCAAGGATCTTAGGATAAAAGCCTTAGAAGAACTAGCTTTGCAAGTAGGTTATGACCCTGCTAATATCAAAGCAGCAGATTTATTGGTGAAAAAGAAGAATGAAGACATAGCAGCTTTGAGGAAACAACTTAAACTTCCTCAAAGTGAACATCTTCAAACAAAAGAAATAATAGAAGGACAGAAATAAAAAGATGACATGAGGAAGTTGATTTTTCAATTGATAGCTCAAATTAAGGAAATGGAAATATAGATGGACAAGCTTGTCCAGGAGAAATAAACACCAAAAATACTAATGATTCCTATAGTGATTCATGTAATTACTACAGCAGTGCCTTAAAATTTATCTGAAAATTTTGCACCCAAAGAACCACTGGCTACTGCAGTGCCAGTAATTTCATCCACAACCTCAGCTACTGAATCATCTACAACAGCAGTTCACCATACAGATGAAGCCAGCAAATTTGTGAAAGCTATGGAGGAAATATCTCTTAAAACAAGTGAAATCAGTAGATTGAAATAGGTGGTATAACATCTTGAAAAATCAAACAAATTGGCTCAGATAAATGCAAAAACACATGAACAAAATGCCATCAAACTGAATGAAGAGTTGAAGAAATTGCAGAAGGAATTGACATTGAAGGAACAAATATCATATATCAAAAACTATCTTTGGAACAATGTCATTGAATCCATCCATGATGTATGGCCTTCAATTCAGGTAATTTTTGAACAGAGAGAGTTATTACTAGCAGCCCATGCAGAAATTCAGAAAACTCAAAGTGAACTGGGTAACAAACCAAAGCAAGCTTTAAAGATGATCACATTCCTTAATAGTAAAAACAGATAAGAGTTAGAAGAACTCAAGATCACGGACAAGACTGAAACTATCCTAGAAATTAGGAAAGTTACTGTTGGGGTTCCCATGTTTTGGCAAGGTTGGCAATACCAAAATATGAGACAACATCAAACCACTTTCAGACCTCAGGATCTAGCCCTCCTGGGTCCAGAGAGGGATCTCTCTATGATTGTCAAGGGTATATGTCTTTGAAGTTCAAAGGTTAAGATGTTAGGCTAGTTATAAGCACAGGGTTTGTTTGTTTGGTTGTTTGGTTGGTTGTTGGTCATCAAGAAAGAAGGGTTCAATATAAGACAAGGATGAGCAAGGAGGATTTTAGGCAAAAGAAGGATGATTTCAGGGAACATTCAAGAACATTGGGCAATGGAGTCAGGAAAGGGTTTACTTGATATTCAATGTGCAGGCTTTCAGTTGGGCTAATCATCTAAAGCATTGGATCTTAAATATGATAGTGTGGTTTGGAATGGTAAGGGAGGAGGAAACAATAAAGATTTAGAGCACAAAGTTAAAGACCCGAGATCAGAGAGAGACTTTGAACTCTCAATGCTTCGGCCTCCAGCTTGAAGGATCTTAGAAGGGTTCAATCAATTGAAAAGGATCCTAGTGAGATAGAAACAGGGTTCTAAACCTCCCAGTGTTCCCAATTCTTTCAATTGAATCCTAACAAGAACATCTAAGAACAGATTTATTAATTCATACATCAGCTAGCAGGAAATAACATCCACTACGTTGGTTAAACTAACTGAAATCAACTCTTAGATAACACATTTAGTAGAAAACATTAAAGGCAAGGAGAGCAGAAACATAGGGTACCTAACAAGGGTAAATCCTATGCCAGATTTCTAATGCGAGCCAGTAGAAATGAAATGAAATGGAATGCAAGTTAAACACAAATACAGAGACAGAAAAACATCACCGCTGCTTTAGATCAGGATCCAAAGAAATGTGCTTGTCATATTAAAAAGCAACACCAGTCAAGTACAACATTGCCAATAGCTGGATACTTAGTCAGAAAACATCTTCCTCAGCCTATCTTACAACTTTACACAGAGACTATGTCTCAAAAGAAACAGCTTGCAATTCTCTGATAACTGATCAACAACCATTACAATGAGTTTCTTCATGAATTTATAGTTGAAGAGAGTAGAGGAGGTAGGTGAAGAACTAAATTAAGAATTAAAACTTCGAAAAGAAAGAGGGCCAAAGCCCATTCTGTTTTAAATCCTGTACATTTATCCCTGGTACTCCTTGGATGAAATGGTGGTCTTCGTCAGGCTTCAACTTACTCCAGGTATGCCTCTGGTGTACTTTGGTTGCAGTACTCTGTAGTACTCTGGTGAATAAATAAAAGGCAGATAAATGACTTTCAGGTCTGCCATGCTGCATAACAAATGCTCTGGTAGCATGGGACTGCTCCGTCAGGGTGGAAATCTTTACTTGGACACAATGTCGACTGAAACAATAATGTGTACCGTGTCCTTTCATGGAGAAAAACATTTTGCTGATGTAGAAAACCTGATATACATCCATTTATGCACTCTGTACCCTTTGTGTGATCCATGATGTCTTCAAACTGGTACTTTGCCTCTAAACCACTGAGTTAAGGCTCAAAGATCTTCATTTTCGTGCCTTAAACTCTCTGCTGCTCCATTTCTGTCTCTGTCGGTGAAATTTGTGCTTTTAATGGCTCTGGGGAGGTTTTACAGAGTTCAAACCCTGTTCTTTTAATGCAAGTCCTGTCATGGCTCCTTCCCAGGCTTTCTTCGTGATTTCGGCCTCTGAAAAACGGTCATTTCTACGTTTTTTGCTGCTATAATAAATATTGTGTAATCATGGTGGCTTTCACCATCTGGTAACCCTGTAAAACACGAAAACATGTTAAGAAAACCACGCATGGAGGTGGTGGATGCAATGGGGATGACGAGAATGGCCATGCAGACTGGTGAGATCGCGGAAAAGTTTAGGATCATGGTGGAAAATGCAACTTAATAGTGGAACATGGTCGGGAGGACGTGGGCGGAGCGCAGCAAATTTTTTATGCAAACCTTTGAATTTTGACCTTTTGAATATACACAGAAAGATGAGCGAAATGCGACAAAACTACGTGGAAAGGGTGACGTGGCGACATGGGGTTAATTGGCGGGTATGCATTTAATCTGGGTCGTTCGATTTCCGGCGGAGATCGACGGTGGAAAACATGTCGGAGGGCAATGGACAGTGGGCCAGGGGTACGGTTGCCTCTAATTAATCCTCGTGCGACTTCGTGGAGCGATCATCGTCGGATGGCCTGCCTCAGATCGGACGGCGCACAGCGATATCGCGCCGAGGCAAACGCCGAACGATAACGCGCGATGGAGGGTGGTTTGTGAATAGTGCGCGGAGCCACGTGTCATGCGATGAGTGGAATCGCTCCGAAACAAAAATTACCGCCCAACCTCCAAACGCGGTGCGATGGAAACCGGTGGTTTATTAACAGTGCGCATTGCGGAGACCACCAGGCGGAGGGAATACGGACCGTCGATCTGCGGGAAAACGGACAGTTGATATATGATCGGGCAGTGGACGGGAAAAGACGGGTGCGAAGAGATTTTGCGACAACCGTCAGATCTGAACAGATCGACGGCGGAAAAATCCCCTGATAATTAATTGAGATAAGCGCCTTCCGCCTTGGCGCCTGGTCTTGGCGCTGGGTCCGTGGAGAGAAAGATTAAGGGGGCTGGTATGAAGGGCGCTAAGACCCAATAGACATGAAAATATGGTTAGTTGGCCCATTTTTAGAGCATTTTAAGGCTTATGAAGGGTAACGATAGGGGAAAGGAAGGGAAATTAGGCCAAACCAGGGGTGTGGGTAGGATGTAAAGGGAGTTTTGGGGGAATTTAGGGGATAAAAGGGGAACTTTGAAAAAGCGAAAAGGAGGATAAAATGGGGCATTCTGCAGGGATACAAGGGGCAAATGTAGGCCTTTAGGAACAAAATTTGTCAAAATCAGAGAGGCTTTTTGGGTGGATACAACAGTAGAAGTAAATCACAGGGCAGAGGGCATGAAGAAGCTTTCAAGGATGATGTGTCTTCAGGGGGGATGCATTCCTTGAAGTCTCAAAAACAACTTAGCCCCCTGCTTGATTGTCAAGAATTTATAGGGGGCTAACAGTGGCTCCACATGGGGATGGCTTCTTCTTGAAGGAGTCAAGAATTCAGAAAATGATCTTTGGTGTAGGCCAGATGTCTGCTGCTTGAGCCACCTTTCTTCTTTGATTTTCAGCTGCCACAATTATGAAGACATCAATTTAGCAGAAACATTACCCCAACAATCTACCTACCCATCCTACAATCCTAGCATTTTCTCTTCCAGGGTGCATTTGAGCTAGCAGACCCTTTACATCATTTTTATTTTTTAGAAAAAAGAAAATAAACCTATTCTATTTCTACCCTTATTGCTCCATGAGACCAGATTAAACGGTTAGCCTCACATGTTTCTCTACCTAATCTAACATCTGCAGGGATTAGACTGTCTAGCAAATTTCTTCTCTACATTCTACAACAGAAATTTAAAAAACAGTCAAACTAGGATTAGACAGTCTAGTTTGCTGTGGATACAAGGCATAAAGATAGTTGCACATGGACAGAATTTTGCAGAAAACTGAAAACAAAATCTTGAAGGCTTGAAATCTGAAGCTTTGAAGCATCCTTCTTTCTTATTGACTCAAGTTTTGAGCTTGTTAGAGTCACTTTCTTTCTTTTTATTTCAGCTCTGGTTTTGGGATTGTTAGAGCTGACTCTTTTTCTTCTTTGTTGGTCCAGGTTTTGGGCATGTTTGAACCAGCTATATTTACTTCCCTTGGCTCAGGTTTTGATCATATTAGAGCCAATCCCTTGCAATCCTGAGGTTCATGTTTTGAGCACATCTGAACCTCTCCTTTCTTTCTGTTTTTTGGAACATTTTCTCTTTTTCTTGAAAACATAACATAGCAATGGTATTTACAATGGAAATGGAAACTAGAAAGTGTAAATCAGCAGAAGTAGTGTTTGAGCATCCTGCCATTGACAGGACCCCCAAACAGCTCTGTACCATCTGGTTCTTATAGAAAAAAGGCATTTGGACCCACAGTGGCCTGGATGATGTATGGACCTTGCCACAAACTGTCAAACTTGTTGTGCTTTCCTTTGTCCTCTCTCCTTCAGTCCCACTTCAGAGCTTTGTCTCCAATTTTGAAATCAGAATCCTTAGTTATTTTGTCAAAAAGCTTCTTTATGTTCTCCTGAACCTTTAGAGCTATGTTATATACCTCTTCCCTTGTTTTCTGGAGATGAATTGTTTGTTTTACTCTCCTCACCATGCTATCTTCTTCCGTATGAATCTCTTGGACAAGTTTGATCATTGGTATTCCAAGGCTGGTAGGGAAAACTGCTTCTGTTTCATAGACAAGCTGATATGGTGACATGCCAATGGATTTCTTTGGTGTAAGCCTGTCAACCCACAAAGCATGCACTAACTTGTTATGCCATGACTTTTTGTTTTCTTCCAGCAGTTTTTTGATGATAGTCACTAGGCTCTTGTTTGATGATTCAGCTAATCCATTTCCCTAAGGGTAATAGGCAGTTGAATGACTGAGTGCTATTTGATACCTGTGACAAAAATCAACCATTTTCTTAGACCCAAAAGCAGCAGCATTATCAGTGACTATTTTCCTTGGGCAGCCAAACTGAGAGAGGATATGACCCTCTAGGAACCTAATGATGACTGAATCTGTGGCATTCCTAGTAAGTATGGCCTCTATCCACTTAGTGAAGTAGTTTGTGGTTGTTAAGATCCATTTGTGTTGTGCAGAAGAAGCGGGGTGAATTTCTTTTATGAAATCTTGGCCCCATTGCAGAAAGGGACCTTCAACAGTGATGGGTTGTAGAGGTAATGGGAGGAGCTTTCTTTTGCCTTCAAAAATCTGGCATTTGTGGCAGGCAATTATCATCTTATGAACATCATTGAAGAGTGTAGGCCAATAGTAGCCAGCTCTGAGTATTTTGTTTGCAGTGGCTTTCCAGTTTAGGTGGCCTCCACATTCTTTTGCATGGAATTCTTGTTTAATCCTTTCTGCTTCAGGCTCAGGCAAACATTTAAGCAATAGGCCATTTTCATTTTTCCAGTATAATCCTTCATTCATTATGTAATAGCTTCTGGCTTTTAGCTTTAAGAATCTGGCCTTGATCTTTGACAGTTCAAGAAGGGCATTGAGGTTTGTAAGCACATAGAGAATGTCAGAATACCATGGAGAGTTCTAGAACTTCTCCTCAACAGTGGGATCAGGAAATCCTTCTTGCTCATCCAAGGTATCCATCATGTTAATGTCAAGGGCTTGCAGATTTGATTCAGCCATTAGCTGGGCTAAGCCTTGACCTTTGATCAGTTTTGTGGGTTTTATCTCAAGGTCATATTCTAAGATCACAGCAACCCATTTGCCCCTTTTCCCATCTGGGTCTTGGGACAAGATGTCTTTAACCACTATGTTGGGTACATAGGCTATGGTGTGGGAATGCAATATGTACACCCTAAAGTCTTTCAAGGCCTTAACCAGAGCATAGGCTTGTTTTTCCATTATGTTGTGTTTCAAGGGTGCATCCCTTACTGCCTTGCTGAAGAAAGAAATTGGTTGTTCCATTCCCTCAGGATTTTTCTGCAGTAGAACTGCAGCTATCGTATGCTCAAAGGCAAATGAAAAAATCAGGAAATATTTTGAGAAATCTAGGCTGATTAGGACAGGAGCCTGGGTGAGTTCAAGTTTAACTGATTCAAAATATTTCTTAGCTCCAATAGTCCACTTAACTCCTACACCTTTCCTTAACATGTTAGTCATATTCCTCAGGTGTTCAGCTAAGTTGGGAATAAACCTCCTGAGGAAGTTGATTTTCCCAATAAAGGACTATAACTTTTTGATATTTCTCAGGTGTGTGATTTGTAGTATTCCCTCAACTCTTTGTGGGTCTATCCTAATCCATTTCTCAGATATGATGTGGCCAATAAGCTTACCTTTTTGCAGCCCAAATACAGTCTTTTTGGGATTCAATGATAAACCAAACCTTCTACATTTTTCAAACACTCTTCTCAGGTGTTCTAGGTGTTCTTCCTCAGTATTGGAGTAGATTGTTATGTCATCCAGGTAGATGACAATGAAGTGTCCTATTTCATCTGAAAAAGCTATGTCCATTTCTCTTTGGAAGGTTGCGCCAACGTTCATCAGTCCAAAAGGCATCTTTACATACATAAAAGTGCCCCGTGGAGTGGTAAAAGCGGTCTTGAGTTGGTCTTTTGGGAGTTCTAAAACTTGGTTGTAACCTAAAAAAACATCTAGCAGGGAGATCCTTTTTGAGCCTACTACCCTCTGAAGGATGTGTTCCATTTTTGGCAAAGGGTAATTATCTTTGAGTGAGGCTCTATTAGGATTCCTGAAATCAATACATAGCCTGATCTCCCATGTTTTCTTTCTCACAGCCACTAGGTTTGATACCCAATCAGAGAACCTCACAGGCACAATTATACCTGCCTCATACATCTTCTTAATCTCTTTTTCCACTGCAGGCAATTGTTTTGGGTTTATTTTGCGAAGTTTTTGTCTGAAGGGCTTCTGATTTTCTTTCAAGGGTATTTTATGTTGTATGATGTTTGTGTCATAGGCCCTTAAGTCCTCATAACTCCAAGCAAACACATCAATGAATTCCTTGAATAGGTCAATGTATTTCTTTTTCATGTTTGCAGGCAGGGATTTAGCCAATTTGATCATCTTGGGTTTATCTTCAGTGCCTATGTTGCATTCCTCGACATCATAGTCTGCATGTTCTATAGTGGGCTTTTTTGCTACATCATCGAAGTCAAAAAGGTCTTCTAAAGGTGCCAGACTTCGAGGTATGTTCTTATCCTTGGTCTGCAGCACCTCTACTTCTCCACTATCTGCGTTTTCACATTCTTCGTTTGGATTTCCAATTGGTTCATTTAGAACGTTTATTTCTATGTTATAGGGTGGTTCTTCCTCATCTGAGGATTCTTCACTCAGGAAGCTACTGTCGGATTTAGAATCTGAATCGGAAAATTCAAACTCATGTCTGCCTACCAGGAAATCTTCAATCTATTTATCGCCCTCAAAGACCTGCCAATATTTTTCATTGTCCAACACTGCAAGTCTGAATTTGGTCTGAATGATGATTTGTTGGTCACTGGGAGGCTTATGATACGAACTAGCCATGCAGGCTAGTCCATTTGCAATTGTGTTCTGGCTCCTAGGGACAAACACCAGCTCGTATTCTACAAAGGTTTTCAATAAATCCATAGTTTCATTCCTGTATGCTCTCAGTCTAGGATGTTTCGCTATGTATTCACCATTCACCTGTTTAATGATCAGCTCAGAGTCCCCATGCACAGTTATCCTACGGGCTCCTAATTTTCTCAACAGGTTTAAGCCTAGGATTAGAGCCTCATATTCTACAATATTGTTTGTACATTTGAAGTGCAGGTTACAGGCATGTCTCTCTGCGTAATCACTCTCTGTGTTATGTATCCACACTCCTGCTCCAGTAGTTCTCTTGGTGCATGACCCATCGAAATTCATTTCCCATAAGGTTTCATTCTCGGGTTTCTCATCGATTCGTTCTTGGTGTGGTGTATGTGTTTGTGAAGGGTGACTAATCAGCTGACTGCATTCTGTTTTTGGTTCACTTAGAGTTTTCGTTTCAGTGTACTGTTCAAAATTTTCCACATCATTCTCCTTCGAGTCTAGACTAGCCATTATGTTAAAGTCCATGGGCTTTGTTTCCTTGTTTGTATCTCTATTTTTAGACTCTAACCCCTCTAAGTATTCATCATTACAAAGGATGAAGGAGTCGAGGTCTGTATGTACAGAGTATAAAGGTGAATTCTCAGGCTTTTCGGGGCTGCTGACCAGAAATTTCATTTGTGCCTCTCTATACAATCTTCTTAGTTGGCTAAAGACTGGTATTGTGGCATAGGCCCCATCCATCTGCTTTGTACCTTGTAGCTTGGCTCCCCGTGATCTTAACAATAACATGCCATACTTGGGTGGCACGTCTGCCACCACAACATCCATGACCATACACTTGGCTGGAATCTGGGTAAGGATCACACATAAATCTTTGATCAGGCCAAGACACTTTACTCTGCTAGAGTCAAATGAATATAAGTTTTTGTAGGGTCGGGTTATCTCTAGGACTAATCTTTCCATCACTACTTTAGGCATCAGGTTGTGTGATGCCCCAGAATCATGCATTGCATTGTGGAGGATCTTATCATGGATATTAAGACTGATATAAAAAGGGGGCACTACCCCTTCCTGAAACTTTCCTTCTATCTTTGGACCAAACAGAAGGGCAGGTTGATCATCACTCAGATTTACAGTGTCACTGTTCTCACCTAAATTTAATGCTTTCAAAATTTGTCCTTTATATACATCCTGAGTGGCCAGCTCAGAGAGTGGTACAGAGATTTTAATTTTTGCAATCTCACTTTCCAGATTGAAAGTGGACTAACTCTTTGGAATGCTCGACTCTGTTTTGTTAACCACTGCCTTGGTGGCTGAATCAGTGTGCTGATTCTCATTATGTACAGTGTTGATGTCGGTTTTATCAGGAGAAATAGTTGTAGTGCTTGTGCTACTAGTTGGTTTACCTTGTTTATCAGTGTTTTGGTTGTCTTTTTCTTTGTTCTTTCCAGAACTCTTAGCTGTTGATTTGTTACTTTCAGCAGTCACTTTAGAAGTTTTCTCAGGCTTTTTTTTTATGGTAACCTCAAAAGCTTTCGGCCTAGCAGTGTCTTGGCTCTTTTTTCTTCTAAGTTCATATTGTTCTCTGACCTGCATCATGGCATTTTCAAATCCTAACCTGTAATCTTCAATTTCTAACCACTCCTCATCCCAATACAAGGGTAAGGGCTGATCTTCTTCTGTGTAACAGTTGTGGATTGAATTTTTTGTTTCAAACATGTTTATTGTGTTCCCTTCAGACTCTTCTGTGATTCCCTCATCTTTATCAAAAAAGTTCTCTTGGAATGGGGGAATAACTTTCTGATCTAATTCTCTTTGTCTGTTGGGAGTGGCATTGTTTCTTCTAAATCTTTGGTTCTGGTTATGGTTTTTATTTATATTTTGGTTACTAACTGTGACAACCATTTTTTTCCATCATTTTTTGTAGCTTTTCCATGTTTTTGGATATGCGATCATAATTTGGGTCTGTTGAGGAGGTAAATCCCCTCTGCGGACAGAGGCGATCCCTACTAGCCCAGATCGGGTCTAGCAACAATCAAACACGCTACAGTGCAAGTTCCTAATTGTAAATAAACCGACTTGCGAGGAAGGCTTACAGATCCCAACGTTGTCATTTTGAAGAGGTGGTGCTCCCGTTTTCCTTTTGCTGCGGCGAATCACAATCCTCACGATCTCATTGATGGGACACACTGAAATATAAATCCGGTATGTCTGACTACATGTCGGTCTAGAGGAAATAACTCATGAACATGATCAAGAACAAGAGTGGAACCATAACCAATAGTCGCTTAATATTAATGAGTCAAAAAAGAAGAATACAACCAAAGCTTCGACGCCGAATTCTCCTTTGGCGGGTCGTCAGCAGAACATGTCTCGATAAAGCCTATCAAAGATGGGACAAGCCTCTCTCTCCGGATACTTGGAAATAGTCTCCTTGCTTGGATTTGGCCTTAGGGAATCAAGAAGGCTCTTGCAGCATAAGGATATGAAAGCTCTTGGGAACTTGGAGATTAGCTTGCCATGGAAATGAGCAAACTTTTATACAAGGAGGAAGGGGAGTAGGGATCCCTATAATTATTGGATTGGCCCTATCATCAAGGAAGCTTCCATGAGAGGTGGCAAACCACTTCCTCTCTATGGAAATCCTAGCCAAACCACCCAACTCAAGATAGATATCAGTCCAGGAATTTGTTAGGACGAAACTTCCGCCTTTTATATTTAAAAAACACCTCTTAGTATGGTTGGTGCGGGTGCGGCTCTATGACAGAGCGCCAATTGGTGCGCCCTCTTTGGAGGATTTGCCCCCTTGGCGCGAGGGCTGAACTATGGAACCGCGCCAATGAAGAAAGAGCTATTTTTAGGGTTTTTTGCAGGGAAATGTTTTCAGGGCAATTAAAGCTCATCTTCAGAGGGATGCAATGAAAGTATTTTCAAGTCTTGTCTCTGCCCACAGGTCACGGAATGAGCCCTCCAATGTGCGGGATGGGGATTGCAGGGACGGTGACAAATTGCTGTGTAACAGATGCCCCCTAAAGCATGAGGCCCGAAAGAGAGAGAGAGGGGTGAAATTCTTTACGAGAACATCTTAGTGGCATTTTAACGGAAGAAGAAAACCTGGACGTACAAGCGATGTCTCAGAGAAACATGATACATACACATGGTATAGCGCATTACGTCATATGAGTTTATAATAATCTAGATCCAGGCATGGAGGCATGAATATGACCATCCCGATGAGATTGATACGCTAGACTCGGTATGGTCGCAGTATCCAATCGATCGTCATGTAAATAAATCATAATAATCCTGATATCGCGACTGGATTACAGGCACAATCCGGTGCCTTGCGCCCCATCTCGGCAGACAGCCTGGGGTTCAGCCGCCACGAATGTGAGCTGAAGTCGAACATGCAAGAACATCGTACGATTACCAGCCAATGATGAAAGTTGGTGTAGATCGTTAATAGGCACGAGACGAACCACCAATAATGACAATAGTTATAGTCACTATGTAGGTACAAACCTAAGGTGCGAATCAATGGTGGAAACATCGAACACCCGTAGAATCACTCGATCGGAGGCCAATGATGAAAACCTCACGTCAAATGCGACGAACCTGCCATTGAGGCATGCAGGCTCCAAGGTACCATAAAGGAGTCTCTATATCAGCTTCCCGGATAATGAGCTGAAGTCGACAGGAAGTGATCTTGATCGAAGGTGGGCCATAATGTTTCCCACATCATCGACACGAGACAAAGGAACATGATGTTTTTTTTTTTTTTTTGTAGATTAGGATTAAATGAGAATCAGAGGGAGGTTGATATTTTGCAGAGGTCAACTTCTCTTGAACATGTAAACAGCACGACAGTGGAATTGGCAGTATTTGACATCAACGGATCAGAGGTCATGGTGACGAGACAATGAGCAGATGAGAGGTCAAAAGGGATTATCCAAACCCACGGAGGTAAGTGAAGAACGAGATGAGATGTCCCC
Source organism: Pinus albicaulis (assembly GCA_034641835.2). Lineage (NCBI taxonomy): Eukaryota > Viridiplantae > Streptophyta > Pinopsida > Pinales > Pinaceae > Pinus > Pinus albicaulis. The sequence goes on from CM076580.1 coordinate 1,691,165,946, forward strand.
AACCCGACACGAATGCAGACAAGTGCCATGTTCAAGAGTGACATACTGCCGACACGACAATGATGCTGGTTCCATTTTACCCCACCATTTCTGGCGAGTACCCCAATTATTTTTGATAATAAGCTTGAAGGGGATATCATATGCTTGTAATATAAGTCTGCCCTTCGGGCGAATCCATCCTAGTACATTTAACGAGCCCTAGGAAGGAGAAACTCGGAGAACGTCATTTCGACTGAATCCAATGTCATCAGGGTTTAACGAGTCTGAAAAAGGAAGAACTCGGCGTCTTTTCATATTTAGAGAGTTTGAAAAGATAGCAGAAAAGTAAACTCCAGCGGTCCCTTTTCGTAGATAGTTCCTCGGACTCGAAAAGGTAGAAAACAATATCCGAGAAAACCTCCTAGTCGCGATAGGCTAGGGTATTCCTTTTTCGTAAATAATCCATCCCAGCCCGAAAAAGGGGTAAACGTATACTGGGTAGATGTCGATTTGTGTCCACTTTAACGAGATCGAAATGACAAGGGCCTCGGCAATCTTTTCATGTTTAGAGAGTCAGAAAAGAGCTGAAAGATGACTCCAGAGTGACTTTTTCGTGTATTTACCGAGTCTGAAAAAGTATAAAATACAACTCGTTTCACAATCTAAGTTGCGTGAAAGAACTGTTGCTGCACAAAAAGGCAAGTGTAAAACCCATTTTCGAAAAAATATATTCAGAAAAATAAATTTCAAGACCTATTTTGAGTTCAAAAAGTTATAAATATGTCAAATGGTAAAAATAAAATTACTTTTTACTTTTTACCTCACCGAAGAGCAGCAGTGGTCTAGTTTGTGTGCGAACTTCTGACAGCGATTGCGACCGATCCGGGCTACTATTCAGAGTTCCGTCAGTTCCAGGTAAGAGGCGCTTCCTTGTACTCCATTTCAATCCGTTTTTTAATAGTTTTCCATCATGCATTAGACTTCTGTGGCAACTTTTTAAATTTTTAGGGCTCCGCTCATTGGCGTGGGTATCGGGCACGGACCCGCGCCAATGGGCTTTTATATGCAAAGGGCTCGCGCTGACTAGCGCGATTGTTCAGGAAACAGCAGCGCCAGTGGCAGAACCTAAATTTCTGCCTAAAAATTCGAGATTTTAATCAATTTGGATGGATTTTGAAGCTCATCAGAGATCTAATTAAGGGTTTGTGACCATGTTGATGCAGGAAACCAAGAAAAATGGTGATTGAGTGGAAAGAGAGAGATCACGGTGAAGAGGATGAGCAAGCCATGGAAAATGAAACTTGCATGAACGCCCTCAAGAACTGTGGGCTAAAAAAGTTCTTCCTGACACCTTGTTTACGAACTCAGCCAGAGCTTCTACAGTACTTAATCAGTATGTGGGACGCAGATGAACAAGTATTCAAGTTGCGGGATCAAGTGTTAGAACTGGAGGTTGCTGACGTGTACTTCATAACCGGATTATCGCGCAGAGGTCCGGTACCCATATTGACAGGGAGCAAACCGTCTAGTGAGAAAATGGAGCAAGTGATGGCATGAGTGTGCCGAGGGGCACAACTGGGATCAGGAAGTGGAAAGGTGGACATCCACACCATTCCTGATCTAGCACTAAGAGTGGTGCTGCATACCATCACGCGGGCCGCAGGGTCGCAGGCACTGCACGAGGCCAAAAAGGCCCAAATTTTTCTAGCCTCGAAGTGTATGACTCCCCTATTGTTTGACTGGGCCACAGCAGTGACAATAAACATGAAGAGACAGCTCACGAAGTGCAAGCAGGCCAAATTGAAACAGTTCGGCTACGGTTCCATCCTGGTATCGTTCATTCTGGAACGATTACCAATCTTCCAGGGCCAAGGGACCATAGTAGCTGAGCCAATTCCACGAGAGCCAAGAATGGCTCGCTGGGCAGCACTGATGCCCAGAGCTGGAGGAGGCCAACAGATGTCCTGGAGGCCGGAGTTTTTTGGGTGGTTGCGGTGTCAGTTGATCGTAGTGGAAGACTGGCCATATGCAGGAACCGATTTCACTGGAGACCCAGATCTCCCACTGCCAGAAGGAGATGATTGGGATGAGGAGTTGGGTATGACCTCTTCTCTTTTTGATTTTTATGTTTTATGATTTTTTTTGTTAATACATATCCATCCTGACACATTTTATATGTATGCAGACGTGGGCCCAGAGAGACCAGCCGGTATGTCTCCTATCGCGCGGAAGACTCTCCCCGCACCTGATCCTCAGGCAGAGGGTGCAGAGCGGGGGGAGTTAATCCAGAATCTCGAGGGCATTTCTCGAGGGATCCCAGACTATGCCTGGCTAGCGGATGTACCGATGGTGTACCAGAGACATACGGTGGGAGTGCCTAGTCGCCTCCATTGACTTCTGAGACGCTTAGTGCATGCAGTCACCTGCTATCATGAGCACCATGCGGATTAGACTCCTAGGGTCTTTATCATGCATATTTTTTGAGAGACATGTCGTCTCCGGATGTATTAAGATGAAAATATATATTTTTTGATTCTATGCGACGCACATTATGTAAACATTTCGATATCTATATATATACATATCTATTTCTGGATGGATTTTCCTTTTACATGTGATGATGATTTGCAAATTGCGCAAATATATATCTAACACCAAATTAGCTACTGCATCTGTTAATGTATTCATATGCCTAGGTATATGCTGATATGTAATATAGTCAAAATTTCTTTCCAGTAAACGAATATGCAGATACAGACGTAAAATGGATGGGTTTCTGACTGAATAATGACCATTCAGTTGTAATACTACAAGTTACGAGTCTAGATACACAAGTAATTCACGGATACCAAGGTTTACAGCCTCGGTTAATAATTCTAATACAACACTATATTCCGTGATGTTATTTTTAGTACGTCCTAGACACACACCTTGCAGGTTGACCAACTCACTAGCATGATTATAGATTACCCAGGCCGCCGAAGACAGGTTCTTGGTACTGCAGGAGGCACCATCCGCGAAACCAACAAACAAACGAATGGACATCTGCACAATCAGGAAGACCCGATCAGAAGAAAGATGTTTACATCGCACACCACACCACACATGCACACAAATGAGAAAAGCACACCTATGTACACACACCACACCAAAAATGACTTTAAGCGTAGTATTTTTTCAGGTACAGCCCATTCCTGGGCTGCGCCAGTGGAACTCCTTCATAATCTATAAGCTCATAAGCCCCATTCTTCAAAACACGTTTTACTATGTAGGGTGCATGCTACATAGGTTGGAACTTTCCAGCCCCAAGCTTGTCATGTGCTTGATCGTACAGGAGGACGAGGTCCCCTTCGACAAAGGAATGAGGAGAAACCGATTGATCGAAGTGAGCTTTGACCTGCTTCTTTTGTGCTTCAATAACTAAAGCAGCCAAGCGGCGGTTTTCATCTAACCGTTCTAGATACAAAAGATGCTCTTCCTCAGCAGAAGTGTTGGGTAGAAGTTCCACAGCTAATTTCAACGAAGGAATCTCGCATTCAACCGGAAGAGTTTCTTCTAGACCATACACCAATTGAAATGGTGTGAATCTAGTTGCACTCTTTGTAGATGTCCGGTATGCCCATAGAGTTGAGAACAGTTGGAGGTGCCAATTGGATTTTTGGATACCAACTGTTCGTTGAAGCATAGTGACCAGAACCTTGTTCACTGCTTCAACCTGGCCATTTTCCTGAGGGTAATATGGCGTCGAGCTATCATGGCATAAGCCCAACTTTGAAGTCAGCTCAGCCATCATATAATCTCGGAAATCAGTACCGTGGTCAGTAACAATGGCTTGCGGGACCCCGAAACATGAAATGATATGGTTGAATATGAATTGGGCAGCTGTCTTACCGTCGGCAGCTAGTGTAGGCATCACTTCATCCCACTTGGTGAAGTAGTTGACAGCAACAATGATATACGCATGCCCTCGGCCGAGTGAGGGTTACACGTCATAAAATCCATGCCCCATTTCGCAAAAGGGTCGACGGTAATAACAGGATGCAAAGGGAGAGGCAGCGCACGCATCTTGCGCTGAAACACCTGGCACGCATGACATTTACGGACTGCAATGATACAGTCTTTGAATATTAATAGCCAGAAATAACCTGCTCGTAGAATTTTCTGGGCAGTAGCATATCCGGACATATGTCCACCACAGGCACCATTTTGGCAGTCATTTAGGACCCTTTCAGCCTCTTCCAAGGTTAGGCATCGACGGAGCACCGAATCTACTCCAACACGGTATAAGGTATCTCCTACGATGTGGTAGGGTTGAGACTGATGCCGAATTCGACGTCGGGCATCTTTAGTCAACTCAGACCGAAATGTGGAGGTTTGAAGATACACGATTATGTCGCCATACCAAGGGTTGTGAGTACTGATGAGGAAAAGAGTTTTGTCCGGGATATGATCCTCGGAGTGCGAAGGAGTGGAGTCTGTCGGGAGTGAGCATATAAGATCCGCGAAAACAAGTGATTTGGTTGACTTAGTAGTGGTGAACTCTAAGTCAAACTCCTGTAGGATAACGATCCATTTGGAGTATTTGCCCCCCAGTAATTGTCTAGAGAGAATATATGTCATGGGGTTGCAATCCGAAACCACTCTTATCGTACGCAACTGGATGTAATGGCGAAAACGCTGCACAGCGTGTACTACTGCTAACGCCAACTTCTCGACATGAGCATAACGCGTTTCTGTATCGAGAAGGTTTCGTGATAGATAATAAACAACATGTTCATTACCATCATCATCATCCTGCACCAGAACCATAGCTATGGTGCTAAACGCGGCGGCGAGATACAAAGTGAAATCACGACGATAGTCTGGAGGACGAAGCAAAGGAGCATTAACGAGTAACATCTTCAGCTTCTCAAAGGATTGTTGAGAAATTTCGTCCCAATGGAAGGGAACATTCTACTTTAATAGGCACGTGAAACCCTTGGCCACCTCGGCGTAGTTCGGGATAAAGCGTCGAAGGAAGTTCACTTTTCCCTGCAGACTTTGTAACTAATATAACGAGGAGGGTGATGGGAGGTTGATGATAGCCTCGACTTTTAAAGGGTCAAGGCGAATTCCGTCTTTGGAGACTATGAATCCCAAAAGACGGCCAGAATCCACGCAGAAGACGCATTTATGAGGATTAAGCCTAATATTGTAGCGCCTACAGCGAAGAAAAATCTGGCGGAGGTGTTCAGGGTGATCCTCTCGCCTAGCTGAATGAGCTGGAAAGTCGTCCAGATAAGGCTGAACGATATGGCGAATGTCATGGAAAGCATAAGACATCGCACGCTGAAAAGTAGCTCCAGCGTTCTTTAAGCCGAATGGGAGTTTTTTATACGCGAAAGTACCCCACGGACAGATGAATGTAGTCTTGTGTTGATCCTCAGGTGCAATATTGATTTGATTATACCCTGAGAAACCGTCCATCAAGGAATAAATCTCACTTCCGGCACATTCGTCGATAATCTGGTCGATGAACGGAGTGGGATAGTTATCTTTTGGACAGGCGCGATTGATGTCGCGGTAATCAACACAGACCCTAATAGTACCCTGCTTTTTATCGACAGGGACAATGTTGGAAACCCATTCTGTGAGGGGGATGGGATAAATAAAGCCCGCGTTCAGAAGTTTTTCAACTTCTGCCTTAATTGCAGCGGCTTTCCGAGGATGCATGGGGCGTAAGCGTTGGCGCATGGGCTTCGCACCAGGGTAGGTTGGAATCTCATGCACTACGATACTGGGATCAATCCCCGGCATTTCCTCGTAGGACCAGGTGAACACATCTCTGAATTATTTAAAAAGATCAGTATCGACTTGAATCTCATCAGGAGAACAAGTCACTCCCACGTGTATATTCTCAACGATCCCCGGTTTAACGGAGATGTTGATCGGGATGGTTTGAGTGATGTTACTCAGGTTTCCCTCCGAAAAAACCTCATGCGTCAAGATGGGCGTTTGGAGAGGAGGAGTAGGAACCTGAGATGCATAACGCTCTAGACAATCTGTCATTGCCCCCAAGCTAGGCATGAAAGAGGAGCGATGATGTCCATCGCCCCAAGGCAGCTCCTCAAGAGACATAGTTTCAATGATGGATTCATCGGAAGGAAAAGTCTCTTTTAGAGGATCAGGTGAATCGGCCTGACCAAGCCAGGGGGATTGAGAGTAGACGTCTAGAGCCATGCTCAAAGGAGCATGCTGAGGAGGTGGAGGATCAGATGCAACAACAATTTCACAGTAGCTAATCTCTACTAGAGTCAAGGGCATTGATTCTCCAAACTCAAACACCTGCTTAGGCGTAGGCATGAGCCAGGGGTCATCAGACCTGGAAATCATGTTAACTTGAGCGGTGTGCGGTGGTGGTGCGGGAAAAATACCCATGAGGACGGGGTCTTTGAAGAGACCGGGTCCTACACTGTCAGGGGGATTCGGAATCTGATCCACGTATGGAACGTTGTTCTCAGAGGTGGAGGTGAAGAAGGACAACTGATCCACCGTAACGATTTTGCCCTCGTGAGGGAACTTAAGAAGTCGAAAAACGGTGGATGGCACGCAGAGCATGGCATGAGTCTAGCTGCGGCCAAGAAGTATATTGTAGTTGAGCCTGGCATCAACCACTTCTACTTCTACGTTGACAGTCTTCCCCTGTAAAGTGATCGCTAAACTCTCGAGAACACCCAGGGGTTTAGATTCCTGACCATCAAATGCCTCTAGGGCATTGGGAGATGACGAAAGGGCTGGAGAGCCAATGGCCTTCCAGCAAGCGGATGACATAACACAGGTGGAGGCACCTTCATTCACGACGGCCCTATGGATTTTAAGACCGTTAATCCCGACTTGAATAACAAGAGTGATCTGATGTGGAAGTCGGGGAGTGAAATTCTCTAAATCAAAGGTGAGAAGACTCGAATCGGCGGGATCGATGCCACCGATTGCAAACAGTAAAGCCTTCCGTTGTGAAGGACAACTTTGAAGAACTTCTAGTGTAGACATAGCAAAGGGTGCCTGTGCCAAATCCTCAACAATGTTGTAGTGTTGAGCAGCACGAGCATTCGGATTATAAGAAGATATTCGAAGAACACCTTTAGAAGGTGGCTTCACAACAGGTTCAGGAGTAGGCTTCTCGATTTCCAACGAACCAGAGACAGGTGGGGGAGGTGGTCCATCCGCAACTGCCTTCCCGGGTGCCTGCCGCGATTCGTTGTAATCCTTCGAACGCGTAGCGACAGAGATAGGTGCAGCACCATTCATCATGAAAACTTGGGACCCAAATGGTGCAGATGGTGACGGTTGTTTAACCATCTGGGTCTGCTGAGACAGGAATGGCTCTTTTAAAACTGTCGGAGTCCCTTTGGAGCCTTTGAGAAGTTGACTAACTTCGGATCGTCGCGGACAATCCTTAGTATAATGGTCTCCTTCACAAATGAGGCAAGGGTACTTCGGTTTACGTTGAGAACCATTCTCAGTACGAGATTTGGATTCTGGCCTCAGGGCGTCGGATTTGGATTTACCTTTGCCCTTATTTTTCCCCTTGGAGGCTTTCTCTGTAGAATTTGCCTGAATGGCGTTCACCTCCGCGGTTTTGCTAGAATCGGATGGGGTGGGATTAGCAGGAGTGTTGTTGGAAGAATTAGACTTCTGCTTCCCATTCGAAGATTTCTTCGAATTCTGAGACACAAAACCAATGACACCATCCACTGCAAGGGTAGGTGGAGCCTTAGAGGTTCCGGTCCATGGGGCATCAGGCAAGATATCATAAAGCGTGTCGGACTGAGAATATACAAGATCCAGATATTGGGCACGCGCAATGGCTTGTTCCTCCGTCACACACGCTCCCATCGCAATATCTTGAGCGATTTTATTCACGAAGGAGGTGGTGAACCAGTGAGTTAGTATCTGATCAGGTATATGAAACTTGATCAGTCTACGACGGCGCCGCCACTCATGAATGTGATCGGAAATGTGAGTGGCCTTGTCCTGCTTCAAAGAAGTCAGGAGGTGCGTCCCGGCTTCATAACGAACCGGTAACTGAAAGTGCGTCAGAAAAGCCATGGCTAAGGAATTGAAATCTTGGAAGATGCCATGGGATAACTCGATGTACCACTTAGCAGCAGCTCCAGTCAAAGTGCGCTGGAAGAGGCGCAGACGAATTGAATCATCGACCCAAGAGTTAGACAAACACCAAAGATGATACGTCATCACATGTGCTTGGGGGTCCTCCCCAGCTTTACCCTCAAACTTGGGGCAATCACCTGGTATCTTGGTAGGAACCGGGGGCCAATACGGATTATGCAAAATCGGATCATTGGTGAGTTTTGAAACATCCGACAACTCCAAGGTGGCCAGGGACGGCAACGGCGGATTAATCGGCATGCCAGGCCTGAGATGAGGACCGGTACCTGTACTCCACAATGGTTGTGAATATCCTTGCCCCCATGGGTTCTATCCCGTAGGATTCTGACCGTAGGGGGTGTAGGTCGTATAACTAGACTGATTTGGCTGCTGGTAACCAGTGTGTGCGACTTGATAACCAGAGTACGGACCCTGATTATGTGTCGGCCCAGTGTAAGCAGCATTTGGATTTGGCTGCTGAGTATAGGTAGAACCGGGTGGAGGAGGATAATACTGAGAGCCTCAGGGCTGATTATAATTCGGTTGAGATTGACCATGAGGATAATAACCGCCCTGAGGACGAGTCAGCTACTGATAGGTGGAACCCTGCAGAGCCTGATAACTAGGGCACAGCTATTGATTTGGCTGCGACATCGAATGAATTGGCTGTTGGGCAGGGTTAATGGAATGAGCGAGCTGCCCCGAGTGAACAGGTTGACCCGGCTGAGAGGGCTGACCTGAGTGAACAGGTTGACCCGGATAGACAGGCGGCGCCGGTTGTGCAGGTTGACCTGTGGTACGTAAAACAGGGTTGTGCGAATGGGCCGGTTGACAGGCGAGCATAGGGTTATGCGGATGGGCCGGTTGGCCTGGTGGAGGAATAGGGCCAGGTGGTTGTTGGTAACCGGTTTGACCTGAAGCAGGACCATAGGATGGTCCCGGCTGATATGCAACGTTAGAAACGATAGGATATTGCGGTTGCATAGGTTGAGAAGGCTAGATTTCCCCCCCAGAACCATAGACCGGTCCCGGTTGGTACCCCGGCTGAGGCTGCACAGGTTGACCGGAAGGGCTGTAATACTGTCCTTGTGGACTGTACGATGGCCCTTGCTGGCCCGCAGGATAGCCTTGCACGGGTTGCCCTTGTGGGTCATAAGGATAGCCAGGTGGGCCCGAAGGTTGGCCTTGGAAAGGTTGCCCTTGCAGGTTATAAGCCTGGTTATAAGGTAAACCTTGAGCATGGAGGTAAGCCTCAGGAGCGGGTAGACGCAAAATGTCCCCGTGCTCATCATACTGACCTGGAAAATCATACACGGGCGTACCATCCTGTGCATAGTGCGAAAAGTAAGAGCGGTTGGGATCTTGGGAGGGCGGTCCAACCTCAAGGTTCGGTACATTGCGGGGACAACGGAAATGGGAAGATGTTCCGGTATAGCGATCGCTAAATAAACGTCCGGGGAGAGCAGCACTGTACGGAAAGGTTCCATGACAACGATTGTGGCGGCCACACGGGCCACGGTGGGTGAGCAGGTACGAAGTAACGGGTGCCACGAGGGGACACCCTAGGTGAAGGAACGGTGACGCAGAAGGAAGTGACGCCATAGAGGCTACGGCGGAAATGATCGACCCAAAGACATGCCCCCGGTGTTCGTGAGGAGCGGGCGTTGACATGACAATGTTTCGAGTTGTCTCCCGGCTCGTCTTCGTGAGAAGAGGCGATCGATCTTCCACGAGACGTTGGGATTTCCTCACCAGAATCACTCATGTTTGAGCCTGCCGCTAGATCTTGCAATAGACGGCGAGGACTAGGAGGAAAAACAATAGCTATAAAAGGTGAACCCGATGTAAGAGAAAGGAAATCAGATCCTAATCTCAATTCAGACCAAGGGTCAGAAAAGGGCCAATTGAACTCAACTGGTCCCCCAAAGGGTTGCTCAGAAAGAACCAGTCCCCAGTCAAGAAACTCGGAAATAATGGGCTGCTGTGGTTCAGCAGAGGATTGTGAAACCTCTGATGAATCGTCCGTATAAGGACTAACAGTAGACGAAACCGAGGGTTCCGCCACTGTGGCAGAAAAGTCAAGAGGAAACGATCAAACACACACACGGGCTGAAAAAGAGTCAGGACACACGATCAAACGGTCAACAAGAAAAGTCTAACAAGGCGTGTAATCGTGGGTGATTAATTTTTACCACATTGAAAAATAGGAAACTTCACCGTTTCATGTTTTAAGAGTCGAGAAACGGTCAAAAAGGTGACTCTATCTCTTTCAGATTTGACACAAGCATGAAAGGACAAGCGCTTGGTGATCCTTTCAAATTTAGGGAGTCAGAAAATATCAAATGACTGCTCAGGAATACTAGGCAAAAGGGTGTACCAAATAACCGTGAACTGCAATATACACCTTGGTTTCAATAATGAAAGATAAATCAACCAAGGACTTTCTGTACGTGCAGGCAATCTCCCTGAATGCTGTGTCCGGTGTATCACGGGTATAGGGCGGCAGACTCGGCTTCCTATGGATAAAGGATTGAAACCTAGAGGGGTCTCCCTTTATATACGCGACGGTACGGGGAGCACAAGTCCGTACTAGTGCTGTTTAAAGCCAAGAGGCGAATGACAGCTACTAGGTTTTAAGACGCCAGAACACGTCTCTAGCCTAGACCTCTAAATGTGTTTCGTTAGATTTCAATGCTGCCTTAGTGTAAATTGAGTAGATTTTAAGGTTGATCTTCAATTACGTTTCAGTTTTCAGGCCCTAACGAATGTGCTGTCTCAAAAATCTCCTAAATGAAAAACTACATGCCACAGTACATCATTTCGTTCGATGAAAGCTAGCTACAGAAGAGTTGAGAGATTTTTACACAAACAAAATGATCAGAAGACAATCAATGATATCTCTAATGCAACTAATGAAACTAAAAACTTTTCTTTCAAATTCACTAATTACTAGTAAAATCGAAAAGATTTCAATTTGCACTAATCAACCAAAAGCAAAAGAGATTTTTTATTTTCAATGTTTGATAGCCAGATGCACTAGACAAACCGAAAACAAATGAGAAGCAATTCAAGAAATGATATTAAGAGAGAAAAACAAGCAGATTTCACTCAATAGCACGAACAATCAGATTTCAAATCGACCAAAAGTCTCTCAAAACCAAGAAAATCCCAAAGACACCAATGAGCCGTGTAATCTAAGCCCAAAACGAAGCAAAGCGAAATTCGAATGAAAACGAAATCAGTCACTCAAAAAGCGCAATAAGATGATCGACAACTGTCAAACGAATGCAAGGAAGCAATCCCGAAGTCGACTGAACGAACGAAAAACCAAAAACTCCCTAGGGAGGCTCGACTCACAAAGGCACCTAGATGCCCTAGGGCTCGTATGCAAAATCGAAAGAAAAAGGCAAACAACCAAAGGAAGGAGGTTCCAGCCAGTCAAACTAGGCTCCAGTGCACTCAAACAGCCGAAAAAACAAGATCAAAATCACAAGTCAGCCTCAGAAAGCATGAAACACAGTAAACCCTAATAGCTCACAGGATTGGCGCGACTGTGAGCTTGAAATTAGCACCAGAAACGCAATGGCACAGGTGATACACAGGCAACCTGCGCCAATGGGCGCGACTATCACGCTGAAAAGCGCGCCAGCCGAGTTTACTATGGAAAAAATTAAAAACAAGCAATCTCAGACACAAACAAGTGATGACAAGGCTAAAACAAAGCCAAACAAACAGGAAAATCCAATCCAAAGAGCTGACCAAGCAAGCAAGGCCAAGAATTTGACCGGAAAGAGAAGACAAAACTCCAAGTTGTTCAGTCCGTAAACCAAACCGGAGATTAACTGAAGCAGCATTGATCTACTCCGCTATTGCAGAGCAAAAGCATTTCGAAGGCTATCTGGCTGTGCTTCAGGCTTCGTCTATATTTTACAAATCAAACAACAAGCTGAGTCCCCAGTGGAGTCGCCAAATTGTTGAGGAGGAAAATCCCCTCTACGGATAGAGGCGATCCCTACTAGCCCAGATCAGGTCTAGCAACAATCAAACACGCTACAGTGCATGTTCCTAATTGTAAATAAACCGACTTGCGAGGAAGGCTTACCTGGAATCCAACGCTGCCATTTGTAGAAGAGGTGGTGCTCCCGTTCCTTTGCCCTGGCAGATCACAATCCTCACGATCTCCGTGATTGGACACCTGCGCATAAAATCCAGTATATACAGCTATATGTCAGTCGAAGAGGACATAACTCATGAACATGATCAAGAACAAGAGTGGAACCATAACCAATAGTCGCTTAATATTAATGAGTCAAAAAGAATAATACAACCAAAGCTTCGACGCCGAATTCTCCTTTGGCGAGTCGTCAGCAGAACATGTCTCGATAAAGCCTGTCAAGGATGGAACAACCCTCTCTCTCCAGATACTTGGTAATAGTCTCCTTGCTTGGATTGGGCCTTAGGGAATCAAGAAGGCTCTTGAAGCATAAGGATATGAAAGCTCTTGGGAACTTGGAGATTAGCTTGTCATGGATTTGAGCAAGATTTTATAGAAGGAGGAACGGAAGTTGGGATCCCTATAATTATGGGATTGGCCCTATCATCAAGGAAGCTTCCATGAGAGGTGGCAAACCACTTCCTCTCTATGGAAATCCATAGCCAAACCACCCAACTCAAGATAGATATCAGTCCAGGAATTTGTTAGGATGAAACTTCCACCTTTTATTTTTTTAAAACACCTCTTAATGTGGTTGGCGCGGGTGCGGCTCTATGACAGAGCGCCAATTGGCGCAAACTCTTTGGAGGATTTGCCCCCTTGGCGCGAGGGCTGAATTATGGAACCGCGCCAATGGAAAAAGAGCTATTTTTAGGATTTTTTGCAAGGAGATGTCTTCAGGGAAATGAAAACTCATCTTCAGAGGGATGCAATGAAAGTATTTTCAAGTCTTGTCTCTGCTCACAGGTCACGAAATAAGCCCTCCAATGTGTGGGATGGGGATTGCAGGGACGGTGACAAGTCTTGTGTAACGGTCAGATGTGGAACCTACATTGTCATCTTTGTATGTTACCCTTTTCTCAGCTCTCAATCTTGCTTTTTTCTCAATCAGATTTGCCTCTACACTCACTGCTCCCTTTTGCATGTCTTCCAATGTGTTGTAATCCCTCTCCCTAAGCTGGTAGGCCATGTTAGCATCCAGACCTTCAGGGTATTTCACTAGTACCATACCTAGGGGAGGTTTCATGTGTGGTGGAAGAGCATTATAAACGCTGTTAAACCTTGTAGAGTAGTCATGGACACTCTCTCCTACATTTCTTTTTAGGTTCTTGTATTCTGCTAGGATTTGGAGAGGGTTAGCCTTAACTTCCCATTTGTTTATGAAGGTTTGATATAAATCAGGAAGGTCCTGGATACTATTAGGAGGTAGGCCTTTGAACCGTTTTTTCACCTCACCTCCTAAGCTCTGGGAGAAGATTCGCATTTTGACTGTATCATCATCTATCTCCATGTAGTCAAAGGAATCTTCCATCCTATCTATATGGTGTTGAGTTGTGGTAGACTCTTTTGCAGTGAAGTGTGGGATCTTTGATTGATAATCATTGGGTAAGGGCACTAGAGGCTGAGGTAATACCAAGGGTGCATATCAGGCTGCCATGATGATGTTTTGATGAGGTAAAGGATTGACTTGGACAACTGGTATATGGATGACAGGGATATTATGACCATCAGAAAACGGATGAGCAGATTTAGGGTGACTAAGCCCCAAGTTTTGAATGAATTGAATATCAGGAGGTGTAGATGGAGGGGTCTGTCTATCCCCAGGGTGTTTACCACTTTGAGGTGGTGAACCAGGGAGCTCAAAGTCTGGCTAGTCTAGAACACTGAATGACCTAGTTCTTGGTAAACTGTCTTGAGTGCCTAGGTCAAAAAATGGGTCTGATAGAGCTGTAAAGTCTTCGGGTGTAGAGTTAGCTCTATGAATGTGGATGGAAATAGTTGTTCTTTTAGGTGTAGGAGATCTCTTGAGGATGCTCTCAGGGTTTTCAACTATTTGAGGTGGGTTTGGGTTGTGATAAGCTCTCGTGTGTATGGTTCTGAAAGCCAGAATGTTGTTTTCCAACCAAGTAGCTTAACCCTACTTGTTACTTCTATTATGGTTGATGTTGTAATGGGCTCTGGTCTCCTAGTGGAGTCTTATGTGAACCAAGATAATCAGCGGCCTACTGATCACCAGTGGAGTCTTTGAATCGTTTAGGAATTATGGATTCGCCAGGTGGAAGGTTTAGGATGCTTATGGGGGGTACACTATCCACCACAGTGCTTATGAGATTTCCCTTTCCAAGGATATCCTGAAAACACAGCAAACTCTAACTAGAGATTGACTGGGAGGGCTTTTACCAGATATGTCACCTTTGAAAGAGTGTGAGACCTGGAGGCTACTTGGCCCTTTCCAGACTATGTCTAAGAGTGTGGGGGAATGCAAAAAATGGTGTAGAGGTTGATCTGTGAATAGGAATGTTTAACTGCCAACCTAACCAGAGATTGTAGGTTTTCTGAGGTTCTTATGATGTAGTAAAATGAAAAATACTCAGAATTCCCCAGTGGAGTCGCCACTATGTTGGGGTTCCCATGTTTTGGCAAGGTTGGCAATACCAAAATATGAGACAACATCAAACCACTTTCAGACCTCGGGATCTAGCCCTCCTGAGTCCAGAGAGGGATCTCTCTATGATTGTCAAGGGTATATGTCTTTGAAGTTCAAAGGTTAAGATGTTAGGCTAGTTATAAGCACAGGGTTTGTTTGTTTGGTTGTTTGTTTGGTTGTTAGTCATCAGGAAAGAAGGGTTCAATATAAGACAAGGATGAGCAAGGAGGATTTTAGGCAAAAGAATGATGATTTCAGGGAACATTCAAGATCATTGGGCAATGGAGTCAGGAAAGGGTTTACTTGCTATTCAATGTGCAAGCTTTCAGTTGGGCTAGTCATCTAAAGAATTGGATCTTAAAGATTATAGTGTGGTATGGAATGGTAAGGGAGGAGGAAACAATAAAGATTTAGAGCACAAAGTTAAAGACCTGAGATCAGAGAGAGACTTTGAACTCTCAATGCTTCGGCCTCTAGCTTGAGGGATCTTAGAAAGGTTCAATCAATTGAAAATGATCCTAGTGAGATAGAAACAGGGTTCTAGACCTCCCAGTGTTCCCAATTCTTTCAATTGAATCCTAACAAGAACATCTAAGAACAGATTTATTAATTCATACATCAGCTAGCATGAAATAAAATCCACTACGCTGGTTAAACTAACTGAAATCAACTCTTAGATAACACATTTATTAGAAAACATTAAAGGCAAGGAGAGCAGAAACATAGGGTACTTAACAAAGGTAAATCCTATGCCAGATTTCTGATGCGAGCCAGTAGAAATGAAATGAAACGGAATGCAAGTTAAACACAAATACAGATATAGAAAAACATCACCACTGCTTTAGATCAGGATCCAAAGAAATTTGCTTGTCATATTAAAAAACAACACCAGTCAAGTACAACATTGCCAATAGCTGGATACTCAGTCAAAAAACATCTTCCTCAGCCTATCTTACAACTTTACACAGAGACTATGTCTCAAAAGAAATAGCTTGCAATTCTCTGATAACTGATCAACAACCATTCCAATGAGTTTCTTCATGAACTTATATCCGAAGAGAGTAGAGGAGGTAGGTGAAGAACTAAATGAAACATTAAAACTTCGAAAAGAAAGAGGGCCGAAGCCCATTCTGTTTTAAATCCTGTGCATTTATCCCTGGTACTCCTTGGATGAAATGGTGGTCTTTGTTAGGCTTCCACTTACTCCAGGTATGCCTCTAGTGTACTTTGGCTGCAGTACTCTGTAGTACTCTGGTGAATAAATAAAAGGCAGATAAATGACTTTCAGGTCTGCCATGCTGCATAACAAATGCTTAGGTAGCATGGGACTGCTCCGTCATGGTGGAAATCTTTACTTGGACACAATGTAGACTAAAACAATAATGTGTACCGTGTACTTTCATGGAGAAAAACATTCTTCTGATGTAGAGAACCTGATATACATCCATTTATGCACTTTTTACCCTCTGTGTGATCCATGATGTCTTCAAACTGGTACTTTGCCTCTAAACCACTGAGTTAAGGCTCAAAGATCTTCATTTTCGTGCCCTAAACTCTCTTCTGCTCCATTTTTGTCTTTGTTGGTGAAATCTGCGCTTTTAATGGCTCTAGGGAGGTTTTACAGAGTTCAAACCCTGTTCTTTTAATGCAAGTCCTGTCATGGCTCCTTCCTAGGCTTTCTTCGTGATTTCGGCCTCTGAAAAACGGTCATTTCTGCGTTTTATGCCGTTGTAATAAACACTGTGTAATCATGGCGGCTTTCACCATCTGGTAACCCTGCAAAACACGAAAACATGTTAAGAAAACCACGCATGGAGATGGTGGATGCAACGGGGATGACGAGAATAGCCATGCAAACTGGTGAGATGGCGGAAAAGTTTAGGATCATGGTGGAAAATGCAACTTAATAGTGGAACATGGTCGGGAGGATGTGGGCGGAGCGCAGCAAATTTTTTATGCAAACCTTTGAATTTTGACCTTTTGAATATACACAGAGAGACTGGCGAAATACGACAAAACTACGTGGAAAGGGTGACGTGGCGACACGGGGTTAATTGGTGGGTATGCATTTAATCTGGGCCGTCTGATTTCTAGCAGAGATCGACGGTGGAAAACATGTCGGAGGGCGATGGACAGTGGGCCAGGGGTACGGTTGCCTCTGATTAATCCTCGTGCGACTTCGTGGAGCGATCGCCGTCAGATGGCCTGCCTCAGATCAGAAGGCGCATGGCGATATCGCGCCGGGGCAAACGCCGAACGATAACGCGCGATGGAGGGCGGTTTGTGAATAGTGCGCGGAGCCACGTGTCATGCGATGAGTGGAATCGCTCCGAAACAAAAATTACCGCCCAACCTCCAAACGCGGTGCGATGAAAACCGGTGTTTTATGAATAGTGCGCATTGCGGGGACCACCAGGGGGAGGGAATACGGACCGTCGATCTGCGGGAAAACGGACGGTTGATATATGATTGGGCGACGGACGGGAAAAGACGGGTGCGAATATATTTTGCGACAATCGTCAGATCTGAACAGATCGACGGCGGAAAAATCACCCGATAACCAATTGAGATAAGCACCTTCTGCCTTGGCGCCTGGTCTTGGCGCTGGGTCCTTGGAGAGAGATTAAGGGGACTGGTCTGAAGGGGGCTAAGACCCAATAGACATGAAAATATGCTTAGTTGGCCCATTTTTAGAGCATTTTAAGGCCTATGAAGGGTAACGATAGGGGAAAGGAAGGGAAATTAGGCCAAACCAGGGGTGTGGGTAGGATGTAAAGGGAGTTTTGGGGGAATTTAGGGGATAAAAGGGGAAATTTGACAGAGGGAAAAGGAGGCTAAAATGGGGCATTCTGCAGGGATACAAGGGGAAAATGTAGGCCTTTAGGAACAAAATTTGTCAAAATCAGAGAGGCTTTTTGGGTGGATACAGTAGTAGAAGTAAATCACAGGGCAGAGGGCATGAAGAGGCTTTCAAGGATGATGTGTCTTCAAGGGGGATGCATTCCTTGAAGGCTCAAAAAAAATTTAGCCCCTTGCTTGCTTGTCAAGAATTTATAAGGGGCTAACAGTTACTACAAAGAATAATCTAATGAGGCAACTGGAAGAAAAGTGTGAAAATATGAATACTACCATAACCAGGTTTACGATCAAGTTTACAAATTTAATGCAAAAAAGACTGCCTGAAATTATGGTCATTAATGATAAATTGATGCCTCAGAATGACTATGATAGGAAGATTAGAGAATTTTCAAAGGAACAAGTAAATAAACCACCAGTACAAAGCATTTCAACAGGAAAGTCTTACTCAAAAGTTTTGAAGACTTATTCTATTTACAGCGTGAGATAAGACACTTGTTTGTCATGAAGCCAACTTTTTCCAGATACACTGGCGCTGATGAAAACTTCAAGAAATTAAAGAAAATACAAATTCCTAAAGATGAGGATTGGCAGTCACTCACATATTTATTATGAAAGATAAAATATAGACAGATGAAAGGAGGAGAAAAAAATTTTCTGATTTACTGTCAAAACATATGTTTACAGCAGTAAACAGTTTTTTACTATGGTTAAAGAGTATTAGAGTTTAGAGAGTATCAGTGAATAAAGAGAATCTGAGAAAGAGCATTAGACAAGGCAGGTCATATTCCAAAAACAAATTTAAATATCTAAAGCCAGCAAGGAGGACACCAAGGCAGCTAGTTGCATTTTATCCTCAAACCAATTTCTATTTCTTTTGGATAAATAGGACAGCTTGTTGATTTGTTAAGAAGTTGTCTCTATTATTGTTGTAAAGATATTTTATTTCCCTTATATAATTCCTAGAAGCATTCTAGGATATTTTGTAAAAAAATATGTATAAATACTTCATATTTAGAAGTATTTTGTGTGAAATAAAATTGTTGGAGATTGTTATAGTCATTTTTTGGACTTAAAGCTTTTGTGTGTCAAATTTCGAGTGGCAGGCTGGATCATACCAATTGGCATCATACTTCAAGATTCATGTGATGAACTATTTGGAGTGAAGTATTTCCTTACTTTTCATTGTTATCTTTCTTTGTTACATGCATCCATCTATGTTTGTTCTAAATTTGAATGAATAACTAGGAGTATTACTACGGGATTTGTTAAGAGCACCATATTTTTAACTATTTATTATTTCTATGTTTTCCTCTGATTTCCAGTGTAGGGAACCCTTAATTTCTCCCTCTCTCGTTTTACCTTTGCCTACCACTTCCTTTTCCGAATCAAAGGATTCTTAATTACCCTCTATCCCGATCATACCACCTCATAAAAACAACTTTCCAAGATCTTCAAGGGTTATCTATCCTGACCTGAAAACATTTGACCTTTTTTGCCTTGATCCCAGTTTTGTTTGCTTGATTTTGACTCCTTAGCCCAATGGACAAATAGATCTCCCACTATCTATCCCTTCAAGTGATTTTTCCCACCAAATCTACCAAAACCAAACCAAATTTGTACATTCATAACTAGCCTAATATTTACAAATCAAAACAAAGTTAAAATTTAAAGAGAGAGCCCTCTCTAAACCCTAGGAAGGCTAAATCTTAAAGTTTGAAGTTGGTCTGTGGTTACCTCTAGTTTTCTTTGACTAAAAACCAAAAAATATCACATCTTTAGAATCACTAGAGTGATAATAGGTACGATTATTGAATATACAACATGCACAAGATATACACAACAATAGCATTGTGCATCCATAGACCACACATTGATCGCACAAACAACCTTGCTTCTAGTGTCTTTCCATGATCCATGCTTATCCTAGCATGTCGCAGATCACACTACTTTCACTTCATTGATATACCACTCAGCATTACTTGTCGATAACGTAAACATAAGCATAATACAATAATATAATATCAATTCATGTACACATGATACTGACCTCATAGATCTATTAGAGTTACTCTTCCAAATTAATTCCTCATAGCCAAGAACATTTTCATGTCATTCACTTACATAAGCAATCATCCCTCCACAAGAATGATCCTCGAAAACCCTGTCATATAGTGACATAGATACATACATACATACATACATATATATAATCATTAGCATAAAACAATCATGATCTTGTCAAACAATGACATACATACACATGTATATACAAACAAATGTTAGCATTAAAAAATCATGATCCATGGCGACCTTGTCAGACCCGACATACATATATACATACATGTATACATATATAAACATCAACATAAAACCATCATGATCCATGGCGACCCTGTCAATCAACGACATACATACATACATACATATATGCATATATAAACATCGACATAATCATGATCACAACACAATCATTAGATATCATAAGGTCTAGCTTAAGAGAACTCCCTTTATTCGTGCACATGCACAGTGTTCAGAACAATAGTCCCAACATAGCTAAGACATATGTTACCTTAAGCGCATTTACTTTACCTTTCATGTCACCTTTCTCATGTCTATATTGCCACCGTCCATTTACCCCAATGGACCCAACCATTCCAACCGACTGTCACATTCTTACCTCAATTGCGTTTACTCATGCATCGAGATTCATGCAAGTCTTACATTACCTATTGGGTACCACACAGCTCTCCCGAGCTTCATTAACCTTCATCTTTCCCAACCAATTCCCAAGACTCTCAAAACGTAAAAGTTAAGAACAATAACAAACAAGAAGAAGACCATGAAAACCAAGGCAATACAACACCGCAACAAAGTGGCATAGCTATGCACCAAACATAAACAAGACCAAAAATCAAGCGTGAACAAATCATAAAATACCAAAAGCACAAGACTAGCAACGAACACCATGAATCAATCCCCATGGTTCCCATTACTTCCAAATAAAATCTCAACCCGGTCCTTCTTCAAGATTTCAAGGCAGTATATTGCCATATAATCCCTGCATCATACTGCCATAAACACATATTTGTCATCTCATAACTAAATATAACAATATACCAGTTATCTTACCTTGTCGTGCTAAGCACGTTGACCTGTAATTGAACACATGTCAACTATATGTAGGAATCATTAATACAACATATCTATCAATTCGAAACCAAATTTTACCTAGGCTAACAACCATGTCATAATCAACAATCAACTCACATTCATCGGTCATATTACATAATGCTATAACTATCACCTACTTACACTCAAATATATACCAGATATCTCAGCACATATGTGTTTGCACAACCATCTTAAATCAAGACCATTCCTTCATGAAATATTATAGACACTTATACTCATATCATGCAATTAATCAAAAATTCAAACAACTTGCAAACATACAATATTAAATATTTCAACTAGATGACATAATCAATACTCAAAACAATCAAGCACCAAGTATATGACATAAGCAAGTCATACCTCAATGAATCTCAGGGGAGGCTATTTTGTTTTCAAAATCAATCTATTTAGCACGATATAACTTCACAACGCATCAAATCAAACCTAAATAAGGTCATGATATCCATAACAGTAACTAACATGTTCACATCATAAGCTCATAAACATTTGTCATTCATGCATACAATCACAAATGCACAGTCAATTTAAATTAGTACAACACAATGTCAACAATAAGTCTAATCATACATGAATGTCATAACCCTAACCATCTTCCTAGGCCAACCCAATTTAGCATGATACATATAACATCAAGATATTAATGTTATAACCCTAATCACCAAGTTAACTAACATATAACAACAACAAATTATACATCATGTTCATCAACATGTAACATCATCATCAAACTAACTATCATACTACAGCAACAGCAAGTCAACATATAACATGCTCATCAATCAACATATAAGTTATCTAACATAAAACAGTAATAGCAATGCATACCACCACAGGTTGATATCATTCATGACTATTTGAGACATGTACATATCACCGCACTAATCAACTAGCATCTATAATGTGTGTAACCATAACATCAATAGAATGAAAGGAATACTCATAACCACAATGCATATAACAATCCTTAACCTACATACCTACATGCCCAACATCCAAACTTGTATGACAACATGTTCTTGCCTCGAAGTACAATGTTGCAAATTCACTTTGATGCTCTGCATCTCCTGCTCTATCGTAGACAACACGTCAACATCATAACATACCAATATCATCATGATGACCTACTTGCATACAATGATTTTATGCACAACAACCTTTACCAAACCAATGCAAACTCGACCATATGCACCCACTTGACATGTATAACTAATCATGAACGACCAATGCATGTCCCACTCATAACATTACACCAGCAAGCATACATGGACAACGTACAAGCATGACCAATATATAACCCTAGCATAAGCAATCAATGCACGTACAATATGTAACAATATGTAAGCAAACAAACAATATGCAAGCATGAGCAACACATAACCAGTGATGACAACATGTTGACAACCACACCGTCAACCTTCACATGGATACATCACTACAATCATAGCCAACACAACGTGAATGCAACAAGCATATATAGACCACAAGAATACTAAACACATATGAAACCAATAGAAAATCATAACCAACACACCACCCATCTAGTCCAAGGGTTGAACCACGCTCTGATACCACTCTATAAAACCCTCTTCCCACATCTACCCAAGTAACCGACCAACCGGGGTAAACATGCGACAAGAGGCTACTAATATGAGATTCAACCTCCTATATGACCTTAAGGAAGTGGAGCTGATGGAAACCTGATAAACGGACCTTACACAGCATCAACGACACCTCCAAGAGGTAATCTAACCTCCCAGGCCCCTGAACCCTGAGGGGGAACTAATTTTTTACCCTTTTGAGCCTTAGTCGTGGGCATGTAAGTGAAAGGGAGCAGCTAGAAGCCTATAGTCGCAGGAATGCCAAGGCAAGGTCGCGACCAGGGCCCCAAAAAGTTAGTTATGTGCCTACAACTCTGGGATTTGTGCCACCTTTTCAGCCCTAGAGCCCAAGTAACTTCCCAGAAATTCGTGAAACTTTAGGAGATGATAAATAACATTAGAATAAAAATACAGAAGCTATACGTCATCGGGAACTCGTCTATACCCCTCCCAACCATGAAAGGTATTTCTTCAAACATGTCACAAACATTGCATCTACGAGTATAAACAATAGATTTAAACATGAGGGTATCTTACTTATCTGAGAATAGCTAAGAAGCATTGTTCCCCCACACCATATTGCAATACAGTGTATTTTACCATAGATACATTGTGTATCCATTTTAAGGTAAAAACATCGATAGAGCCACATATCATCACTAATTGAATACATGCCTATAACCAGCATAATAACAACAAAAATACAATGGATACAACGGCAATAAAATCCATACATCAACTAATACATTTGCATACCGAATACCAGAGGAATGATCTCTTCATTATCGAATGTAAAAACCAACCGGGGATGGGACTTCCACATTCCGTCCAACCATATATTGGCTGATCGAAGTCTCATTTCAGCCAATCACCCTCGTGCCATATTCCAAGCATATGAATGTGAGACTTTATCAAACACATCAATAAACACCAAACCAGGGCTCTAGAGACCAAATTATCTCAACCCCAAACCAGTGATTGCACCTCACAGTGGGACATCACTAACCATCACAGATTGGTCTCGACCTAAGCTGCTCCAGGGCTCCAAAGCGTTTGTTCCAACCAAAGCTCCAGGACTAGTAATTCAACCTCAGCTGAGCTCCAGAGCTTTTGTCCAACCAACGCTTCAGGACTAGTAACTCAACCCACCTAGGGCTCCAGAGTGTAAATCCAACCAAGGCGTCAGGACTAGTAACTCAATCGAACAGTTGTCCATCGGGCTCTAGATCATTTTTCCAACCAAGGCTCCAGGAACTAATAACTCAACCCAACAGCTAAAGGAATCATGAAAACCAACTAGAAACATTCAATGGAATAAACCCACAACACCATGGCTATCCAAGAAATGGGAAGGCTAGGAAAATCCACGTGCATACACCATGCATGCCAAAACTAGTGATTAAAACATACATGCAACTCGGTACCTTCAATTAAATCTCATTGTAGTTGTTGATCCTGATGCCCACTTGCGCTTTCATGCTCTTCCTTTGCCTTCTTGCTCCAAATCACCAAGTATCCACACTCTCCAAGAGTGCTCCAATAAAACTCTAAGTATCCAAGAGTATGAGAAAGAGAGAGAATAATGAAAGAGCTCCAAAAATGCACTGACCAAAAATCTTAAGCAAAAGCTTCCCAACTGATCCTTAGAATCCTTTTTATCAATGAAGCCTTTATTTTATTCATTTTCCATTATTTTCCTTCATTTTTCTCCTCAAATAAAACATGTGATCTTTCACCTTCCTTTTCTCCTAATTTCCATTATTTTAATAAAAAAATTTCAATAAATGTCACTTTGTCTTTCTAAAGCCTTTGGCATTACCTTTGTCAATTTCCTTAGCCATAATAAACCGAAGTGAACACTTGATAAGATGTTTTGTCCAACATTCAGCTTGGAATACGTGTCCCATCAACCATGGTTATTATTTTAACTTTATTACATAGAATTTTCACGAGGGATGTTACAATGTTTTTCATGCTTTTAGGTCTTCTAGGGCTTTGTAGGATAAAAAATATTATTGGTCATGTGTTAAAGTCTCATTTGAATTCATTGTAATGAATAAAAATATTTATTTTGTCTAGAAAGAACTATGGTAAAACCAAGTTAGACCAAGTTGATCCAAGAGCAAGATCAAGTCTGTCTATTGGAGGGCTATTAGACCCTCAAGAAAGGTTATAAATAGAAGGGAGCTTGACCTCAATTGGACACTCATTTGTTCATCACATTTGAAGTTTCTACCAAAGGTGCAGAATAGGCTGAATGTACAGAATTAGGTGTGGAATAGGCTGAAGGTACAAAATTGGTTGTGGAACAGGCCGAAGGTACAAAACTGGATAGGGAATAGACTGGAGGTATAAAACTAGCTACGAAATTGGCCAAAGGTACAAAAATGGGTACAGGCCAAAGTTGTAGTAGCGAAGTTGCAGCATCGAAGTTTTAGAATCAGCTTAGAAGAAGATCTTAGTAGGGGTTGGATTCGGTCTTGAAGGGTTGGTTGGCTTTGGTCTTTGGGTCTTGGAAGTGTCTTTGTAAGCAGAGTCTAAAGAAGAAGAGAAGCATTTTCTGGGTTTTCCCCTTAGATGGATTTTTCCCTGGCTTGGAGCCTATATCTTGTATATACTGTCTCTTTGTGATCTTCATTGTTTGGTAATTTCTTGATGAACAAAATTAGTGAAGTAGTAAAAGACTAACTAACATCACAAGTAATTATCAAGATAAGGAAAATAAGTTATAATCTACGAGTATCCATATTTTCCAATACCTACCATGTGTCTTCACCTCAAGGTGCCACATCATCAACCTTAGCAACATCAACCAATTTGTGACTGCCATTTGTCACCATTTGTGATGCCATATCATATTAGGGTCCACTAGTTGTTTAGAATTGGGAGATCCAGATATGGAACTTTTCTTAGGTGCTTCCTTGTTGCACTCCTGGAAGCATGGATGCCCAAATACCATGGTGCATCTCGAATGGGTCTGGATGCCCAAACAAATTGGAATAGACTAAAATATTCTTATTTCACATGCATTTCTCAACCGTCCGATATCTAGATACTCTCCAAACACAATGAAGCATTGTCTCATAAGGAACTATGTGGAGTGCTTTGCTTAAAATGCATGTTCATTCTTCTTCCTTGGGAGTTACACTAAGTGTTATATAGCATTAGAAAGCTCTTTGAAAGGGATATCTAACCAGACACTTTTCATGCCCTTTTTCACATGGAAACTATAGGAAAAATCATTGCAAAGATAGACTACATGGGCTACACATCCAACACCCAACAAACAAACTATACCACCATGACTTAGTAAGAAACATGGACATCAATCGCATCATACTCTTAACACATTGTTAATGCACTCAAAAATATCCCCCCTAAACTTGACATCAATGACTAAACTTGACATGAATGAAAACCAACTACCAACACATTAGTTAGTTAGAATATACTCAGGTTCATTTTGTATAGTATAATAGCTTAGTTCAACAATAAATAGGATATATGTTCAGATATTATCAAATATGGTGGCATTACAATAATTCCCATAGCAAACTATCATTTCCAAAATTCCCACCAACAGATCAACGTTTAACCATATTTACCATATTTTGGTTGCAATTATCATATTTCCCGCAACAATCCAAACATGGTCTGGAATTTCTTAGAAGCAACATCTATGTTCCAAGAATAGGCTCTTCGTTAAATAAGTAGAATACAACAAACTCTCTAATATGCCAAGCTTAAAATACATTACAGAGGACAAAGGAAAAGGTGAGTTGGGTAAGCAATTTCTATCTCTAGGTAGTCATCTAACGTGGGAATTCATACATAAATTTGTAGCCCTTCCATTCCTTCACACTTTTTCCATCCATCATTATTTATTTCCCTTTGGCATTGGTAGAAGCTAAGTGTAAAACCAACCTCTTGTCCATCTAAGTTTTGCATCATAAATGTATGCCAGGGTTTGTAATAAAGCATCGCACCAATCTTCCTCTATTATGTTTGAAGTACATCACCAAGGATAAGAAAACCTCGTTATTTCAATATGATCTAATTAGAAAATTTCTTGTTCATATTTTCCTCGTCAAAGAAGAAGGCAAGAGGTATTCATGATATGCAGAGGACTGGATACTTCAAACACACTCTATAATTCAGACATCATCCTACATATATCCTTATTGCATGACGACATGCAATGACTTAGGTGTGGGGGAGATGTTGGGTGTTTTTTTTACTTGTTTTACAATGTCATATAGATTATGTTTTCCTAACATACCCTTCTATTGGACATACCATTGGCATTAATGACAACTTGTGTCATTGATGTCAAAAGGGAAGCCAAATGAAGTTTGTTGTCCCTCAGATTGTTCAGACGACACAAACAATTCTAAAGGAACCCAATGAGAATAAAATGATCCTCTTGCTTTAGGTTGAATACAGGTGCTCTCCAACCACTCAGGGTATTCCATGTATTTGATATTATTTATGAAGGAATAAAAAATCTTGCAATAATAATAGCCTTTAATTAATGATAGACCAAGTTATTTCTTGAATTTGCAAATGACAAAAAATATGTTGAGACATATATCATAAGAAGATTGTTTGAATTCAAACTCATTAATAATTGTCTCATATCTTAATGTGATTCCCAACTGTCTCATATCTAAAATTATCATAATGAGAAAACACACATTAAATTAGTTACATATTAAAAAATCATATTAGTTAAATAAAGGAAATACAATACAAGAAAGGAAAAATTATTACGTATTTAAACCATACTCATTTAATGCATTCAATAAACCATATGTGCGGAAATGAATTAGTGACTATGTGGGAGTGCAAATTGTAGATGTGACACCCGAATTTACCACACCATAATCTAATATAAACACAACAATGAATAAGTATCTAATATTTTTTTCCAAATAACATGTATTCAAGAATACTTCTCACTGGATGTTAAAACAATGAAAATCCAAGTGGTTAGATGTTTCAATGTCATGAAGATTCCAATGATATCACAGTTCACATAAATCAATAAATGAAAAAGAATATAAAAACTTATCACAAAAGCGAACACACACAAGAATCTCACATGGTTAAGATGAGAAAACTAGGATCATCATGTGATTCTGCTTTAAATTAAAAGATGAGCGTTCAAAATAATAATATTGACCCCTTCTTTGATAGTTTACAACCATTTTATTTCATTGGGAGTTGATTACCATTTCTATTTTAATAAGAACCTTAGGATTAATGTTAATTTACATTAATGGATTCTCGTTAAATATATATAATTTAGCAAAATAAGTTATTCAATTATTCCAACCAAGTTAAAATATTGGCATAGACACTTAATCCATGTCCAATTATCTTTCCCACATCACAATAAAATGAGAATTAGTCTTTTACATAATGACTTAGAAAATGGACTAACGTAAATTTATTTTCTTACTTGATTACATTAATATTTTCTTGAAATAAAATTATTATAAAATGAGAATTAGTCTTTTACATAAAGACTTAGAAATTGATTAACGTAAATTTATTTTCTTACTTGATTACATTAATATTTTCTTGAAATAAAATCATTATAAGTAAAAAAAAAAAAAATATTCTTTGTGTGTTATATTTAATTTAAAAATAATTTATTGATTTTTTAATCTGTGGTAAATATTGATTTAAAAATATATAGAGAGAGAGCAAATTAAGAAAAATAAAAAAATAAATAAAAAATCTCTAAAACCCTAAAGACTAGAAATACCTCATTTGAGTAAATTTTTCTTTTCAAATTTAGAGAAAACTAGTAGAGGAAAAAAATAGTTTGCAACCAGATTTTTCAACATTACTAAATCCCAATTATCTTAGTTCATTCGCTAGCTCTTGATTTTCTCGTATCCTATTTTCAAAATGATGAGATAAAACATAAGATCATTTTCTTCTGTACTTCAAAAATAAATTTTACCATTTTTACTTGCAAACATATATTTAATTGAAATTTTCAAATCATTGTTGATATTTGATAAATTGTGAAGTGGAGTTTAATAATAAAAGATTGCATAAAAAATGTTAATAGGAATTGATTTACTTAAATTTTGATATGCAAGTCAATTGCATTGGTGAAGTGGAGATTAATAACAAAAGATTGTCTAAAAAATGTTAGATAGGAATTGATTTACTTAAATTTTGATGTGCAAGTCAATTGCATTGGAGAGTGGAAGTTTTAGATGATGGATTGCTAGATTTTAATATTGGGTGAAAAGGTATTTGAACTTTTAAAACACTATGAATATGATGCATCCAATGATTAATATTAACCTTGATGAATGACACTTATTGAAATCACATTTGAAACTTGTCTACGCATTACTTTTTTCTTTGAATCGATGAGATTTACATGGTTCATGTCCTTTATGGAGCTTTTTCTTTGAATCGATGAGATTTACATTGTTCATGTGCTTTATGAAGTGGTTTTCTTGCATGCATTGTTAAAATAATGTTTTATAATAAAAGTGATTTTTTAACTTTATGGAATATACATTTTTTAATACACAAAGATTATGCATATTGGAATGTGAGGATATAGATTTAATTTTGAAAATGTCGATCCGTATCTCTATATTACATTAAAATACTTGTCTCTGTTTTAACCCTTTGTTTTGACATATGACTTAAATTGCACTCATGCCTTATATCGACCTTGGTATAAAGGTAAGTTTGGGTTATAAAAATTGATATGATTTTGACAAATATTTACTTTGGTAAAAAAATATAGTAAGTTTGGGAATTAAAAATTGATGTGATTTTGACCGATATTTACTTTGGTAAAAATATATAGTAAGTATAATTATAAAAATTGATGTGATTTTGATTGATATTTACTTTGGTAAAAATATGTGGTAAGTTTGGGTTATAAAAATTGATGTGATTTTGACCCATATTTACTTTGGTAAAAATATGTCTATATATAAACATATTTTATAATACTATGATTTTATATATCATATAATATGTAATATATTGAAATTTATATCAAAATTACACGTTACCATAACCATATTTAATATAGGTTTATGAGAAGTCTTCATTATAATGCATCCTTCATCATATATTTTACTCCCTTCTTAAATAAATGCTAGAATTTAAGATTTATGTTTTTTATAAGAAATTAATTTTAAGAATTGTAAAAGATAGGAAGTCAAAGTTAGCATTTTAGATTCAATAGAAAGAAAAAGAAAAAGAAAAAGAAAAATTGATTCAAATCTATAACATATGTATTTATTATGAATAATAATAACAGAATATAATATGATGTTTTAGTTAAGGATTTAGGCTATATACAAATATATCTAAATATACCTAAGGTAATGTGTATAGTAATGAAATCAACAAGGCTAAGTATCAGAGTCTATAATATTTCATTTTGTTAATCATAGTTATTTCAATTTTTTTTGCTCCTCAAAGAGGAGGCCCACTTTGTGAAAGTGCTATGTAAATAGTTACATTAATTTGTTACAACTACTATTATGTTTGTGTAATCATCTCACATAGTTCAATTTTGTGCCTTTAAGCTTGCTTATTTTTATTATTATTATTTCAAGTTCTAAAATTGTAAAATTAGATAATAATTTGGAATTAACAATTAATGCTAAGCAAATAACTAAGTATTATATATGCATTAATTTAAATAATATATTTCACATTTCCAATCCAATACCTATAATGTTAATTAAATTATTATTTGAATTTAAACAAATAGTTCTTTTCCACTTGTGCATAAAACATATAAAATTCATATACAACAAAAATCCTAGACAACAATACAAAGTATATCGTAATCTTTTAAATTACTCATTTGACATTAAATATGCAAATAATCTCAGCATTTCTACTATGGATTTTCAAGGATTTAGTTCACCTACAATAACTACTATTTTCATGCTAAGAAAATATATTATTTAGTTAAATATGTTCTTGAATTTTGCTAGTTCAACTACTATAACTACTATTTTTCATGCTAAGAAAATATATTATTTAGTTAAATATGTTCTTGAATTTTGCTAGTTCAACTGCTACAACTACTACTTTTCATGCTAAGAAAATATATTATTAAGTTAAATATGTTTTGAATTTTGCTTTGATATGGGCAGGAAATTGCTTAGTGTAACATAACATAAGCTTGCTTTCAAATCCCTAGTTGACATTAAAATGCAAGTAATCTGAACAACCCTATGATCAGTTGTAAGGTATTTAATTTACTTGCTATAACTATCATTTGTTATGTTGAAAAAATATATTCTTATATAGTTAAAAACATTTTTGGATTTTGTTTTGACATGTACATTGAAAGTGCTCTCATTCCACATGCAAATGACATAACATATTAAAAATGTAATTTATTATTTAATTAAATAAAAATGATGATTTAAGAAAAATTACTTCAAAATTTAAATAGATAACTAAAAAATAAATAAAAGTATAAATATATCAATATCAAATGAATTCTTCTTCTTCTTTTCAAAAGAGTTAGGGTTGAATCTAACCGCAGAGCCCCCATATTTGGATAGAACAACTACTTACCCAACACCCATATTGTCATCCAAATTGTGCAAGACGTCGTCAAACACATACACACCACAAAACAATTTTTATCCCCCACACAGCAATCAATTCATTGTATACCCTCATGGAAGTGTATTATTATATATGACATCCTATACAGAACATCGAGCTCCTTTATCTAATGTCCAAGTCGATACCCCTACATGCCCTTGCTCCCCTCTTGGTGCCAAACCACACCACCCCCAACGAATTTATCTTATGTCCGAGTTTGTGCTGGCACGCCCTTCCCTCTCTCTTGGTGCCAAACCTTCTAAGCTGAGCACGCCTTTGAGGAAGACCCCATTGAATCCACCAAACTCAAACGCCGAAATAAGAGATGGGACTTTCTATCACTAAATAAAGAGTGAAATATGAGAGATGTTGGACAAAACATATATAATAATATTATTATTATTATTTATGTTTTGCCCAATCAATTCATTGTATTCCCTCATGGAAGTGTATTATTATATATGACATCCCATATAGAACACCCAATTCCTTTATCTAATGTCCAAGTTGATACCTACATGCCCTTGCTCCCCTCTTGGTGCCAAACCCCACCACCCCCAACGCCTTTTATCTTATGTCCAAGTTTATGCCAACATGCCCTTCCCTCTCTGTTGGTGCCAAACCTTCTAAGCTTAACGCCTTTTATCTAATGTCCATGTTTGTGCTGACATGCCCTTCATTGTCTCTTGGCGCCAAACCTTCTAAGTTTAGCACGCCTCTGAGTAAGACCCCATTGAATCCACCAACTAGCATAAAAATCTCAAGCCCCAAAATAAGAGATGTCGGGACTTTCTATCACTAAACAAAGAGTGGAATAGGAGAGATATTGAACAAAACATATATAATATTATTATTATTATTTTGCCCAATCTTTTCTAACTGATTTACAACTCAAAGTCTTTAAAAAAAATAAAAAAATCCAAAATAGTAAAACACATATAACCATCATACAACATCCAACACTTCAACTCACTTTCACAAAACTAATAAAATCTGAAATAATAAAACATGTAACCCTCACACAACATCCAACACTCCAACTCAGTTTCATACTTCACAACCTAATAATAACAATATGATGCTAACAAGTACTGCATTTTGCGATAAAATGAATGATATTTTACCATCCACAAAACTAATAAACGATGATATTTTACCATCCACAAAACTAATAAACGTACACAAAACTAAGCCATAGTAAAAATTTCCATTAATACTATTAAGTCATAACTTCCCATGTAAGTCGTAAAAATTTCCATTAATAATATAAGTCATAACTTCCCATGTAACACGTCAGAACCTGATCTCATAGAATATAAATATATGATGCTAAGAGGGCATTGCATCCTCTGACTACTTCTCGAGTTTTTCTTTACAATAAAACTCAACTCGGTCTGATCAGTATGAAGTCACGCTTTCTAAAATAGTTCAGAGATAACATCTGACTGGAGGCTCGTTGATGATTCTCCACCGACAATTTATGAGGTGCACGTTTCGTGTTTCCAAGGTGGGTACACGTTTTATTGTCTCCGAGGTTGGTTACGCTACTTCCATAAATTCTGTGATCAAACTTGACTAATCAATCATGAATTTGAATCTCAGTAACTGCTTTAACACCCTGATAAATGTGAACATGTGCTCCTATCCCACGTGTCAAGATGGGCTTGAGAATCCATATCCATGTGGTGAGAGGTTTCAAATTTCGAGTCCATGTAGCTATGAACATTTACATTTCAATAAATCTATCCCATGGCGTTTCGACGATAAAAGTCCAACATCGATATATGAACGAACAATAAAAATATAATTGGTCCCTTTGCGCCCAAGCATTAAAAGTCAGCAATTACCAGGGGGATGGATGTCATACCAACTCTCCCATTTAAACTAATCATTTAGTGCATAAATGCAGCCTGGCCGTTTGCATGCAAAGAAAATTTACGACCGCCTGTTACAAAATATTCCCAGCCCAAATAAAATACAGAAAGAAGGTAAAAGCAACAACACCTAACTCATCAAATGTCGGTAGGATGAACGTGAATGGTTTGGCCATGTGCCAACAACAGGCAAACAGTACTAAATATATAATTTTTTTATATTTTATTATCATCACATCTTCCAGGATGCTATGCCTCTCCACTACTCGATTGCTGAAAGAAACTAAAATGAAAGGTACAGGCTCGTATCTCGATGTAATTTGAGAAGTGGGTGACATGAAAATAGTTAAACTGATATATTTTTCCCCTGGTAGCTAGGCCTAGGCCATGCCTACTTGCCTCTGGACAGTTGGGCTTATTAACAAATATCAGAACGGTCAAAAGACAAAACACACTTGGCATGTATCTCAATTTAATGTGTGTGATATTACATTTGTACTTTACATTTATTTATACAACAACAAATTTTGTCCTGCATGTTTGTACAAAACAACACCTTATACCTCTTTTTGCCATACCATTGTACTTTTTAAGATCTTGTGAATCATGTGAGCTCCCAACACTGATTCTATCAATCAATCAAATGCAATGCACATGACAAGCCAGTGACCACCACACATATCCTATTGTTCCCAAAAATTAAAAAGGTCTTGTCATGTAACGTGACGAAAATTCTCCAAATCCAGAATGATTTCTGGAAAGTACAGCTCATTCCCCGGCCGTTCAGGTTCCTCAGCCAATTGGCAACGATACATGGTATATTTTATTGATCATTTAAAAACCCACTTTGGTTCAGATCAATCACACAATACCATCCCTTCCACTGTAAAGTCCATAGCCAGGATGAGTTTGATTTGGTGTTTCCAAACAAAGTGTATATATATATATATATATATATATATATATATATATATATATATATTGGACTCGGTGGTCGGTCAAACATCCCGTTCAAAGCCTGCAAAATATCAGATCAATCAGACAAGTCAGTAGATCACAAACAATTGGGGGCGAAAGTTAATTATCCCGTTCAAAGCCTGCAATGTTATCAGAACAATCAAGACAAAACAGCGTAGCGAAAACCCAAAACTAGGACAATCCTTGCCCTTCTCTTCAAAGCTTTACACAGCTCATATCATATACCACCTATTCTGTATGGACCATTTCCATAATGCAGTCCTTCTCTTCAAAGCTTTACACAGCTCA
The DNA here is from genome assembly GCA_034641835.2 of Pinus albicaulis. Taxonomy (NCBI): domain Eukaryota; kingdom Viridiplantae; phylum Streptophyta; class Pinopsida; order Pinales; family Pinaceae; genus Pinus; species Pinus albicaulis. Next base: position 1,691,200,125 of record CM076580.1, read on the forward strand.
TATCAGATCATATACCTATTCTGTATGGACCATTTCCATAATGCGTTCGGTGCCATAACTGTTGTGGATGCCCTGAAGAAGAAAAAGCTTGTATATACATTTTATATACAAACTACCTCCGGGAAGAATTTGAGCTGGAATTAGATATTGGAAGAATTAGTATAGTGGATGCCCTGAAGAAGAAAAAGCTTGTATATACATTTTATATACAAACTACCTCCGGGAAGAATTTGAGCTGGAATTAGATATTGGAAGAATTAGTATTATATATATATATATATTTGACTCGGTGGTCAAACTTCTCGTTCAAAGCCTGCAAAATATCAGATCAATCAGACAAGTCAGTGGAACACAAACAATTGTGCTCGAGGGTTAAACATCCCGTTCAAAGCCTGCAATGTTATCAGAACAATCACACAAAACATCGTAGCTAAAACCCAAAAAACTAGGACAATCCTTGCCCTTCTCTTCAAAGCTTTACACAGCTCATATACCCCTATTATTTACACAGCTCATATCAGATCATATACCTATTCTGTATGGACCATTTCCATAATGCGGTCGGTGCCATAACTGTTGTGTATGCCCTGATGCCCTGAAGAAGAAGAGCTTGTGTACACATTTTATATACAAGCTACCTCTGGGAATAATTTGAACTCGAATTAGATATTTGATGAATTTCATCGGAAAAATATTAAAAATGATGTTATATTATATGTTTGCTAAAATACCCACGAAACTTTCAACAAGTACATTTCAGATCGTGGGCATTCTCCGAAACTGTTCTCTTGCTTTCCCGTTATCCGTAATAGGGTTTCCTGTAAGTAGCAACGCCCCAACATTTATTCAAGTGATTAAGGTGTGAATCATCTAAAACCAGTGAAATTTGTTCGGTTCTTCTACTCAACTCAAGTAAAATTTTAGTGACAAATTCCAGTCTACGCAATTTTTCACTAACAATTCTAAAAGCCACCACTCGTTATCAAGCTTAAAGCATTCAGAAGCTCAGTGTATCTTCTTTTTGCAATAATAGCCCTAGTTGATACTTGAATATCAGTGAAAATGTGAACCTACTTATCTCAAACTTCCTTGCAGAGAAGGCCCACAAATAAAATTGACCATTTTTTGCAATATGATCAACTGATAGGGTTCATGGCCTCAACTTTAATATTTGAACAAAATTTAAGCCTTCGATTTTCTTTTCATGTTATCTCCTTCACAAGAACATTTGGAATGGCTGCACAGCTCAACAGTTATGCATGCTACAAAACACTATAACAATCATTGTATGCAGCTACAATATCTCAAATTTCCTTGTAGAGAAGGCCAACAAATAAAATTGACCAATTTTTGGAATATGATCAACTGATAGGGTTCATGGCCTCCAACTTTAAGATTTGAACAAAATTTAAGCCTTCGATTTTCTTTTCATGTTATATCCTTCACAAGAACATTTGGAATGGCTGCACAGCTCAACAGTTATGCATGCTACAAAACACTATACCAATCATTGTATGCAGCTAAAATATCCACAGCCCGCAAAGGCACCTTGCAGACGGTCGTTAATTTCCGCTTTCGTGTCAATTTACAAATGTTAGTAACATCCCCATATTACTTGCATGATTTTAAAAGGTGAAAAACTCAACACATGCATTCCTATAAAATACGTAGTTGCTACCGAAGCATATAGTGAATATGAACCATTGATCTCATACTCGACATTGCAGAAAACATACCCACAGTAAAGATGGACCAATTATTAAAATACGTTCGTCTCTACTCTCGTGAAATTCACAAGGAACATTCCAAATGCTGCGGAGCACGGAACAGTTTCTATATGTTTGCAAAAATTAATCCACTGAGTACCGATATGCAATACCTGGAAAAACACACCTGAAAAATAAGACTTGACACGCAAAAAACAACTGGACGTAGAAACATGTGGTTTGCAAGGCCAACCCGTTCTCGTACATTGTGGATAAAGATAGCACCAATTCCATTTATAGATGGAGAAAATTATACAAACATTTGAAAAAATAGTATCATTACATGTAAGCTTTAATCATGCACACAGCCTGCACTGCAACATTTTAAACAGTTTGTCATTCTCCAAATTTCTCTTTTTATTTTGACTCTTATTCAGAACATGCAGCGAAGTTGGCAGTGCCCCCACTTTAATTGAAGTGATTTTTAAAGTCGAATGATCCGAACCAGCAAAAATTGCTCAGAGCATCTTTTAAGCTCAAATAGGATTTACTTATTAGTTTTCATAGTCTGTATGCAATTTCTCACTATAAATCTGAAGACCGTCATTCTAAATCACAGAGTTAAAATATTCAGAAGCTCAGCATGTATTTTATTACAAAATCCGTATACTTGCTCCGCTGCCACAGTGAATATGATCTACAAAAACCAAAATCTCGGTGATGAACAACCATCTACAAAAATATGTTCAAGTCACTTAACAAGGTACATTTGAAGTGCTGCACAAGCAAAAGAACAATTTATGTATGTTGCAAAAATTAAACCGTTGTATACACATGCAACCAAGTACTTGATAACACACTCCTGAAACATAAGACCTGGCGTGCAAAATACAACTGTAAGTATAGACATGCATTGAACAGTTGTATACACATGCAACCAAGTACTTGATAACACACTCCTGAAACATAAGACTTGGCGTGCAAAATACAACTGTAAGTATAGACATGCATTGAACAGTTGTATACACATGCAACCAAGTACTTGATAACACACTCCTGAAACATAAGACTTGGCGTGCAAAATACAACTTTAAGTATAGACATGCATGCAACGAATACTTTAAAACACACAAAGATTTCACGTGCCACACAAAGACTTAACGTGCGAAATACAACTGTAAGTAGAAACATTGTAGTGTAAAGTCCATTCTGCCCTCGAACATTATAGAAAAGGATTTAGCACAATTGCATTTAGACATCATTATTTACAAATAGAGATGATAATACAACCACTCTTAATCAAGAACCTCTGGAGTCGGACGGTTAGCATTGACCATTAAATTTGTTGAAATGCTCACCTATCTCACATACTTGGCACAAGGGAACAATGTTACCTCAAGGTAAATAGAAAAGGCGACTACTATAGAGAAAATAGATGGCGGTATTTTACACTGGCCTTTTTTAAGTTGTTACAGATGAAACATTTTAAGGTTCCCTTGCTTTCACAAGTGACATAAGATGACTGGCATTTAGCATCCAAGCCTGTATATTTCAGAGCGGCACTGAAGTACAATGTGCCGGAAAATCTTCCATCTAAGCTCAAGGATTTTTCTCAAAAATTACAGGCATTCCTAACATCTACATCAGTATCATAGGTGTTGGTATTGCTGCTAATGTGAGCTCCAAAATTGGTATTGGAACACATTCCTCTATTTATAGTCATGCATAACCATTATCACAACAAACTATTTGCACCAGATTAGCCAGTACTACAACATTCCTTGAAGATGACCAGACCAGATCACAAGGCTGAAATACTTGGAAAAAAAATTTCGCATTTAGGCCAAGTGTGTCAAGATCAGGCAAGCACACCACATACATTCTTACAAACGCCTTTTAATTGTCCTGTCAGCGCCACTGACGAAAAGCTACTGAAATCAATGCCCTTCATACTCCATGGCAACCATCAATCAAGTATAGAAAAACTTGACGATAATCTGCCGATGGTGTCAAGCATCTACACTGGCTGCAGGTAAAGTTGATTCCTGAAGATCGGAGAGAGAATGTTTCGATGTTTCTCTGGTTGTTGGTTGCTCATCTGAACATCCTTGCAATTTGGCATGCTTTTGAGGAGTCATTTTCTCAACCTCTTCTCGAGTATAGATGAAAATCTTGCGCACAATGCTACAGAACTCCCTGTTTTGATACAGGAGAACTTCCATTAGAAAATCAGTAACCACTCTCATCATCTAAATAACAATTAAACATTATCAAATACTCAAAAACAAAACACAAACAAAACAGATTTTATTGTAACACTCACTGCCATGGATCATCACCAACAAGCATCATATCTCCTTCATTATCCGTGTACACAACCTGCCAACCTTTGCTAGGATTCCTTAGTTCTCCTTCAATGTTGAACATGCGTTCAAGCTCACAAATCAATTCCTCGTAACCTTCGAACTTAGTAAGGTCAACAGCCCTTCCAAGAGCTATTCCCTGCTTATGCACCTGCGTGAAAACACAAGAGGTGTCAAGCAATCAGGTATGTCTGGCTAAATAGAATTACAATGGATCCAACTAGTTAAGACTGCCAATCTATATGTGCAAACATAGAAATACCTTAGTACAGCTCCTGGTGGGGTTGCCGTGCTGTTTGACTTGAGTTTCTTTTGATAACTTTTGCAAAGGTTTCTCCTGATCACAGCTTACTGCAGGTGGCTCATATTTGATGGACTTTGGTGGATCTGAAACCTGGTCAGGCTCAGCAATTTGCACCTCCTTTGATCTCAGGGCATTACACAACTGCAAATCCTCCACGGTAACAGACGCTATGGTTGTTGCTGGGGTCACTTCATCTGGTGTAACATTATCAATTAAATGAAAACCGAACAACTTGTAATTACTGACAGAATCTACTCTTTTGTCTTTTGGCAATTCCCAAGTAGGGGTGCTAGACTGTGATGTATCTGTCAGATTGCTAGACTGTATTTTTCCAACCGTAATTCCATTTCCTGAGGTTGGTTCTTCTGAACCCTCCATCTCAGGATGTACATAAGACATAAACCAGCTTCCAGGAGACTCTCCCACTGCAAGGTTTGAACAGCTTGGAGAACCATTCATCCCAGGATATCTTAGAGATCCACAGTGCCTCTGGGATGAGATGGGAGAAGTAACAGAAAGTTTTAGATCTGATTCATTCATCATGCTGCTGGAAAAGGGAAGTGGCCATGCATTTGATAACTGTAGTTTTATTGTAGATGCATCCAATGCTCCATTCTCGTGATCCTGAAACATCTTCATAGGATGATTAACATGACGAGCATTTTCAGCATTCTGACTTAACGATCCCTCGCCGTGTCCTTGGAGACCACCAAAAGATTCTGAAAATGCGGGTTCAAGCCTATGGATCACCATCCAATTTTCGGACCCTGGTGGTAGCTTTTGAGAGGCTAGACCCCCACAATCTAGTTTAGACTCATTCAGTTTTGCTCCCCACAAAATAGGCTTTTGAATGCTTTCCACCTCACTTTCTCCGCCCGTCTTCATGTCTTGTCCTTGCAGTGTCCGCGGATACCGGAGCACTGTGGTGGAGTCAACTGAAGTTCTACATGAACCTACGAAGCAACCAGGCATGAGATAAGAGTTGTGCTGAGCATTCATCAATATAAACTTACATGTCACAAAATCAATACAAATGTATACCAAGCATGTCCGTGTTTGTAGGCAGCACATTTGTTCGAGGTCTCTTGTTCCTAGGTACTGGCTGAGGGTTTAGAGCAGGAGGTGCCACAAACGGCTCTATTTCCCAAGGAGAAACTCTATCTGGTCGTGGAATTGCACAGGTTTCATCCCATTGCACCTGTGTGATTGACAATACGATGAGTGCCAGAAACCACGAAGTAAATGTTAAGGACCATGTAGTAAGCTTACTCATTGAGTCTACTTTTTTATCATGTCCATTGAGTAACATATTAATTCCATCCAAAGGACAAGATGAAAGGCAACGAGCCAACCATTTCCATCGAGTAATAATATTAATTCCATCCAATGGACATGATGAAAGGCAATGAGCCAACCATTGGCCAATGGTTTGGCTTACTGCATGGTGTAATATTTGCCAAAACTACACTACTATGTTTTCCACATCCATTAAAAAAACAAAAAAAAGATGCCATGACAAAAGTACCTTGAGAGATCTCCACCTTGAAGATGTCCATCTGGAAGGATCAATGTCACCTATTCCAATTATAGTTCCAGTAAACCTGCAAAACAGAAGATGGTTGAAAGATCAATATTTCGACATTCCAGATTTTCTTCAGACAACTAGTAGTTCTGGGGCTAAAGTAGTAGCAATTCAAGTCTTCTAGATTTTCATCGGACTAGACTACAAGCATTTCGTGTACTACTGGTAACATAATAATACCTCCTTTCTGGGGCCTCCTCACCCTCGAACCTCATCTTAAACCTCATTCCAACTGAAAGGTTGCTATTCACAGCCTCCATATATTTATCATAAGGTATAATGAACTCTGATTGACTTGTCCTGCATTAAATGAGGAGCATAGATATCAAGACCTGAAAAAAAACAGCTTAATACACAATACACGCCTCTCTTTTAAACATACACATGGTGGCCATCGGGGAAGGGGACATCTCTTCTTCTTAATATAGGAGAACGTAGCATACAGGTAAGATCTTTAACAGTAACTGCATGAGCAAACAAGTGCGTACACTGCAAAAGTATGGAAAGACTGTTTTGCCATAGAACAATGAACATAACACCTGAAATAACAGCATTTATAGCAACGTCCATTTAGCAACGAACCTTGGTTTATAATAAACAGTAAACATGGTCCGAGTTGTAACTGCATGAGATGCAGTAGCTATGACACCTAGATGCATGCTGTGACTAGAAATGACTGATGATGGCATATTACTTTGCTGTCTCATAACTCGCCTCACCCCCACCCGCAATTCTGAATTTTCACCCCTAAAATCATCAAATACAGGTGTTAGTTCATTTAAAGCATTCAACGGGAGACCAAAAATCAATTGACAATATATTAACATAAAGGGTAACAAAAACACTACTGGCTAGATAACCAACCTCAAAAAAATAAAGGCGTCTCCTGCAACTAGTCTTTTTGCACTAACAAAGACACTCCAGCCTGTTGTTAACAAGTGCCTTCTAGGCTGACCTGCCATTTCCAACATATATCATTAGTAACCTCCATCTCCATGCTTGTTCAAGAGAGCCAAATCAGGTTCCACAAAATGACATCAAAAACTCGAAAACTCAACAAACCCTTAAAAAAGAGGATGGATGTTGCATTGAAACCCCACCCCACCCTCTCGACTCTTCAGAACCTCAAAATCTCACACAAATGAAAACCAAACGGCCAACAAAGTCATACCCACCTCGAAAGATATGTCGGAAGCGCCATTCTGTTCCATGTAGATCTTTGGCTACCAACTCCTGCGTTGGGGGCTGCTGAGACATGTCCTGCACACAAAAAGAAAACACAAGTTGAATAAACACTATTTTCTAAAAACCCTCGTTGTACACTGTAGAGTAGGGGCTCAAGCAAAAGAGCAACAAACCAGAGGTGGAAGACACTCGTCAGCATGCCTCCTAAGAACGGAGAAGCCCCCATGAGTGCTTGTATCTGAAGCAGTAAGAGTCTTGCAGAACGAATGCACATTCTTCTTCGGTTTTGGCATAGGGGAAGGGGCCGCATCACTGCACGGCTCATTTTGCTGTCATTAAACAGAGATTATCAGGCTCAATGTTGCTCCTGAAACAATGAATCTACACCCGAGATCTAGTTATTCGATGTATAGCCAACCACAGTAGCCAAAAATCCTACCTCAGGTTCTGGAAGCAGAGTAATTTGCGCATACACTTCGTCCGTCTCTTGTTCAGCCTATCATAAACACCAAATAAAGCCACAAGCTCAAAAGGCGAACATACACAAAGCTGTTATAACAACCCCCTAACGAATTTTCTGGTTTTTGTCACTATAACTGCATATACGCCGTATTTACTGGTGTCAAAATAGGACTAGCGTGAAAACACAGATCAGCATACCTTCAACTGAAGATTGATGACGCGACAAAGGATCCTGGGCATCAGATTGTACAAGGGCATTTGCTGATCAGCACCCTGGTTTGTTGATGCTTCAACCTGCAAATTCAACCAACCCCTCTAAATCTTAGAATGTTCGGATTCTAAAACTCTTACCCACACCGAAAATCAACCAAAACACTGGCAAAACTGGAAAAAGAAGCCATCCATCCAGATAAACCCTTCAAGCAGTAGCCTAGAGATACCTGTTCCATGTGCCCCTGGGGAAAGTAAAACACTCGTTCCCCAACGCGCGGGACTGTGACCAAAGGACCAGCACAGGCATGCCACAGCTCTTCATAAAGATCCGCATCGGTACCTGCATCGAATCCTGCCATGATCAACAAGAAGAAACAAAACCCAATCGTTTTTAGATTTACTACACCCGAAACCCCATGGACTATTTGGGCATTTAACAAATCTTGTCACTACTTGATAAAACTGGAAAACATCATCTGGGTACTTGAGAAAACTAGAGAAGATTGTCTGGATACTCGATAGAACTCCAGAACTCAAGTGGGCGTTGGGATTCGAAGTAGCAGAAGAGATAATTAAAAGACAACGAAGCCAGGTGATTCCCCAAAAGACTCACCCATATGCTGTTGTTCTCCCCCAACAAAATTCGCCATGGGGGACCTGAAATTGTCCGTGTAAGCCATTCACTGCTGCAAACTGGTTTTCTCCCAAAATTAAAGACCACAAATCCCGGAAATGCTCAAGTCGAGAACTAACCCATCTATGTCTAGATGAATAGAATTGAGATTTCGGGCCAAGAATGCGCCAAAATCTGAGATAAAACTAGCGAAACGCTTGCTCTCCAAAAGCAAAACCGACCACTACTTCACGTCCTCCACGACTCCAGAACGAAAAACCCCCCAACTCTTCGGGATTAGACCACGTACGTGCCTCCTCAAATTCGAACCCACGATCCCCACCACCACCACAATCCCGACCACCACCACCGCAAACCTGTACACCTAGAAAATTCCTTAGAACCGACCCAACAATTCAACTTTCCTCTTTCTAACTCCCACGACAAAAAGAGAAGAGAATAGAAGATCAAGAAGAAAGAGGGAAGGAAGCTCCCACCCCCCGCCTGCTATTAAAACCAGCTCCTGTGCTCTTAACCGCAGTTGAACTCTTAACTCAGCGACCAAGTCAACACACGTAGAGTTGAGTTAATCACCCATACGTTCCCTGCCGGCGACCGAGTATCTCGGCCGGTTTTGTGGCAAAATCCGGCGTGAAATTTGGGCGTGAACGCCCTGCCGGCCGGCCGGGCAGCGTTCTGTAAGGCAAGGCGGCTGGCATTTAATGTTCGCCCGTATAACGTCGTTGTTGGATGCCGGCGCCGTTAGACGACGGCGCCTTGGGAGCCGAACTGACGGACGGCCGGCCTGGACTGGACTGGACTGACCAACTTCCATCATTTGCCGGCAGGAAATTAAATACTTATCCTCCCCTCTTTTTTCAATTATTTTTATTTCCGTTATCTCCAATTTTCCGTCTGGATTAATAAATGCGTCAATGCAGAATCTGCATGCCTACGGTGCGGCAGGCAGCGCTGTTGGCCCATGTAATTCCGGCAGACTGTCAGTTAAATTTACCGCGGATTAAAAGGCAAGAAGTGATATCTGGCGTGTGTGGAATCAAATTTCGATTTTTGCTGTCCCCGATAAAGTTGGGGAAACATAAAGCAAATTTGAGTGTCTGGGCCCAGGCCCCAGGGCCCCTCTCCTTCCATTCTTGCCTGTCATTTTGTGCTTCAGTCGGTTGGTCCGTGTGAGTTTATCTTTAATCGGAACCTTGTTTGGGCTCTATTCCAGGGCGTGTGTAGAATAATAAACCATGTAATAAAGTTTTGGAACATTTTTTTTTCCTAAATTCAAGAAACAGTGTGAAAACTTAACATAACTTAGTTGTTAAATTAGTAGTGGGACAGTTATGCTCAGGGAATAGCGGTGGGACAGTTGTGCCTAGTCCAGCTAATACATCTATCACTGACTGCTATCTGTGAATGCAGATTGACTGATCACATCTAATTCACACTTACACATTACATTTTGTGTTTTTTTTTAAATGTGAAATTTCAAAAAAAATCAAAACTTTTTTATTTTTATTTTGATTTTTTTAAAGTTCAATATAGAAATTTTTAAAAGATCTCAAAAATTTTAATATAAAATATTTACAAAAAAATAATAAGCATTTAGCTATAGAATATTAAATATTCCCTCTTAATGTATGAGTGTTTATGTATTAAATGCTTAATATGCAACATTTTTTCAAAAAAATCAAAACTTTTTTATTTTTATTTTGATTTTTTTTAAATTCAATATAGAAATTTTTAAAAGATCTTAAAAATTTTAATATAAAATATTTACAAAAAAATAATAAGCATTTAGCTATAGAATATTAAATATTCCCTCTGATTGTATGAGTGTTTATGTATTAAATGCTTAATATGCAACATTTTTTTCTTAAATTCAAGATATAGTGTGAGAACTTAACATAATTAAGTTGTTAAATTAGTAGTGAGACAGCGATGCTCAGGCAATATTAGTAAGAGAGTTATGCCTAGGGCTTTTGAATATATGAGTATTTATGTATTAAATGCTTAATATGCAACATTTTTTTCTTAAATTCAAGATACAGTGTGAAAACTTAAGATAATTTAGTTGTTAAATTAGTAGTGAGACAGCTATGCTTAGGGAATATTGGTAAGACAGTTATGTCTAGGGCAGTGAATAATTTATTTTTATTTTTAGTTCAACACAAAAAAATTTAAAAGATCTCAAAAAATTTAATATAAATTTTTAAAAAATAATAATAATAATAATAAGCATCTAGTTATAAAATATTAAAGATTCTCTCTCAATGTATGAGTGTTTAAGCATTAAATGCTCTGTATACTTGAGTGCATTACATTTAATATTTTACATGCTTTAGTGTACCTCGATATATCTTAGAGCATGTATAGCATTTAATGCTTTATAGCTAAGTGTTTATTTTTCCCTTGTTCATTTTAATATGAATTGTAAATTTTGAACACATATATTTTCTAGTTAGATCATGTATAAATTTAAGGTTTTATAACTAAGTGTTTATTTTTCCCTAATTTATTTTAGTGTGAACTTTAAAAATGTCTTATAATTGTTATACTCTTTAGTGTTTTGGGTTGTAATTCAATGAAAGTTTTTTTGTTAGATCTTGAATTTTTGTTATTTAAAATGAATTTAATATCTTGAAATTTTTAAGGGCACTAAAATAATAGAGGATTCAAGACACAAACTTGTGATTCCACCATGCTTAAAATAAAATTAAAATTAATTAATATACTTATTAATCAATTTAAAGGTTAAAAAACCTCTTAAGTTATTCTATGATTAATTATCAACACTTGGTTCAATAAGAGGTGCTTTATTATGTGGAAGTTTTGATCAAGGTCAAAAGTGCATTATTGAGTGTGATTTGTAGGTTGTTACAATTAGCTTGAGAGACAATAACATTGCGTCTCAAATATAGAAAAATATAATGATTCTTAGTTATAAGTGATTGGGGTAGGTATAGAGATGGTCAGAGAAAGGGACTAGGGGAGGATATTTCTCTCACCCAATAGTAGTTAACATATAATGATGCTAATGGATATTACATAATAGGATTGGATCAACACATCATCTTACTCCATAAGAAAGGGATAGGTGAAATTAGTATGGTGGCAGGAGTTGGGTTTGATAACTGAACCTCATTAACCTCTCCTTAATGACCTTGGTCAATGACCAATTTCTCTAGATGTAGAAAGAATGTTATATGTATGTATGTATAAGCATTGAAATTACCCATTCATATTTGAGTACTAATTTGGTTTTAAAAATATTATTTTAGGTCAATTTATTTCTAATATCACATCAATGTTATGCATGGACATTACACATCTCCTCCATACGATTCTCATAAAAACTTTTTTTTTTTTTTTTGATCAACTTTGATTCTCACAAAAACTATTTTGTTTTGTATCAACTTTATCTTACATTATTTTTTTTTGGATAACTTTAACTTGCATTGTATTTAAAATTCACATGTCAGTGTCATTTTAATGTGGTTTATGAATTGTACTTGCCACGTAAGTTACACTTCCCAAGATAGGCTAACTTTATGTCATTGTCTTATAATTGTACTCAAAAAGTTGTATTATGAGGGAAGAAGATGAGTGCATTTTGCATGAATATTGTGGTCTAACAATTGTAGTCATGTATATTGTGCTTCCCATGGTAGGTCAACATTCTATTGTGGTCTACCAATTGTATTTTCAAAGTTTATTTAGGAGGTAAGTTAATTATGCTAAACAAACGCATTCTACATATTTTTACTAGAAGCCATAAAGCGACATGTCTCAAGAAATCGACGTCGTGTTATGTTTCCTAAGTTGACTTGATTGGGCTAAATAACCTATTATAAGATATCGGGGTTATGTTATGTGTTTTAAGGTAAGTTAATTGAGTTAGAAAATCACGGTCTAACAATTATACTCTTACTTGGGACTTAGTGTTTTGGTTTGGCGACTATGTAGTGTTTTTGTCTAGTAATTATACTCACTATGTTTAATCTTTAAGTAAATTCAAATTTAATTTTATCCTTAAAGCAATATGTCATGAGAGAATGACATGATATTATGTATTTTAAGATAATTCAATTAACTACATAATTGTAGTTCCATGATTGTGCTCTTCACTACATTAAAACATTATAATTGTAACTATTATAGATATTGTATATCTCATTTATATGAAAGTGGGAATTTTGAGTCAAAATTCCAAAAATTCTTAATAAAAAATCAGATAAATATTTAACTTCCTACACAATTAAAATATATATATATCCCCACTATCTCATACTTCTTTTATATTTCCAATATAAAATTTTAAGTGAAAACACTCAAAAGTCTCAAAAGGTTTGAAAGTTATTGGTCCTCATAAAACAAATTAACATTATGTTATGCTTCATGAAATATGTTAAGTGGGATAAAGAATTTCCCTATAAATGTAATACTTTTGACTAAGATAATAGGATGTGGTCCTGACAAGTTTGATTCCGAGTGCATTATGGGTAGTTTTGCATCAAAATCCCTACACCAACACTTTCCAAAGGGACTGATGTTATCCCATGCTTACTCAGGGAGCCCAATAGGACTAGAGATTTGTGGACCACAGATTGTAATGACTGTACTCTTGATTGCGCTGGAAGGGTTAAGGTGGAGCAATGACACTTGCCAAGTTTCATTTTAAGTGCACTTTATATTATTTACTTGAAAATCCTAAAGGAGATTGGTGATCTTATTTCCAAAGTTTGATTATGTAGACTTTATAGTTCCTAAGTCTAGTGTGAACACAAGGCTATGGTTTCCAAAAAGTAAATCAATCGGACCAAAGAATTGCAACACGTCTTAAAAACACTGACCCCACCATAACCAAAAGGAGAGTTTTTGTTTAGAAAACGAGTGGGTGGAATTGTTAGAAAATCTTGTCCATGGTTTGGGGTTTAAGGTGGGATGGTGATGGTGATTTGTACTTGGAGGGTCCCCGTCAAGTGGCACAACCTCTGGACAAAATTGTCTAAAGGTCCAACTTAGTGGGTTGCGTATATATCCTGACACCCATCTTTCTCACAACTTGTAGTGAAATTACTGTGAATTTGTTGTTTTAGTATTGAATCTGCATTGCATTCATAATTCCCTTTTCAACTTTTTAGGACATTTTTCAACTCGAAGGTGTTCACCGATAACATTGACCAAAAAATCACAACACAAAATGAGTAGGTGAAGTTCTCTGTGTTGGAGGTAATGAAGTCATTTTTCTCTAGGTATCCAATTCCCTCCTTTTTTTTTTCCTCCACTGTTATTCACATGACGAAATCCACAAAAGGCCAAGATTGACACAGACAAAGATGCAGACACAATTAGGTTTCAAGGGATTTTGTTGAAATATCTTTAAAAAATATCTCATCCCTAAATTTTCAAAATTCTTCCAATTGCCAAAATCAATTTTTATGGACCCATTTCTACTCCTTTATTCCATCTTTTCCCATTTAATTCATATGATGTGGCTACTTATTATTATTGGGTATTATATTGATAATAAATTTTTATTATTTATTTCAGTAATTAAATTTTTTTAATTTTATGTAAAAGATTTTGAGGTTAATTATTTGGTATATTTATTTTTTTATATGTATTTTATCGATTTAGTGGTTATAATTAACATTAATAAATTTTCATTGGATGTTATTCATAAATGTGGAAAAGAAAAAAGAAAAAAATCACGTAAATTTCTATTTAAAAAAAAAAAACTTTTAGTTAAATCACGAAGCAATTAATTTTTTTTTTAAATATTTTATCTTATTTTTATATCAATCTAAGTGTAGTTGTGGATATTCGATGTATAACTTTTGTATGTTAAAATAAATAAATAAATCATCGTCTCTTACATTAGTGTCTTCCAACTAGTTCACTCTTGGTCTATCATTCACACACCTCAACATCCTACATACCAAGTTATAGTGTCACATACACATCAAGAATGTTAATAGTTCACAACATTTTTGTAGAACCCTAACGAGCATGCTAACACATGGACATAAGTATGTATATGTCAATAGTGGCACGTAGTCTATCAAGAAGATGAACAATGACCTTATCAATAATGATAAGACCTAACTACTTTCAACAACTAAATATTATCATAACATAAACATATCAATATGTAGATAAGGTCGCAGTTTAACTGTTCTACATTTTGGAGTTTTTTGGGCATATTTTTTGGGCAATTTTGCTCAAAACCCTATAGGGATTTGTTGGAATCACAAGTTTGAGTTGTCAATTTTGTACAATCCAAGTGGACCACGGATTTTTCAGGGCACTGAATCCATATATGCATTCAAAATGCATTTTAAACAACAAAAATTCATGCTCTAACCAAAAAAATATCCATAGAATTCTAGCAAAAAAAAACTCCAAAAATGTTGAATAGTTAAACAACATTATAGATAAGCACATAGAAAATAAAATAATTAGTCATTATTTCATTTTTTCATAATTTATATCAAAATATCGTCTAAGACATTTACATTTTAATTTGTTTTATCTACACCTTATTTATTTTACATATTCATTTATAATCGAGTTTTTATAACTACCAACCTAGATCCATCTTAACTTCAAATCTATCAAGCGTCGAGAGGGATCAAATATATTTTCACTTTAAAATAGGTTTGTATCTTAAGAGATGTGATCCCTCTTGGCACTTGGTAGAGCCAGAGTTAAGATGGATCTAGACCGGTTTAACTATAATTAATAAAAAATACAAATACAAATAATTATAATTATAATTATTATTCTTTTAGTTTTTTTTTTTAAATTTAATTTGACCAAGTCAAATTTTTTATTGATAATTATAATTATTAATTGTTTTATTTAATTTTTATTTAATTTTGATCTAGTCAACATGTTTGCAGGACATTATATTACTTTGCAATATCTCTACTATATTGGGTTGGAGAGTGCCTCTCGCCGCAATAAAGTTGTTAAATTGTCTTCATATGCATATTACGGGTGGTCTAAAGATATTAAATGCAATATCGGGGTTAAGCAAGAGTGTCCCATTTCTCCCTACCCTTTTTGGTATTTACATCGATAAGCTAGAGGAGTGTTTGGAAATCGCGAGGTGC
This sequence comes from Pinus albicaulis, assembly GCA_034641835.2. NCBI lineage: Eukaryota > Viridiplantae > Streptophyta > Pinopsida > Pinales > Pinaceae > Pinus > Pinus albicaulis. The sequence continues at coordinate 1,691,215,680 of CM076580.1, forward strand.
AAAGGAACCAAAATTGATGGTATTATCATTACTCTTCTCCTCTACGCCAATGATATCATTATGCTTGCTAGAAGCCATGAGGACCTAGACAATAAACTTAAAGACTCTTCATGACTATTGCTTCAACATGGGTATGATGGTTAATACCGACAAGACTAAAATCATGATAATTAAATCCAAAATGATCACCCATGGAAATTTCATCTATGATAATAATTGCTTGGAACATGTCTCTTCTTATAAATATTTGGGTATTGGCATTCCTTATTAGCTCAACTGGAACTGCAGCATTGAGAAAAGGATTATTGGAGGTTGGAAAGCTTAGTATGCACTTGAAAACAATTGTAAGGTTGTTGATCTTTGTATTTGGAGTAAAAAAAGGTTCCTCTTTGAGACCCTCGTCACCCTTGTTGTCATATATGGTTGTGAAGTCTGGGGTTGCAGTTTATCCAGAGAGTCGAGCTGAAAGATTGAGATGATTCAAAAGCAATTCATAATCTAAAATCTCAAGATCAAGGGAAATACCCCCTATCATATCCTCCTTATCGAAGTTGGTCTCCCCCCTATTGAAATCAGGGCTATGTTTAAATATATAATGTATAAGAAGAATCTTGACAACATGGAATCCAAGAGACTTCCTAAAAATTGCTTCTAACTTTAGTCAAAACCCCCACCTTCACCTCAAACGTGGGTGGCATAAGGATGCCCAGTCTTGGCTCAACCATTGGGGGTAAATGAGGAGATCATCTTAGGAAGCAAGGATATTGTCAAAGATACTATCACCTCCAAATTTAAGGATAAGCTATGGGCTGATAACGAGATGGAGGATAAAAGGAAGCTAAGATATTATAAGGAGGTGATCAACCCCACCCTTAAGAACCATAATTATCTTTATGTTTTGACCAGCTCGGAGAAAAATATGAACATCACTAAGATTAGAACTAATTCTCATGAGCTTCGAAGTGAAACCGGGTGGTGGTCTACTCCCAAGACTCCCATCGGATGATAGAATTTGTCAACTTTGTGATACTAAGAAAATGGAGGATGAAAAGCACCTTCTTTTAGATTGTTCGACCCTTACTTGCATCCGCTCTCATTTCTCTAACATTTGTCACACTTCCAATCTTCTTGGCTTATTAAGTCAACCCAACTATAGTGATATTGTTGCGCTTATTTCCTTCTTTTTTAGCAGAGAAATAACATTCTAAATAATTACAATTAGATTATTCTTCTTCTTAAGGTCTAATAGACCGCATTGACCTTAGTGGACATTAATCATCATCATCATCATCACCATCACGAAGAAGAAAGATATATTAATTTATATTATAATTATAATTATAATTAATAATTAAACTAGTCTAGATCCCTCTTAACTACGAATCTACAAGTCGACGAGGATCAAATCTCTTTTCACTCTAAAAGAGGTTTACATATTAAGAGATTTGATCCCTCTCGGTGCTTGGTAGATCTAGAGTTAAGATGAATCTAGGCTAGTTTAATTATAATTATAATTATTAATTTTATGTTTTTTTACTTTATTTATTTTTATTTTAAGTATAATGTAATTTGATTGACTCAAAATTTTATTGATAATTATAATTATTAACTAGATTATACTATTTTATTTTATTTTATTTTGACAAAGTAAAAATGTTTACGGGGGATTACATTACAACATGTCTACCATACTAGGTTGGAGAGTGCATGTGAGTGCAATCAATACAATTCGTTAAATTGCCTTCATATACATATTACGAAGTAAAAAGATATATTAATTTATATTATCAGTTTATTATGTATTAAAAAATAAATAATAATGCAAAGCAATTAATAGTATATGATATTAAACTACAATAATAATAAAATTTATTTTTTTAACAGGAAGGAATGAGTACATTCCACTTAGTGGAATCACTGACTTCGTACATACAATTGTCACTATTTTACTAAGTAGAACAACTATTTCATAATAATGTCACAAGAACCAGCTTAGAACGTGTCTCCAAAGACTTGAACCCATGTAGTTGGGGATGTGAAAAATGTGCCATACCACTCGAGCTAAATTCCTTTGAAAATTTTTATTTTTTAATGGCATAGACTAATTTATAAACGAAATGACATTTTTAGGACATTTTTCCTAGTTAATTTTAACCAAAATCGGGCAAATATTTTTTAAAACTTGAGTTTAAGTTGTTTAATTTATAGAATTCGGGTGCCCCAAGATTTTTCAAGGTGTCGATTCCATTCATACATTCAAAAATGTATTTTAAACGACAAAAAATCACAATCTTGCTTGAAATTGTATTGATGAATTCCGATGAAAAGGGTTATTTCATTTGTAAGTTAGATTACATCTTTTTTAATTATCAATATTTTTTTATTTTTTTTAATAAGTCTACTCCTAATATTGATACAAAAATATTTACATGGAGGTCCTGGCCTCATAAGTTCTTGCCCAGTATTGCAGCAATCTATTAAAAAAACTGATGTCTAGCCAAAACTTGCAGTAAACCGGACCTACTGCCCTATTCCGAGCCCTACAAAAATTAGTAAGCCGCCCACACAGGGGAAACCGGCTGTAAGAAGACATAGAAACAAGTTTCTGAGTATGTAGACAGAAAGAACTGAAACACATATGATCAAGCCCATACAGTCGGCTGTAAGACAAAAACCTGAGAATGTATGCGCAATCAGGAGTCATGAGAGTTTGAAGGCGTTTCTTCAACAATGCGGAAACCATAGTCATAAGTGTCTTCCTCCATCGCTTGAAGGTCGTCTTTGTCAGCGGAGCCACCCTGGTTCGTATTGCTCTGACATGCCGAAAGGCAAGTGTCTGGAATCGCATTGCTACAAGGCTCCTTACTCTGCCTGCGGTCGGAGGGAGGAATGAGATGAGGATCTGTGGGGGTCTTCTCCAAGGGCGCTTCCAGATCCAGGACAGTCTCAGTCACGGGGTCTGCTAGAAAGTCAAAGGTGATGTTGGCAATCAGAGTGGAGTGACAGAGAGCGCAGGGAATGCGTATCTGAGCTTTGTGGGAATGAGTTGGAAGGGGAGGCACCGAGGCAGGAAAGTGAGAGGAGCTTCGAGCATGAGAGGACTGGCCAGAACCCCGGCCATGCCTGCTCTTGGTGGCCGGTAAGTGGCGTGTGAAATTGATCCAGGTGGATATTGGTGGCCACCCGCCTATTCCACTTGGGCCCCCACCATTGTCTCTTTCAGTTTTTCAGTTTTGGCATAACTTACTATTTTTAGCAGTTTTCGGGTCCTGAACTTCCGGAGCCGTTTTGAGGCCCTAAACGACGTTTTTTGGGTACTAAATTTGTTGCGATTTTGATCATCAAAATCGTCACAAAAGTTGTAGTCCTCGGATAGAGCTTTCTAATGATGTATCATGTGCGTCAAACGGAGATAGTATGCCAAAGTTACTTCCCTGGGAAGTTGAAACACCAATTTACCCAAACGGGGCCCATAGTTTTGGCGCTTCATCTCCTAGGGTTAGGTTTTTGGGATGTTGAGGGTTCTCCATTGTTTCTCAATAATAAATAGGCCCTCGAGCCTCATTGTAACTCAATTCAGAGGCCTGTAGCCACCATATCTCTTCTCAGAGATAGCTACCAGTGCCCTAGCTAGTTTTATTTCCATTGTCTGTAAGCAAATTTCAGTTCTTTGATATTAATGAAATGAAGTGTTATTTCCGCTGCATATCTGTACTTATGGTTATGTGTTTATTCTGTTGCGTTCCTGCATAAATCCGGATCAGAAATACTCCTAGGACGGAGAGGACGAACCAGAGGTAGAAGAAGAAGACTGTCACCCAACCCTCCCACGGCTGGTGCCTCTCCTGCACCGCATTCTCTGACGGAGCTGAGGCATACTGCTTCTTGCTGACAAAGGGATGTTGGGGCCAAAAGAGTGAGGGATGGGAGCCGAATCCACAGAAAAATGCAGGCGAACCAAATCAAGAAGCGCCGAGACACCAACGGAAGGAGAATTGGACCACAACTTGCAGAAGGGGCTTTGCGAAAAGTGGATGCCCAACATCAAATCAATGCAGCAAGGCAAAGCACACCGCCGCTCGGTACTGGTGCGAGAGCTAGGCTCGACATCAACCATAGAACATCTTGCGCGCAAAGGCAAAGCAACAATGAATCTGGTCCGGGTCGCCATGGAAGAAATGCAAACTGGTTCGCGTCGGATAAAGCGCTGCATAATGGCAGCATTGAAGTCACTGGCATGGGTTTTAATGCGATGCATAGCGCTAATTTGTGTGGCATTGAAGTGAGCCCACATGCCAACCCACTCCCGGCCACGCGCCGTCGTACCATACTCAGCATACACCCGCATCTGGGATAGATAAATTAATGTTATGATAAGTCTTTCTTTATTAATTTTTCGTTTTAATATATTAGTTGTTTTTATGAAAGCATATTTATGAGAATTTGTATTGGTGTAGTCTAACTTATAGACGAAAAAGCATTTTCATGACGTTTTTTATGGTTAACTTTAATCAAAATCCGGCAGAGACTTTTAAAAGCTTGAGCTTAAGTTGTTGAATATGTAGAATTTGAGTGCCTCAATGGCTTTTTAGGGTGCTAAATCCATTTATGCATTAAAAAATGTGGTTTAAAAACAACAAAAACACATCCTAGCTTGAGATTGTATTGCCGAATTCCAATGAAAAAGACTATTTCGTCTATAAGTTAAATTGCGCCATTTTTATTTTCTCTTTTTAATACACCAATTTAATGTTTGATTTATTATCAAAATAATTTAGATAAACTAATGATAAGATAATTTTTTATTTATTAATATTTTGTTAGAATTTATTTAAATTTTTTTATGAAAGCATATTTATATAATTTTTTTAACACGATAATTTAATGTTTGATTTAGTTACACATTTAAAATTAAATTATAATTATTTATTTTTAAAAATTAACATTAATTTCTCAATAACCTTGAATTACCTTAACTAAATTAATTCAGCAACAATGAAATAAATTTTTTATTTTTTAAAAAATTAAGAATTAAGAATTTGTGAGAATGGACTAATTTTGTTTGAATTTGGTGAAAATAATTTTAAGAAATTTATTTTTGAGAGTGTTTGAATAGTTTTTTAATAATGAAAATAGATTAGCACTATTAAAAAAAATACCAGAACACTCAAAAATCTAAATTTCTAAAATAAATTGCAATATTTTTTTAAAACCCTACCAAAAAATACCAGAACACTCAAAAATCTAAATTTCTAAAATAAATTGCAATATTTTTTTAAAACCCTACCAAAATTTCTTTTATTTTCGAAGCAAAATTATCGCATCGTTAGATTACGACGTTTACCTAAGACGAACTTTCTCGCTTTTGTCTTAAATGAATTTATACAAGGGGGACTTCTTTTTGTCTTAAATGTAAATTTATGGAAATATTTAAGGGTTGTTTTTAAATTTTTAAAAGATACGATTTATAATCGAGGGAACGTGAATGGTTAAAAAAATTTGGTCATCATCACGTTTTGATTGTGTGTTGATCATGTAATAATCTCATATTATACTAGAAGGGAAATTGAATTTTGGAGGTATATATGATTAATGTATTTTGAGTAATGAGTTAGAATTGTTTAATGGTGGAATTATATTTATGAAGGATGTTTATTATGTAAAGTTGGTTTTTGGATTGATTTGAATTTGGAATATTATGGTTTTAAAATATAAAATTTTATAAATAAAATAAATAAATAAATTTATTATTATTTAATAAATTAATGAATTAAGAATATATAAATTAATTAAATGTAGAAAGTAAAATACATTATTGATTCGATATAAGATATAAACATTGCATTAATAATGGTAATTAAATTTATGGAAAAAAATGTATAAGGAGAATGACTCTATAATATGGAATACAAATAGTGTAATTATATTAAGGTTCATTAACGCTAGTTCTCTTAATATCCAAGGCTAGATGGAGTAAACTATAAATAGAAGATTGTTTAGAAAAGGATATAGAGGAGGATGTTGATTGCATATTATATTACTATATGGGAGAGGTCACCCACCACCAAAGCATAGGTAATCTCGTTTGACTATTGATGTGGAATCTGGAATGACAATGACGGTTGGGTTCTATGGGATGTAAGAATCACCCCTCGGGCCCTCATGGATCTTTTTTGTTTTTTGTAAATTAAAGGCCTTTATATTATCAAAAAATCTTCAAAATATAGTTGTTACATCCAACTCATTGTGATGATGCTTACGATTTCCATGGAATTCAAGAGGATACAATAACCACGCTTTTCAACTATTCCCAGAATACAAAAGAAACCAAACATACTATATAATCCTTACAAAGCATAACAGAAGATCAAATTTACTAGTAAACATAATGGCCATTAAGAGTTAGAAGAAGAAATGGGAGCAGGGTCCCTAGCACTCGATCCTGGAGGAACACCGATATCCAAGTTGCAATGAAGGTGCCCTTCCACATGGACCAACCTTACATCAAGCCTGTCCATGGTGACACTTAAGCAACCACTGTTAGACACCAAAAAAAAACACTAACATAATGCAGGTTAATCAAAACACCATAGTCAACACCATAAAACATGAACCCAATAGGACCACTGAAGGGGCCACCGCACTCAAAGGTCCTAAGGCATAAAACACCCCTCGCTTTGGAACTCACTGAGACTCGAAGGTTCAAACAAATACATATCAACAACTAGGTCCAGATAACAGACTTTCCACATATACACCATACTGCATTAAACCAAAACGACAATACAACATTGTCCCACTTTGACAAAGTCAACATGAGAAACCCCACACACTAACCAAGACTCCCTACTAAATTCTTGTATAGGCCCTCATGGAACTTTGATAGACAATTATTATCTTATTTATCTATCCCTTGGTAACCCCAATAGATGGGATCTCTACAAAGAAGAAAGTGATAATTCAAGTGGACATTGGTCTAGGAGGTGGCCAAAGAGTTTAAGAATGAAATTTGAGAGATTCCCACCAATCTAAAACCAAACATCCTCTATTTAGGATATAAAAGGAAGTTGGAGATGTTCTATGACTTCCTGAACATAGAATAGAACTACCCTCTAATCTCACAATAAATGGGTTGGTGAAATATGTTGTGCTCCTCTATCTTGATATCTGGATGATGGCACACAAAGAAAATCCTATCAATCCAATTGAACCAATGTTATGCCTCCACTCAAAATTCGTGTGAACCTACTCGAAAGTAGCTCAAGAAAATATAAAGAACATGCATCTAGTGATAGTGTTTGTATGAAGGATAGACATTGAATCCGTCTCTCAACTTTGTGAAGTGCTCTACATATAAGGCCATCTTCAAATGTAACTCACTTAGTGGGTCTATCCAAGTGACTTAAAATGTAACTCACTTAGTGGGTCTATAATTATCAAATTGAAAAGGGGATTGGATTTTAGATTCCATATTTACCTAAATATATTATCTATAAATGTTGTCCCTAGTGATCTTGTTCAACTCTTGCTTACTGGGTAAAAGGTGGTAAAATGCATTAAGAGAGTAACGAATTAAATGAAGGTGGTCCAATGAAACACCCATAAATTACAAAAGATCTAAGACCCTTCCAAACCAACCATGAACCCATCCTGTGAGATAACCAAAGCAATGTATTCTAGAGAGAGGTAGGTCAAGTACAAGTAGTAATTACAACTTGTCATCAAGTTGGTAAAACTCCAAACATGATGTCGAAATGAGATTAGGTTGGACATAATCTCAAGTTAGAGGGAGGGGCACAATTGCATGATATTGATGGATAAATAAGCTTTGTACTTAAACTTAATCGGGTGTTGAAGGAGAAGGGTCTTCACATTCTTAGTTATGGCCTGGTGAGACTCTAGCAAACAAGGCCTTCAAATGTTTAAACCATAAAGTAATATGGGTGAAATCATAGAGAACATGAGAAACAGTTTGGATGATATGTTCTGGAAATGGTCTCAAAGGTATTGCCCCTTAAGTAAGGCAAAGGGCTCGTGGCCCTTGTTGATAAGAGGTTGAAGAGCACAACTCAAATTGAAACAAGGCTTTAAGCACCATACTCTCAAAGATATGTAGGCATTGGTGACCTTGATTTATTCCCTTACCAACCTAGATCCATCTTAACTCTAGATCTACCAAGTGTCGAAAGGGATCAAATATATTAAGTTCAAAACCTCTTATAGAGTGAAAAGAGATTATATTCCTCTCAACACTTGGTAGATTTGGAGTTAAGATGGAACTAGGTTAGTCTTTCCCCCTTCAAAGAGGCCTTCCACCTTTAAATAAGCTATATTCCACATGAATACCATAAGTCAATACCATGGGTCAATACGTTATTTTTTTAACATATGGGGTTTTTTTTTTAATTTTAATTTTTAATATTTTTAATCTTTTTGTTTACATAACATAATAGGACAAGATAAGACAAGACATGATAGGACAACATCTCTTCCATATTGGGCTAGAGAGTGCCTCTCAATGCAATGAAGAAAAAATGATGATGTCAAATAATCTTCTTCAACTTATTGAAGATCATAACATTGTAGGTCATTCAAATGAGGTAATGAGAACGAAAAATTAAAAACAAATTTATACCTAAAAAAATTTAATTCCTCCTAATACTTGATAAATCTAAATTTAGTGTAGATTTAAACTAATTAATTATTATTGATTTTAAATATGTTCAATCATTTAAAAAAATCACAATTTATTTTATAACAATATTATAAAGATTTGTTAGATTAGATGTCTTACTGCCTTGAGGTGTAGGTGTAAAATGATTTCATTTATATAGAGAAAACCAAGATTCATTTATATAAGAAAAGCCAAAAAAAATATAAAATAATGATAAATAATTTTAACACAACCTAACCTTAACCTTATTAGTAAGCCAAAATCTTGATAGTAATTAATTATATTTGTGAAATTTTATAAAAACTTTCTTTAATTTTTAATATTACCCAAAGGTGGAAAATTATCAATAACAGTGATTAAAAACTTCATCTATTCTTTAGATATGATGATAACGATCCCTTTCCAAAATAAAATACATTATTTTATTTAAAAATTTATAAAATAATATAAATAAAATAAATAATATAATATAAATAAAATAAAAAATACAAAGAATATCACCACTTTACTAACCAATTAAATTGGTCAATTAAACTTTGATTTAAATTAATAAATGCTTTATTTAATAAAAATCACTATCATAAAAGAGAATTAAAATAGCAATTCAAGAAGAATCAAGGGGATTTAGGTGAGGACTAGAGATCCAGACATGTTTGCTTAATGTGATACATAGAAAGGGTCGCATACAGACAACTTCCAAACCATGCATCAATTTATCTATCATTGGGCCCACCTGAATACTCTTGTGTCACCTAGCATTGTGACAGCTTCCACCCCATCCTCATCCTCCAAGGTCAACATGCTCACTCTTTAACATTCCCTTTCATCTTTACGAGATGCTGTGTTAGCTAGGTGTGCACAATATTATAAAATTTTGTAACACCTCGAGGGTAGTAATGTAATGTTAGAGTGAGTCATGTGGAGATTATTTGGTCAATAAAGAAGAAATTATACTATTCATTATAATAAAACAAAGTCAACTCATTTACCCTACATTCCCCCACATAATCACGTGGATAAAGTCTCGAATAACCTTTCTTCCCCATGTTAATTGGCTTGTATCAAATTTTATTTCGTTATCCACAATTATTTTAATATAAAAGCAATGGGACAAGATAACTGAATTGGTAATAAAAATTCGATGGTCTAAGTCTCACCGGTATGCCTATTGACTGCAATTTTTTTATTTTATTTTATAAACTATGGTAGAATTTGATCATGGTTCATGCTAGAATGTTAATGTAGAAAGAGATGGATAGTTGAGTGGATCAAATTGCTTAAGAATTTCCCTTTTATCAATCATGGCAGAATCTAATCATGCTAGAATCCTTGATGGAATCTAAAATTCCGAATGAAATCAATATTTAAGTAGATTTGTTTGTTCAATTTCATAGGGAGCTTGGTGAAAGTTATCACTAGTATCCCCTCCCCCTTATTGATGATAAGTTTCATCTTTGTATCCTTTAAAGAGGTTCCTTAAGCTTAATTATGGAAAATATGGTTGTGAATTCATTATTATATATTAAATTTATTTTGAAAGGATGAGAGGCAACACTTTTTAATGTTGAGCCATTTAATTTTAGTTTGCTTCATGTTGGTGTATGATTTTTTATTATCAAGGTTTGCCATTTGGCCTAAGCTCACTTCATGTTGGTGCATGACTCCTTATTGTCTAGATTATACAAGTTAGTATTTTGTTTTGTTTATTTTGATTTAGTTAAGCTTTTTCATAATAATTTTATATTATGCTTTATATAATTATTGGGATTTTAGGGTTTTGGATGTTATATTTATCACAATTATATAGTACATAGTATAATTTTTTAAATGACTTATATATATTTTCTTATATTGATAGTTAATAATGTAATATACTAATACTTGTCAATTCAGTGTAGTTTAGGTAGCAGAGAGGAAAGTTGTTATGTTTCCTTGTGTAACTTCAAATTATTTTTTATGATTTGCTTGTTCTTTTTGTGAGTCAATTGTTGATTGTTAACTTGACCTTAGCCCTAAATATTCTAGTCTACCTCAAGTACCATCCTCAAATTAAGGGGAAGAACATCAAGGGTTTCTCATGAAAATACATTATGTGGATAATGATGGTGATAACAATAACAATAATAATATAATGATTAATATTTAAAAAGAAATTTGTTACATACCTCATATAAAGCTTCATCCAAAGGTAAGGGATGCATGGATCATTTCAGCTTGCCTTATTATTGAAAGAGATAAGAAGGGATATGGATCATTTCAACTTTTAAAGAAGATTTAGAGTTGGATCTCTTCTACGGTCCAATGATTGATTTATAGTGTAGGTATTATTGTATTGCACTAAAATGAGCTAATATCAATCAACATAGGAAGGTCCTTAAAACCACTTAGTTTGGAATATGGTAAAGTAGCTCCTAGATGGGGAATGACTCCTCTTATGGGTTTTCTAATGACTCTCAATCTCTAAATCATCAAAAAGAGGAAAAGTTGAACCTCTTTCAAAATGGCTTTATTTGTTGAAATTGTAGCAAGGAATGACTTCTTTTGACTTGTGCCTTAGTCAAAGAAGCAAATTTGATGTCAGTCTCGTAGATACTAGAGTCAATTGTCAATTAACATGTGTGATGTGGCCTACCACTAGTTTATTGTCAGTTAGTTCGAGTTAGATGGTTTTCAGTGAGTTGTAGACCACTTGATGGCTAAAATTAGCTAACTACTGGAGTTATCTCTAGTGCCTATTAGTTAACTGATCTCTAGTTCTAGAATAGAGATAGTTATGAGTTTAGTTGGGTCGTTGAATTTCTGTTAACTCAACTTACTCTCAGTTAACTAGTTGCAGTTGCTAAATTTATCCCTAGTAGGTCATGCAATTCAATTTTCCTATTGAGATTGAATGAAGACACATATTGTATATTTATTATGGTACACAATTTTTTGTGTGTAGACACTCGAGGATCAAGAAGAGCGATTTCTCTTGTGAATTGTGCAAGGAAATATGAGAAATTCCTATTTTTTAGGGGTAGATTTGCGCTAGGAAATAGGAGCTCGTAGCAACCCTTATTTGCCTAAGTGTTGGGAAAGTCTTCTATAGAGTTAATCAATATTGCAGGCAACTTCGAACTTGAAGCATACACTTTGTAATAGATCAAATTGCTCAGTTGATAATACAAGCAAGAGGGGTTTTTCCCAGTTGGGTTCCCAAGATAAATTTCTATGTGTGATTGTTTCTATTCATTGTTTTATTTCCTTAGAAATTTGGTAGAATCTTGTGTCTTTTGTAGATAAGTTCACTCTCATTAGCACTTGTAAGGTTTCAAGGATTTTCTACATGGTATCAGAGATAAAAAAAATATATAGACCAAGTTTCTTGATCATATTCAAAGTGCATTGAAGAGGAGATCAGTTAATGCAGGAATTCTACAAGTGCATAAATCATGCCAGTCTATCGTTTGAGGATTGGGCATGCCCTAGAAGGGACTTCAAATTTTTTTGCATGGAAGGACAAAATGGAGGTTGTGTTAGATGATAATGGGGTTTTTAAATACATCAAGACTAATATTCCTAAACCTATGGCATCAGATACACAACAACTAGCTCAATGGAAAAAAGGCATTGCCAAAACTAAGAGGATGATCCTAGAAGGAGTTAGAGACCATATTGTTCCAAATTTTCATGGGAAGGAGACACCATTCCAAACATGGAAGGCCTTTACTGATATGTTTGAAAGTAGTAATGAAGCCAGAAAGATTTCTTTGAAGAACAAATTGAGGAACATTCGAATGGGAAAGGATGAGCCCATTGTTACATATCTATCTAGGTTTGCTCAAGTGAGGGATGAACTTGGAGGTGCTGGAGAGACAGTTCCAACAACAGAGCTTCTGAGTCTTGCTCTTCTTGGGATTCACAAATCTTGGTATAGTTTCTAGTATGCAGTGAATGGCATAGATAATCTTCCGGATTGGGAGAGACTCTGGTCAGATCTTGTACAGGAAGAGATAAGGAGGAACACAAGGGATGGAGTCTCAGTTGGGACTGATGAGGAGGATAAATTTTCTTTAGCAAGTAAAGGGGAGAAAGTTAAGGGTGAGAAGGCTCAAGGAAAAATAAAATCTAGTCAGAATGGAGGCAAGAAAAAGAAGGATATTAACAAGAACAAGTGTTTTCATTGTCATGAGTTTGGGAATTATGCTACAAAATGTCCAAACAAGAAATCCAACAAGAATGTTACAACAACAACAATAGGAGAAGTACTTTCTTCTCAGTTCAAATTTGATTTCTCTTTGATAGCTTGCATGGAAAGCTCAGTACGAGGTAATGTGTGGCACATTGACTTAGGGCTTCATTCCACATGACAGGGAACACAGATCTCTTCAGCAGTTTGTTGGAGAAAGAAATGAAATTCCATATTGAGCTTGGAGATGATGGCAGATACTTGACCAAAGGAGTTGGTACAATGAGCTCTAAGAGGGAATTTGGTTCCATTATCCATCTCAAGAATGTGACATATGTTCTGGGATTGAAGAAAAGCATTGTCTCAGTATAGACCATTGAAGAAAAAGGGTATGATGTTGTATTTATCAAAGGGAAGGCATACCTCAAGCATCCTGCTTCAGGACAAGTCAAGTAGATTGGTGGCAGGATCAAGAACCTCTAAAAATTGGAGGTTGATGCATGTGCGGCCTTGAGCAGCAAGGAAAAGAGTTATGAGAGTAGAGATGTGGTGGTTAAGCAAGAGCAGGATAGAGCTATCAAGATGGATCCTCAACCAATTTCGTAGTTTCAGTCTAAGTTAGTTGGTATTTGGGCTGACCAACAAGATGATAATGAGGACCATAGCCCAAGGTGAGTAGAGGAATCCACTCAGTTAGAGACTTCTAGTATAAGGAAAGTTCGAGCCAAGTGGGTTGATGATCCAAGTCTATATTGGTGGCCTCCAGCCTATTCCACTTGGACCCCCACCATTGTTTCTTTTAGTTTTTTAGTTTCCTTAATTATAGCACAATTTACTATTTTTGGCAATTTTTTCGAGTCCTGAACTTCCGAAGCCGTTTTGAGGCCCTAAAAGATGTTTTTTTGGAAAATCACCGATGACCAATGTAATTCTTCAACTTGAAATCCACTTTCAACAATTGTAGTCCTCAGATAGATCTTTCTAACGAGGTATTGTGCGCATCAAACGAAGATTTATGCCAAAGTTACGACCCCGGGAAATTGATGTACCAATTTACCCCAACGAGGCCCATAATTTAGTGTTTCATCTCTTAGGGTTAGGTTTTTGGATGTTTAGGGTTTTCCATTGTTTCTCAATAATAAATAGGCCTTCGAGCCTCATTGTAACACAGTTATGAGGCATGTAGCCGCAACATCTCTTCTCAGAGATAAGCTACCATCACCCTAGCTAGTTTATGTCCATTCTATCTGTAAGCATATTTCAGTTATTTAATATTAATTAAATGAAGCTTTACTTTTGCTACATCACTACATTTATGTTTATTTCTGTATTTTATTGCGTTCGTACATAAGTCCAGATCAACTAAGGATTTGGTTAAGGGAGCTCATAAGAGAGTTGAGTCCCCCAACACCAAGAAGAAGACACCCAAATACACAGGGTACATGGCTCTTTCTAGTTTAGAGGGAGAAGTTGCAGCAATATAGAACTTGGGAGAGCTCAAGATAGATCCAGGCGGACAAGGTTCTTCCAAGAAGCCCTTCCTCGCTAAGAGGGAGTGTTGAAATTGTAGCAAGGAATGGATTCTTTTGACTTATGTCTTAGTCAAAGAAGCATATTTGAATTCAATCTCATAAATACTTGAGTTAGTTATAAGTTAAAATGTGTGATGTGGCCTATCACTAATTTATCATCAGTTAATTCAAGTTAGATGGTTTTTAGTGAGTTGTGGACTAGTTGATGGCTAAAATTAGCTAACTAGTGGAGTTATCTCTAGTGTCTTTTAGTTAACTGATCTCTAGTTATAGAATAGAGATAGTTATGAGTTTAGTTGGGTAGTTTACTATATGTTAACTCAACTTACTCTCATTTAACTAGTTGCAATTGCTAAAATTAGTCTTGGTAGGTCATGTAATTTGAATTGCGTATTGAGATTGAATGAAGGCAAAAATTGTATTTATCATGGTACACAAGTTTTTGTGCATAGAGGCTTGAGGATCAAGCAGAGAAATTTATCTTGGGAATTGTGCAAGGAAATAGGAGAAATTCCTATTTTTTAGGGGTATATTTGCACTAGGAAATAGGAGCTTCTAGCAAGCCCTATTTGCCTAAGTGTAGGGAAAGTCTTGTATAGAGTTTATCAGTATTGCAGGGAGCTTCATGATTGAAGTAGATTCTTTGTAATAGATCAGGTTTCTCAGTTGATAATACAATCAAGAGGAGTTTTCCCCAATTTAGTTTTCCAGATAAATTTCTATGTGTGATTGTTTCTATTCATTGTTTTCTTTCCGCAAAAATTTGGTAGAGAAATTTTGTGTCTTTTGTAGATCAATTTTCTCTCATTATTGAGTCAAATTAATTATTGTAACCATGACCAAATATCTCTGATATTTCAATGAGAAAGACATATTAATCTAGCACCCATGAGTGTGGAAATGACTTAATTTTGTTTAGAAGAACAAGGAGACCAAACTCATTTTTCTTGACCATAAATGTGGAGGGATACCACTCTTCCCATATTTTCTAACAAGCCTCTATGCGACTTCACTCTTGTGATAGTGACTACAATAACTCCAATGCGAACTTCTTTGGTGGATTCATCAACATGACTAGTGGGGCACCTTTGGCTTTGCATTATTGTTTGTAAGAGGTTCCATGTTAAGTTGTTAAAATGGCATATCATAATGTTAACATTTCATTCTACGTTAATACTCTTCTTTTTAATTATGTATGTATGAGAGAGAAATAACATCAACATTGGGCATGTGCGTTGTAAATAATCCCACATACATGTTATCTATGAGGTGAAGATGGTTTATAAGGTGCTCTCGACATCCAAATCTTTTTCGATTCAAAATTGCCTTCAGAGGGTAAGTCCTTATGTTGGTGTGATAAAATCCCCCCTCTCTCTAATACTAAGATCATTGATGGTTTTACTATCATGTCTCATGGACTATCTTTAGCGTATGGTAGCTATCTATGCAATGTTACAAACTATCTTGCATTAGTAACATATCTCTATGTCAAGAATTTATTCCATATTCATAGCCTTCTTCTCTAATTTATGTGTGGGTCTTACAATCATTGTTTAGTCTATAGTTTGTAAAAAATCTTACATAACATTTGCGACACTAAGAAGGTTTATAAGACAATATCCATATAGAAAGTATGGTCACTAAAAATGTTGTCTTTTGGATTAAGAGTCTTCATGTTGATATGATAACATCCTCCTTCATATTGTGATCCAAGTTAGTTTAAACACTAAATGAAAGTCTACCCAATATTATAGAGAACAAAAGATACAAAATTAAAAGCATAATATTATAGTTAAAACTAAATCTAAAGTAAGTTGAAAATGAAATAAAAAATAAACATAAAATATAAAACTAAAATCAAAATATTATAATAAAAGACAAATTTTATTAATAAATTCAATAATAGAAAACTACAAAATATATATAAACATACATAATTCCTTACTGTAATACCTCCTTAGAAAGCTTTTGTAGGTTCTAAGTTTACAAATATATTCTACAAATAAGAAAAAAAACATTCAATTATTTATTAAGTTTCTATCATCTAAATTAACATTGACTAATTTTAAACAACTTTTATTTCAATATATTCACTAATAGTTTCATATAAACTATGAAACTATTTTTAATCTCGTAAATGTTAAAATATCATTCAATATATAAACTTATATCTATTTTAACCAACTTTTTATTTCCATATATAAACTTATATCTATTTTAACCAACTTTTACTTTCCATATATAAACTTATATTTAATTAACTGCATCTACCTTGACATCATACATTCATCCTGGTCCTGTGTAAGTGTGAATACTTCATTTCATTTAATTAAAAAATTCCCTTCACTAAGCGAGGAGTTTGCAAAGCAATTATTTAATCCATTTCCCTAGGCATGCAACATGCAACAATTAATATATAACTAATTATGTCACTTGTTTCTCAGTCAGCAGCGTTTTGCTGGTCCCTGTTATCCTTATACAAACATGCACCTTGCCATACAACTTGCACTCCAGGGGATTGCACTCTTTCCTCTAGACGAGGAGGAGGAGGAGAGGATTGTGCTTCCTCATTTCCATCCAATCATTGTGCTTCTAGTTGCTTTGTCTTTGTATTATGTTTGCTTTATACAAAATTACATTAGAAAGCTACGTGGTTAGTGTTTTTTATACATGGAATTAAAATTTATATAATTTGATTCTTTTTATGACATTAATATATTTTAAATTAAATACCACTGCATTATTCTCACCAAATGAAAAGTTATTATGTTGAATAATATAATATGCTGGAAAATGTAATCATCGCTGACATAAGTATATAAGAGCAAGTTCATTCACATTCTTTGTATTCCCCCACATATATTCTAAATGATTCCTTCTTTATTTATGTATTTGTAAATCGGTAAATATCATATTTAAATGATTGAAAATTTATAATATAAATAATATTTTATAAATTATTAATGATTATGTATATAGAAAGATTGATAAGCGTGGAGTTAGTTTTTATTATATAGAAAATTTATATATATATATAAAATAATGTATTAGAGAAATAATATAAAATTAAGGCATAGTTTAATTTATATACTAAATGGTATTTTTCATTGGAATCTGATGATACAATTTCATGTAAGATTGTGCATTTTTGCTATTTAAAATATATTTTTGAATGCATAAATAGATTTAATGCCCTAAAAAACTCTTGAGTACACAAATTCTACAGATTAAACAACTTAAACTCAAATTTTAAAAATCTTTGCCGAATTTTGGTTAAAATTAACCAGGAAAAATACCTTGCAAAAGATCATTTCATCTATAAGTTAGAGTACGCATAAAATCAAGTGAAAGTTTTGATCCTTTAGAAATGGCTCCTGATAATTAAGAGTTAAAATATAAAAATGCATCTATAATTGGGGATTCGATGGTTATCATTCAACACATGGTAACCAAAACTCTTCCAAATGAAACTCATTTGAACATGTTGATTTGTCACATGCAAAATATGATAGAAGGATTTGAAAGTGTTAGGTTCTACCACTTCTTAAGAAGGCTAAAGATTTGGTGGACTTTACGGCTAACAAGGCTTGTAACCTAGCTTTTGGAACTCTTTGGAAAAATGGGACAAAGATGAATAAATTTACAATCTCCCCTAGGATTTTTATCAACTTAACCCTCAATGAATTAATTAATATCGATATAGATCCGCATTTAATGAATACTCTACTCTTCAAGATTCAATTTGGAGGTGTAAATGACGTAATGTTGATGTACAAGAGACTTTGGCTATAGAAATAGGAAGATGGGAAACTTGAAAAGTGGTTGGGAATATAATTATAATGGGGATCTAAAGGTGACTTAAAGGCAACTGATTAAGATGAAATCCTAGCTGGAAAAACACAAAGGGAAATTCAATCTTCTAGAGGTTCGAGAAGAAAACAATAGAGAGAATTTGGAGGAGGAAGAAGACATGATCAAAGAACTTCAAGAGAAAGTGAAGTACTTGGAATTGGAACAAAAGCTCGAGTTTGAGCAATTGAGGACAATTACAACTTCAACATTTCAATTGGTTCTTTCGGACATAACCAAACAATGACCTTGAAGAGGACATAATGGAGCAACAAATAGAACAAGACAAGACTACAAACCCCTTTATTCTATCTTTAGTAGTGGGAAGGAAGAAATTAGCTTAGCAAGGGCGACATTCAAAATGTTTGATTATCTTTATGTTTTTTTAAGGCTTTACTTTTACTAGGGTAATTTGTAAGGATGTACAAGACAATTATTGAATAGTTGATGTAGTTGACGTAGGGTAGACATGGATTAGTTATTAACCCTTAGTCATTTTTTTTATTTCTAAGAATAATTTTGAACTATAAATCTCATATTTACTTTCTATTAAAATGTTGGACGATATAGTTGCACCCCCCTCTTTTTATTATTAATACAAAAAGTATTAATAATAACAATATTAATATACATATACAATTTAGAAGTATTAATGAAATAAAATCTCAATATTGAAAAATACCAATATGAGAAGATATCATGTTCCTCCTAGCAAGAGGTTAAATTACATGCTAAATTAGTGTATGGTTTCATGTGTGAGACTAAGCCTAAATGCAACTTGAAGGCACATGACCTCATTTTTTTTTTTTAAATTAATTTCTATTAACTCAAAAAACAAATTACATCAGGATGCCAAAGCTTCATAGAGTTTATGGTATTACACATTAGAACTATTCATGGATTTCTCTTTTTTTCCCTTTTTCCTACAAACATCTACCCAACCAACAAATTTATCCTCGTTCTTTTGAGAGAGCTCCATCGCTCCAGAGCTAACATTATGGGATATTGATCTTTTGTGGATACTACTTAAGTCAAAATTATCTTTTGGTCTTAGAGTACAACTAATTTTGATTGGCTAAGAGTTCACCTTCTTTGGACATAAATAAACAATTGAACAATCCAAGATCCAGAATATGAATTTGTCCCTTTACAAATCACCACAAGTTACTTCAAGCAACTAAATTTTATCTTTATAGAATCATGTAGTTGCATAAAATTATGAAAATATATCCAGAAAAGCTAAACTAATAACTCTAAATATTATATAAATTTTGTTTGCACATTAAAAAAAACTTTTCATTTAATCTCTAAATAAAAATATTTTCTTAACAAAAATATTATTTTTAAACCACAACTTAAAAAATTTATTTTATTAATCAAAATCAAAATCTAAATACATAACAATGTCTCAAATTACATAGACACTTTACTATCTATATATAATATGAAACAAAATTTATATTAGGTTAAAAAGACATTAACTAATCGCATAGATACTACAAATCCAAAGATTAAGCTTCAAATACCATAGGAACATATAAGTTAATAGAGTTAGTAAAAGGAAAGGAAAATTACAAAAACAACAAAACACTAAACATCATATAAATAAAACGAACAATAATAAATTAAAAACATTATATATAAAAAAAGTGCTATATCTTTCAGTCGCACGCAAGACATCACATAAATAACAATAGCAAATTAAATATCTACTTTAAAATATAATTTTAAAAAATAAAAAATAAAAAAACATAATACATAACTTTTAAAAACAATTAATATTTCTTTCCATAAACCACCTAACATCGCATAAATAACGATAACAAATAAAAATCCACTTAGAGTATATTATATAAAAAAATTAAAACCCATAAATGTTAAAAATTAAAAAAACTAAGGATATAAATCAAATAATGATACATCTCTTTTTGAAAATGACAAAAAATAGCATGATTTTCTCAACTTTTAAGTATATTTTGTTTTTGTTTTTGTTTGTTGGTTAAGTTGTTTGTAATTTTTCAGACTTGACTTTTGGTTTGAGAAATCGTAACCTAGAGGTATCTAGTCCATCAAAGTCACTCGAGGATTACATTCAGCCAGAGTTATACCAATCCTAAGCTGACTAGATTTTTTAGCATGTTTCCTCTCCCTAGCACAACGCATAACCAGCCCCATGAAGTTCACCTTGCTAACGAGGCCCATCCTCAACCGATTATGCTAGTAAGACTCTACGTTTAAATATATTTTATTGATTATATTAATAAAATAATAATTTTTTTAATTTTAATTATAAATAAAATACATACTATAATAAAATATTTTTAAAGTAACTGAAATTACTTGCTTTTATCTTATTATAAATTTAAATATATGTTATATTAAACCTATTAAAAATATATTATGTTCGTGATGAGAAAGATAGGTTATGAGAATACATTATAATGATTAAAATCTCAATTATATTACAAATTTATATTTATATTTTATTAGTATAATTTTAAATTTACTTTTTAAAAGATTTTATTCATTTAAATTTTGAATTATTTAAATATTAAAAAAGATTTAAATTTAAAAATGTATATGTTTCTTTGTTTATGGGTCTTCGATAGATATCGGGTGCTTAGTTAAAGTATTTTTTGAAAATTAAAGAATTTGATCTTCATCTTTAATAAAATGATGGTTTATTTTTTAACTGAAACGGGTATGTGTTATTAATTGAAGAAATCTGGCTTGGCCGAGGCCGAATCGACCAACATTACACAACAGTTAGCTAGCTTCATGGAATGCAAGTTTGGAGGGGGCTTTCATCATTTATGCTGAGGTCACCTGGCAAGAATAAACATCCTTTGTTTGCCATAATGTCTGCTTCCTTGTTCGGGCCTCTGAGAATGTGGAAGAATTGGTAGGAGGTGAATTCAAGCAGCAAGAGCTTCAATCTTTGGAGTGCCTTATTGAGGACTGCATTGTTGAACTGATCATCTGAATTAAGCTTCTTGATCAGGATTTCTAAGTCACCAAAGACTTGGAAGTCTTTGATGCCACTCTCGCGGGCAATGTGGCAGGCTTTTAGCAGGCCTAGGATTTATGCCTGATTATTTGTTCGTTATTCAAGGCCTCAACAGAAACTGTCTCTTCTTGTGCCATCCGGGGAGTAGAGTACACCACTTGATCCATCTACCCCGAGGTTTCCTTTGGATGCACCGACGAAGAAGATCGTTGTTTTGCTCTGCTTTCTCCACCACACCTGGAATATTTCGTCTGAGTCCCTTATGTGCCATCCAATATTGGTGAAGGGAGTGACCAAGTTTTGTTTTTTGTCTCGAGAGGCGAGAATTCCCATCCATTTATTTTCTTCAGGGAGGAGCAAGCTATCAGATTTGTGGGGTTGTTGCATCATGGATTCAAGAAGAAGAGATTTGGCTTTGGCTGCAACCATTGCAGGAGGCCAGTAAGAATTGTTGAAGATCTGCTCATTTCGAGCAAGCCAGATTTTCCAGCAGGCATATTTGGGGATGGATAGCCAGACATGAGACCAAAGTGACTTACTGGGGGTATCGTGAGGGTAGTGCTGACTCCAAGATGAGAAAATCTCAACCACTGAAATGTGATTTGGAACAGAGACCTGGAGCCCATGAAGGATAAAACTCCATACCTCTTTGGCAAAGGAGCAGTCCACAAAGAGGTGATCTGACGTTTCGATGGCATTCCTATAGAGCGCACACATGTGATGGCCAGCTATGCTTCTTTTAGCCAGATTTTCCCCTGTCAGAACCTTTTTATGCATAAGGACCCAAAAAAATAAAAATAAAATAAAATAAAATAAAATAAAATTTAGGGAGTTCGAATGGATCCCACACCTATTTCCAAACTTAGTAGGTTGATTCCTTTCTTTTTGTGTTTGGAGAATCCTGTAGCTGTGCGTAGTGGTGTAGTTGCCGGAACTTCCCTAGCCCCAACGATCAGCTACGTCCTTATGCACCGACGCGAGGTCGATTAGCATGTTTCTGAGTGTTTGTTGTTGATTACATAGGTACTCAGAAATTATGGGGAAGTCCCAAGACTGCCAATTCCCCTTTTTGTCCCAGGCTGAGATCTCATCGACTCCGAGGATACCATGTTAGATTAGCCATTCACGGAGTTCTCTGATCTTTGCAGAGTTGTTGAGTGGTGCATGGCCCATAATGTTGTCATCCCAGAGCTTGGTGTTCTTACCATTTCCAGGAATGTGATAGAGGCTTTCCTTGAAGAATTCTATACCTATGCAGCATAGATTCCACACCAGAGTGTCGTTCGAAGTGTTTTCTGCCTGCAATAGCTTTAGAGGGGCGCCTTGCACGTATTTTCTTTTGAGGATTTTGTTGGCTGGGTGCTTTGGCTCTGCATACATTTTCCATATAACTTTGCAGCCCAAGGCAAGGTTGGCATGGGAGGGGTCGCGAATCTGGAGTCCTCCATCGACAGTAGGGAGTTTCACTAGATCCCAGTTGACTAGATGAAATTTCCATTGGTTTCCTTTTCCTCCCTGCTAGAGGAAGTTGCACAAAAGTTTGGAGATTTGTTCTGTGATGTTTTTAGGTGCCAAAAGGAAGGAGTCTTGCTAGATGGGAAGAGCAGACAACATGGCTTTGATGAGTATTAGTTTCCCCCCTTTGGTGAGCCATTGACCTCCCTAGGAGGCAATTTTGGCTTTGATTTTGCTGATGACATCGACCCATAGAGATCTTTTATTAACTCCGAGAGTTAGTGGAAATCCTAGATATGCGCAATGCGATGAAGGTCATGCTGATCGACATTCCACCCGAACACAACGCTTTTGATATCATTGATTAGAGCACCAGAGACGCTGCAATAACTATGGAGGATAGAGTTGAAGGATTTTGCAATTCTAATAGAGGCACCTCCAAGAAGAAGAGAGTCATCTGCAAAGAGGGCGTGGTTTATGGGCTCCAAACCATTCAAAATTCTTATACCAGGAAGAGCCCTTGTATTCTTCGCCGCTGTTAATTTCCTGCTGAGTGTGTCCGCCATAAGAATGTACAGAAATGGGGAGAGAGGGCAGCCTTGCCTCAATCCCCTCTGAGCTTGAAAATAGGATACAGGGTGCCCATTGACGAGCAGTGCAATCCATGGCTTGTCAGTGCAGGCTTTGATTAAATTGAAAACCCCAGGGGAGAAACCAAAGGAGAGGAGGACTTTGTAGAGGAAGAAAATATTGACCTTGTCAAAGGAGTTTTCCATGTCGGGTTTGATCAGCATCCCCTTCGCTTTCTGCATCTTGCTAGAGTGTATGGCTTCTTACACTTGAATTACATTGTCCAGGATGTGACTACCTTTGACAAAACCTCCTTGAGGGATGGAGATAAGATTCCCAAGCAGGGGTTTGATTTTGTTGGTGAGGAGCTTAGCAAGGATTTTGTAAGAGGTGTTGCAGAGGGAGATGGATCTGAATCTGCCAAAGGTTTCAGGATTCACTTCTTTCAGGATTAAGGCTAGGAAGGTTGAGTTGATGCCTCCCCCCCACCTTTGCTTTGCTCAGAAAACCTTTTATCATTTTCAACAAGTCGGTTTTGATTATGTCCCAACAGATTTTGTAAAAGTGGATTGTGAATCCATTAGGACCAGGGGCCTTATCAGGTTCCATAGACCAGATGACTTTGATTATTTCGTCTTCCATGAAAGGTTTCATGAGAGAAGAGTTGTCTTCTATATTGACAAGGGAAGGAATGTGAGAGAGGAAATCAGATGTGTCCTCTTCGCTGCCATCTCTCCTTGGACCGTAGAGGTTCTTGAAATGGTTCTCTGTTGCAGATTTTATTTGATCAAACCCTTTGTAGACTTGCCCATCAACATTTGTTATTTCCATTATGTGGTTGTGGGAGAGGCAAGCTCTAAATTGACGATGGAAGAAGGAAGTGTTTCGATCCCCTGCCTTGAGCCACAGGCTGCGGGATTTCATTCTCCAGTATTCTTTTTCCATTTGGAAGGAACAATAGGAGTTCCTTTAGGCAAGCAACTCCTTATCAAGCTTCGCAGAGGTGATGTCTTTTTCTTCCATGTCCATTTGCAAGACCTCCAGCGACTGGACCACTTCTATTCTCTAGATGGTTGGGGTTTTGGTGGGCTTTCTTATCTATTCTTTCAGGCCTTGCTTTGTGGCCTTTAATTTCTACTCCCACGCATAGCTTGGGGATCATGTGACCGGTTTGGCCCAAGCTGCTCAGACAATGTCGAAGAACCCCTCTCTTTCAATCCAAAGAGGACTGAACCGGAAAGGGATTGGGACCAGGTTTTCTTCTGCTTCCAAAAGGAGTTGAATGGACTTGTGATCCGAGGTCAATTTGGGGAGTATTTTGGTGGAGATTAAATTCTTTTTCATCAGTAACGTGCCTTGAACTAGGAACCTGTCCAGGTGGGCAGAAATGTGCTCATCCCCAATTCTTTTGTTGTACCAAGTGTAAAGTTTTCTCCCGGGGTTGAAGTCCAGCAGGTCCCACTGTTGGATGAGGTCTTCAACCAAGGGTAGCATTTGATCCCTGATGCTATTGCCACCTCTCTTTTCTTTTGAATTCAAAGCTATGTTTAAGTCTTCAGCCAAAATGATATTCTTGGGGGAGTGGAGTTCTAAAAAAGCAGAGAGGGAATTCCAACATTCTCTCTTTTCAGCATAGAGAATCGGAACATAAAGATTGAATAGGGCAAGGTTAAATTACTTGTGTGGTGCCTTAGCTCGGTTTAGATCCTGTGCTGGGTCTCACGGAAGTGGTCTTCGGACCAAAAAGTAGCAATTCCACCTGAGGAGCCCTCGAACTTACTGGCTTGCCAGCGTTTTTCTTCCATTTCGACTTACTAATGTCGAGAAGTGTGTGCTCTTCAATTTTAGTCTCTTGGAGCATGAGGATGTCTAAAGGGTCCATTTTTGGAAGGTCTTTGACGGCTTCAATTTTCGATGGGTTCCCCAAGCGTCTGCAATTCCATGAGACTAGACGCATTATTTACCAATGGAGGGGTTGGGGACTCCTCCCTTAGGAGGCCTTGTTCTGGTGTTTCTCCCAATAGACATCTCGATTGTGGGTTGGATTCCTTGTGTTTTTTGCTTTTCTGCCTCTTCTTCCCTATCTTCTTTATGAGATTTCCTTCCAACTCTTTTCGAAGGCCTCTCAAAGGTCTCGTACTTCGAGGAGTAGGAATTGTCCGTTGGCTTCTTTTTTATTATTTCTGGATATGAAGGATGGGAGGGGCAGCCTTGGGATGCTTCGAGGAGGAATGGTTCTTCGTTGTCTTTATCAAAAGAAGAAGGTGTGCTCTGTTCTGTGCTATCCGAGACTGATTCTGGGGGGTCTGTTGGAATATTGTCTTTATCATTAGGGTTTTTGGCCTCTTCCGGAGTGGGAGTGGAGCTCCTCTCCTAGAGAACCTGGCTTGCTGTAGGGATGGTGTTCCCTTTTGTGACCCCTTTTCCACTTGATTTTGTCGAACCTGCTTTCTGGACTAGAGTCCATTGTTCTCCCTTCAATTTCTCACTCTCTTCTTTAGCCTTTTTTTTACAGTGTCTTGCAAAGTGTCCATAGCCATGACAATGCCTGCATTTGAAAGGGAGTTGTCCATAGTCCAACTCCTGAACATGGGACCAGTCAACAACTGTTAGTTTAATGGCTTCTGGTAGCCCTTCTTCCAGGTCTACCTCGACACAAATACGAGCACAGGATTACTGGTCTTTTCTCACAACTTGGTTGATGTATTTCCTGAGGGTATTGCATATGGTTTGGAGGGACTTCTGGTTCCAGCAATGCAGTGGAAGGTGTGGGAGACGCACCCATATTGGGACCGCTGAGGGCACATATTGGGCGGGATCGAAGTCAGGCGACCATTTGTTTAGGTATAAACCTTGCGGTCCCATGAAATATGGACCGTTCCTGAATATGAGGCTTCTGTCCTCTGCATTTTCAAACACAAACACAAATTTAAAATCATTTGCCAACAAAGTAGCTTTTGATACCTTCCTTGATTAAAGGGGTCTAGTTCCTCTGCACCCAATCTTCTACGGCTTTGGTAGATGGCCAGAGGCCTGTAAACTGCCCTCTTTCGGCGAGATTCAGTGTTGATCTGCAGGTTTCTTCCATTGGGAGAGCCACCGAAGGGATGTTGTCCAATTTTTCCACGAATTTCTGCTGCATTGCTGAGGGAGGGCATTTTTTGCATGAAGCCATCAGATTCTTGAAAGCAGTCACCTTCGGTGGTGGTGGAAGGGGATCAGATCCCCCTCTAGAGTCCATGGCGGCTGGGGAAGCCGTGATTAGGTATGTAGAACGCGCATGAGGTCAGGGAAACAACTGAGCACAAAAAAAGATATGATTTATTTTTGGCTATCATACTTGTCCAACAATAAATTCTTTGTAAATGATTTATTATTTTATCAATAATTATTATTTCTAAAAAAGCACCAAAAGTAATGAGGATTTTTTTTTAATGTATGATTTTTCATGACAAAATCCAAACTAATTTTCCAATAGAACAAGTATTTTTTTCATAACCTATATATAAAACTATATATTAAATAAATAAATTATTACTATTCTATATTTATATTTATTATATAAATATATATAAATATAGATTAATAACTTAATCGGACAATATTGTATTTTTTAAATAAAATAATATTTTATTTAAAAATTATATTAAAATAATAATTATTATAATTTTGAAAATTTTGCACATCTTCTTTTGTACTAAATTAATTATTAAATTATCAAAAACATCCTTTTAATATAATAATGTTACAATATTAAACTTTTGTACTAAATTAATAATTAAATTATTAAAAACATCCTTTTAATATAATAATTTTACAATATTAAATAGCATGCTTCATGTTGCATTAAAGAACGTATAATGAGGTATTCTATGGCTTCAAGCTTGAACTCATTTTATATAGTTTCTGCTTTAAAGAGTTAATTAATTGGGTTAGAGGGTTATGGGTTATCTATATAATTTTATAAACAAATCTTTCAAGTAGCACGTCTTAAAAGATTTACTCCCTATGGTTAAGAGGAAATTTTTTCCTTTAATAACAAGAGAGTTTTACCTTGAAAACACTAGATGGTTAGGAATCCACTTGTGAATAGGAGATGGGATGTTGATGGAGATGTGTATCCCCTTCATGATAAGGGGATGGGATGTTTGATGGAGATTTGTACTTGGAGCTTCCTCTCGAAGCCAATTTGTTTTTCCAGGTTACTTGTACAACTATATGCCCATCCTTGCCACAACTTGCTTAATAAAGTAATCATGCTTGGCTTCTTGTGTTGAATCACAACATCAAATCAAAAGTCCCTCTCTCCATTTTGGTTGTTTAAGTCCATTTCCCAATCTTCGAGTGATTTTTCTTCTTCTTTCTCTATTTTATAGTATAAATATTTTGGACTAAAGTAATCATTGCTTGGCTTCTTGTGTTAAATCACAACATCAATTCAAAAGCCCTTCTCCATTTTGGTGGTTTAAGTCCATCTTACACTCTATGTAAGATCTTAGTGTGTATACAGTCTAATCATTGCTTGGCTTTTTTTAAAGAGTATACTGAGTCTAATTTTAGATAGTATATTATAAATTTTGAAGATAAATTTTGGATATATTATTTTTAAAAGAAAATTATTATTTTTTGTTTTAAAAAATTAATATAAAATTTTTGACAAAAAAATGATTATGATATAATATAAGGATTTCAATAAAAACACCATAAAAAAAAATTTGGGGTAATAAATTTATATTATATCAAATGTTTAGAAGAAAGAAAGAAAAAAAGTTTCATCTAAAAGGTATCAAATGCTTAAAACATGGTTACATTTAAGAACTAAAATAGAGAACTAAAATTTTGAAATAAATAGGGTTTCAATTTTTTCTTTGTTTAAGAAGGGGAAAAATTACACATAAAAGGAGAATATTTTCATAGTGAAATTCATCCAAACAATCAAAACAATGTTAGGTCCCTATATTACTAGTGTAGTCCCTTATTTTTATTAGTGTAGCCTCTTTATTGTTATCGTTATGCCCCTGTAACCCCCATATTGTTATTATTGTTCCCTTACATTATTATTGTTAGATCAGCTAGGATTATATTGTGACCCCGTGGACCCCTATATATAGAAGGAGGTTTTGTCATTTGTATCATCCAAGAATTGTTCATTTATGTAATGTATTGGAGGTTTCCCCCTCGAAGTGGTTGATTTCTAAGGCGTTGATCTCTATTCTCTTCTATTTTTGGAGCTGGTTTCATAACATTTGGTATCAGAGCTTTGGATTCTAGGGTTTCGTTGCTCCAAACAAGTCATCGAGGAATTTTCTCTATAAATTTTTTTCTACGAAGGATCAGAAGCTAAAATTTTTACAACGTGAAGCTGAAATCCTGAGGAACGCCGTGCAAAAATTTCAGTTCTTGGTTCACGGACTGTAGTTTCCTTTGTATCAATTTCAAAGTTGAAGGAGGAAATAGTGACACGTGGCACGCCATACAAGTTCGCTCTACTGAACCAGTCCATAATTAGGTCTTTATGGGAGATTGGGGATAACTTTGTCTTGAAGAATCCAAATCAGGTGAGACCTGTGGCAATTGAAAGAAGCTTCAGAGGGCTACTACAGGGCCGAATTTCAGATATTTAAGATTTGAAATCACAGAGATAATTCAGTTTCAATATCGAGATCCTCAAAATCAATAAAAAGGTGTGTATTTTTTCTTCTTCGAATTGCATAAGCCTTGTGTGAAAAATAAGTTTGAATTGATTCCAAGGGAATATTGTAGAATAGATATCAGTATTTGGTTATAAAATGCCTCCTAAAAAGAATTCAACACCCATTAAGCCTTTAGAAGGCTCTATTATGACTCATGAAGACAAAGAATTGCAACATGACATATCAAAATTACAAGACCAAGTGCACCAAATTTCGCTCTCGCAAAGATAAACAAAAAATGAAATGGAAGCTTTGAATAAAGGCGCAGAAGCTAAGATGGATGACATGGAAGTTGGCATGGTATCTAAGATGGATGACATGGAAGTTAGCATGGTATCTAAGATGGATGACATGAAAGACAACATGGAAAACATGAAGAATGATCTAAATGCACACATGGAAGGTTTGAAAAAATTGACACAAAAAATGTTTCCTAATGCCGAAAAGATAGTAGAGGAAACTCATGATGAGAACAAAATAAATGTTAATCGTGATTTCATAAAATCTAATGTTAGATGGAAGAACCACCATATTCCAAAGATGGATATGAGGAAGTTTGATGGCAAGGATCCCGTAACATGGATACTACAGATGGAACAATATTGTGATCTCAATAATGTGCAAAACACACAAAACGTACACATTGAAACTTTACATTTAGAACAAAATAAATTTGTATGGTATCGATGGCTTTGCTCCCGTAAAAAAATTGTCACTTGGTCTATTTTTATGGAGGAAATGATAACACATTATGAGGATACAAAGAGCAACATCTTCTTTAGCTAATTGATAAATCTCAAACAAAAGGGTTTAGTGGCGGAGCACATTGAGGACTTCCAAAAATTGAATATAAGGTAACTGATATTCCAGAGGAACATAGGATTGATGTCTTCATAGGGACTTTAAAGGATAACATCCAACATGAAGTTCGTGTTTGGGAACCTGATTCATTGGAGAAGCTATTCAGGTTGGAAAGAAAAATTGAATGCAAGATTATGGTGACAAGGAAGCCTACCACTCACATCTATAAAGATGGAAGTATTGCTACTCCTAGACTTCCACAACCTACAAGGTTGACACCACAACAATTGGAAGAAAAAATAGCAAAAGGGCTTTGCTATAGTTGTGATAGCAAATTCATTAAAGGTCATAAGTGTGCTGAGAAGAAATTATTTTACATAGATTGTGAAGAGGAGGAAGAAAATGAACAAGAAACTTCAAAAGAAGAGGATATACACCAGGAACCAACCCTAGAAGAAGAAGAAATGATTTTGACCATATCGTGTAATGCATTGGCAGGAATTACCACTCCTCAAACTCTCAAGATAGAAGGACATATCAAGAAGAAAAAGGTAATAGTGTTGATTGATTCAGGTAGCACCCATAATTTTATTCATTGTAAGGTAACCAAGGAATTGAATTGTTTCCTATACCTAGCACCAGAATGTCAAGTGATGGTTGCAAATGGAGGAACTATAAATTGCTCTAGAAAATGCCATAATATCAAGCTAACCATGGGGGAATATGTATTGAATAGTCCAATGCTTTCCATTCCTATGGGAGTTGCTGATGTTGTACTAGGAGTACAATGGTTACAATCTTTGGGGACGGTAGCTTTTAATTTTCAAGAACTTTTCTTGAAATTTTTTTCAGAAGGAAAGGAAGTCGAATTACGGGGTATTGAAGGGAAGCCAGGAAGGATAATAAGCTCTAATGTCATGACAAAGCTTCTAAAGAAAGAACAACGAGGCGTAATTGAACAATTATGCTCACTAGAAGTTCCGACATCAAAATCATCTATTTCTGCAGATCTCCAACAAGTCTTGGACAATCATTCCAAGGTGTTTGAAACTCCGAAAGGACTCCCACCTATTCGTGATCAAGATCATGCTATTCATTTGATTCCAGGAAGTGTTCCTCCAAACATCAGGCCTTATAGATATCCTTACTTCCAAAAGAGCGAAATTGAACGTATGATTGCAGAAATGTTAGAGGCCGGTATAATTCAACCTAGTCAAAGTTCTTTCTCTGCTCCTGTAGTATTGGTACACAAGAAGGATGGATCATGGCGAATGTGTCCGGATTATAGGGAGCTCAATAAGCTCACCATTAAAGATAAATTTCCATTCCTGTGATTGATGAATTATTGGATGAATTACATGGAGCAATTTATTTTACCAAGTTGGATCTTCATTCAGGATATCATCAAATTAGAATGAAGACTGAAGATATTCCAAAAACAGCATTTCGAACTCATGAGGGTCATTATGAATTTTTGGTGATGCCTTTTGGCCTTACCAATGCACCTTCTACATTTCAAGGGTTGATGAATTCCATTTTCAAACCCTTCCTTAGAAAATTTGTGCTAGTATTTTTTGATGACATATTAATCTACAACAGGTCTTGGAAGGATCATGTTCAACATGTTGACAGGGTGCTCAAACTATTGGAGGAGAAACAATTATATGCAAAAACATCCAAATGTTTCTTTGGAGTACAAGAGGTGGAATATCTGGGTCATATTGTATCTCACGAGGGTGTTAAGGTAGACCCTAACAAAATTATATCCATTAAGGAATGGAAAGTCCCCACAACCATAAAGTAGTTGCGAGTATTTCTCAGGTTAACAGGGTATTATCGCAAGTTTGTTAAGAATTATGGGAGAATAGAAAAACCTCTAACAACATTATTGAAGAAAGATGCATTTTCATAGACTCCTGAAGCAACTAAGGCCTTTGAACATCTTAAAGAGAAAATGTGCCTAGCACCGGTCTTAGCTACGTCAGAATTCACAAAAACCTTTATTGTGGAACGTGATGCCTTAGGAAATGGAATTGGTGTTGTGTTAATGCAAGAAGGAAGACCCATTTCTTTTGAAAGTCGTCCAATCAAAGGAAAGTATTTACAGAAAGCTATTTATGAGAAGGAAATGTTGGCAATACAAAATGCACTAAAGAAATGGTGACCTTATCTAATGGGAAGGCACTTCAAGGTAAAAACTGATCATGATAGTCTTAAACACTTTTTGGAACAAAGACTATCTTCAGAAGAGCAGCAAAAATGGGTCACAAAGATGTTGGGTTATGACTTTGAAAACATCTACAAAAAAGCGAAGCTAAATGTTGTTGCAGATGCACTCTCAAGAAAGGATGAAGAGGTGGAAGCACTGATTTGTGCAATTTCTATTATCCAACCAGATTGGATAACTGAAGCAAGAGATGGATGTAAGAAGGACGAATAAGTGTGGACACTCATTCAAAAGTTGAAGCAAGATCTTAGTACATCTGATACATTTAGTTGGAAAAATGATTCCTTATGGTACAAAGATCACTTATATCTTTGTAAGAATTCCAAAATAAAACAAAAGATTCTTTTGGAATTGCACACTTCTCCTTTAGGAGGACAGTAAGGAATTTTAAAAACTTACCACAGGGTGAAGAAAGAGTTTTTTGGGATGGCCTTAAATCTGATATTCAAAAGTTTGTGGCAGAATGTTTGGTTTGACAACAAAATAAAGTTGATACAATTAAGACCCCGGGTCTTCTACAACCTTCGAGTTCAAACAATATTTCCAGAACTTGATGAGGAAGGAAAAATCATATTGGAACCTGAAATAGTCATGGAAACAAGAACTCGACAGCTACGAAATCGATCAATTTCAGAGTATCTCATCAAGTGGAAGAACTTACCCACTGAAGATTCTACATGGAGGATGGGAATTTTATACAGAAGCATCCAGAGCTACTCAAGTGTTGAGGAGAACACTTTTTTGAAGGAGAGGGGCATGTTAGGTCCCCATATTACTAATGTAGTCCCTTATTTTTATTAATGTAGCCCCCTTATTGTTATTGTTGTGCCCGTGTAACCCCTATATTGTTATTACTGTTCCCTTACATTATTTTTGTTAGGTTGGCTAGGATTATATTGTGACCCCATGGACCCATATATATAGAAGGAGGTTTTTTCATTTGTATCATCCAAGAATTGTTCATTTATGTAATGTATTGGAGGTTTCCCCCTCGAAGTGGTTGATTTCTAAGGCGTTGATCTCTCTTCTCTTCTATTTTTAGAGCTGGGTTCATAACAAACAATGAATAAAGTAGTAACATTATCACCTTAGAGTTCTAGTAGAAAACCCAAAAAATTAAATTAATAGGGTAGGGCTTGATATAAATGAAAAAATATTGCGATGGTATTTCATCCAATAGATATCAATTATCTAAAGAACAAACAAAGATCCTATATTAGGGATTCATCACAACTTATACTTTTACAAGAATTCCCCACATCCAAATCTTGCAGAGAAGTAATGTATCTAGTAAAATCCATTTACTACAATTTAGGATTGTAAATTTTGTTATGGTTGTACGTCACGTAGGTGATTTTACTCTATAAATATCGAACATTGCATGCATAATTCCATTTAGATATTCTACAAGAATATTTTGAATTTTGGCATGAGTCAATGTACATGGGTTGCTTGGATTAAAATTGACTGTATAAGATAAGAATGGTGTTTCTTGTTGTAAACATGTTGCCCTTTAAAAATGTTCCTTGAAATTTTCAAATGGTGCATAGATCTAAGTGGCATCATCAAAAGCAAGGCACGAAAGGTCGGTAGATAAAAAATTCACTATCATTGAATGTAAAGTTATTGGATAACCTGCACACAAGATCAATGCAAAGAAGAAACAACAATTTCCAAGCTTGAGATCAAAGAGAATGAAGCGATAATGGATGAATTTGATTTGCTTCAAATAATTAATGAATTACATATAATGATACTCTCCATAAGAATTAATGTGCACTAGGTTGGGCTTCTCATACATGCACATTGACAAACACTAGTTAACAACCCCTATCACTAGTAAATAACCCCTTAGTCTCAGTTAACTAGCTATGCAATGGACATAGTCCTCAGTTAACTCATCATGCACACGTGAAGAACTCATGCATAACAAGCCTTAGTTAAGTAGTCATGCATAAATGAATAACTCATGCATACATAACCATGCATGAGTGGAGTGATGAGTTATTGGTGCATACAGAATAGTTACGCACATTCATGCATGCATAACCATGCATGAATGGAGTGATGAGTTAGTGGTGCATGCAAAACTATGCTCCACTTGCCTAATTTAAGTGCAGCTGATGCATAACTCAAGGAGAAGTTTGCACTTGTTTAGGATGAGAATATTCTAACCTAAGGAGGAATACCTAAGACCAAGTGTGCACTTTAGCCATGAACTAAAGAACTTAGGAAAATGTGCACTAGTTAAAAATGCATGTACATTGTACGCTAATACCCTCCTGAGCGTCAAAGCACAACTAAGGTATGTGCAATAAATGGGTCCTAAAAATATGTAGCCCTTATTTTTATGAAAAACAACTATGAAAAAAAATAAAATATGAGGTAAAGAGGGAAAAATTACTGGGAAGAACCCCCCCTCACTATGCAAATATGTCCTTCACCCCCAAGAGATCTCGCAAAGCTGCAATTTTTTGCTTGGTGAATATTTTTGTGAATATGTCTGTAACCTTTTTTTTTTTTCCATAGAAAAAATAGTAATTTATATTAATGAAAGTAAAATTACATTTTGTAGACACACATAGTGTGTATCCATATAAGATCAGTCAGAACATGATGAGAGCAAAAAGTGAACTGAAAAAAGTACATGGAGGTCTATAAAAATGTCAAGGAGCCTTAGAAAAAAAAACAGGTAATAGCATAAAAGAGCATGAAGAATATAAGGCTGACTAATTGCAATTAATTTCTCTTTTGCCTTTCTGCCTTTGCACTTTCTTCCAACCATTTGAACTTGGATCAATTAATACCAAAGCCCATGCTTGTCCCACTTGAGGGACTTCTTTAACTAAATCAAATCTATCTTTAACATGAGCTCTTTTTGAGCCCCCGGTTCCATCCAGTGTCAAAGAGTCCACGAGCTCATTTTCTTCTTGTTGTACATTGTCAGAGACCGATTGTACCGCAACGTCCCCATCTTGTACAACTCCCTCAAGGGTTATGTCATTCATTTATTCTTAATTAAGATGTATTTCATTATTTTCATATTCCTCGTCCTCATATGGGTATTTTTATGTAAACTGCCACCCTCTCGGTGTATTCAATTGCCTTTTCTTCTTCTTGGGGTTCATTCTTGGTCGAGGGAATGCATGCTGTAAATGCCAATGATGTTTGAAAACATATCCAACATCTAAATGTCGTGTTTTCATAGTCAAGAAATTGTTACCATTGAAAGTTTTGGTGTTTCAGATTTATGTGGTACAAAATTCCTTTGCTAAGATCAATTCAACACATATCTTAGCATAAATGTAGATACCATATTTTGTTCTTTCCAAATCCACTTTTTGAAATTTACACAATGTGTTTCCTATATATTCAAGCACTTTGTGATGCCAGAATGGTAGAGGGAGATTTGGGAGTCTCACCCAAACCAACATGGTAGATACCACTATAGTGTTGGCATCAAAATCAAGGAACCAAGGCATGATAAGAACCCTAACCCCACGCCAAATCCAATGCCCTGCATTTAGAGCATAATCCAAATCCTTTTGTGTTTCAAATTGCACTATGAAAAAACCTTTTGAGCTCAAGTAAATTTCAAAATTTGGGGTCTAAGTGGAGATAATCCAATGAATGAGAGTTTCTTATTTAGGCCAAAAACCATTAAATCTATAGATGATTTATTTTTATTGTAAAACAATGAAAAGGGAGTTTACTTTAGGAATATTAAATTCCATCGAAGGGACTTTTTCGAGTTGTTCCACAATATAAGGGACTGGATAAATTTGAGTTTGATCTGTTGGGGTTGTAGTCTTCCTTTGGGTTGGTTGTATGAACAAAGGTTCTCCCATGTGATACATCTCTGAAACGCACAAAGGAACCATTTGAAGCTCTATCTTCATTTTCTCCCCCACACATCCTGAAGTTTAGAATGATAGTAGAATTTTTAACAATAAATTGGTCTTTCAGTTTCATGGAATCTTGCATAATATTTCTTGCAAATTGCAGGCTTTGGGAAAAAATAGACTGGCCCCATCTTTTATGAATCATCAATCTTACAAAAGAAATAATATATGTTTCTTTGACCCAAAAAAATTATGTCTTTTGCTGGTGTTTTCTTTATAAAGATTTGGAAATAGTAATTCGAATTCTTCCGTGTCAACAAGATTTGAGTCTCAAATCAAGGCAATGAAAGAGGATCCTCGAGACAAGATACTTCCAGAGGGTGCACAAAAATAGAGTCACCCCTACTAGTGGCAATCAAAACAAAGCAAAACGAATAATATGAAAGAATGGGAACGAGGGTTGGAAAAGTCCCATTTTATAGATCACCCATAGATTTGGAAGAAATCACCACCTATTACTATCATTCAACATAGAAAATAATGGTGCAAGAAGATAGGGTGGGACTAATGTCAGCTTAATAAGGAAATGTCAA
Source organism: Pinus albicaulis (assembly GCA_034641835.2). Classification (NCBI taxonomy): domain Eukaryota; kingdom Viridiplantae; phylum Streptophyta; class Pinopsida; order Pinales; family Pinaceae; genus Pinus; species Pinus albicaulis. The sequence continues at coordinate 1,691,252,091 of CM076580.1, forward strand.
AACATAATCCACTTTCAAACAAACTCAAAGGATAAATGAGCCATATAGCTAGTGGTAGAGTCAACCACTATCAATCGTGCCATCGATTGAAACCAGGATCCACCCATATGAAACCCATGCATCCCTATTGTATCCCTTCACATAAGTAGTGATATAGAGGCAAGGTCAACAAATGTAAAAAATGGGCTCCCACAGACCTTGACCACTGTTATCACATTTTTTAGTGTATAATTTTTTAAAGCACTCGCAACAGGATTGTCAACGCGAATTTGTAATAAACAAGTTTAAAACGTTGACAACGAGAGTGTCAACGTTATTTTATTTTTGAAAATTTTAAAAATACAATGACATTCAGGGTATCAATGCCAAAAGGAATTTTTATTTTTTTTATATGTCCAAAGAAATGCGGTGATAAAGCATACTTCAGCAAATGAACAATCATCTATCAAATGAGCGCTGACTAAGCAGATGTCAACAAAAAACTCAATTTTACTCTGTTTTTCCTGTAAAATGCAGTAACTTTGGGCGCAGTTTACAAGCATATGGAAATGAATTTTCAAAATCTGAAAGAGGTTTTTATCGAAAACAGACCCATTAAAAAAAGCCTCTCTCAGTTTTTGTATATGTTTCACAGTTTGAGAGATTCAAAGGGATCACTGGATCCTATTTTTTAGGAATTCGCAAGGGAAAATCTCATGGACAGTTGTTGAATTGGATGTCACCTCATCAAATTCCACTTGGTGATCCTTATCTCCAGCCATGACTCCAACAACAACATGATCTTTAGATGCATATAGGAATATGAATTTTTATATATGCATGTATTTGATAAAGTATGTTATTATTTTTAGATTTTGTAATTAAGTTTTGCTAGGAAAAGGTTGTAAGTTATGTTATGTTCTATAAAGACAGTTTCTATAAAATGAAACAGGGTTGTAAAAACTTTCAAAGGGATAATTTTCCGTGTGTGGTTTTAAATATCAATATATTTCTATATGCAGTTAGATATTTATTAATTCTATACTCTGTCTCCACATCTTTATGGTAATTTTATCTAGGAAGTCATATCCTTTCTTGCCTCTGTCCGAGTTGTTTATATATACTGATGTTAGAATTTTCTTCACTAGACTCCATGCCCAATGGTCCCTACCCTTTCGTTTTACATCCATCTCACTTGTTACCAATTAAAATAGGTCATTGAGCTTAACAACCTACTGTTAAGGTGACAATGAGTGGTAGAGTTCAAGGAGATATCCCTCTCCAGGTTGAAGGGTCCAACTTTCAATCCAAAGTGGTTTTTGGTTACCTTAGAGTTTTTATCGCAGCTAAGGTTTTATCTAAGTGATAACACTTTTGCGTCGTTGCCGGGGAATGAAGGATACATTCTCTCTGATTTTTGTTGTTGTTGTTGTTTAGATCATATCTCTGACAGAAAATAGATATTTGGACTTCAGTTTTGAATGCATGATTTTGCTCTGGCAACTCCATTTTCAAAGGAATCTAGAGGTTCAGAAAATTCATGGCGACTCCACTATTAAAAGTATCTCTAGCTCAAAGAATTCATTGATGACTCCACTGCACTAATGAAGGACTTAGATGTTGCTACAATTATTTCAAGTTATGGATATTTGGATTTTCCAAAAACTCATGGTTTCCCTAATCCTTTACCCAAGGATCCAAATTTCGATACCAGCTCCATGTTTTCCCAAAGCACCATCGAAACCCATGGTCCAAAGACCCTCCTCATCATCGGGAAGCTGAATTTTTGTGGGTTGATCTGTCTTTTCTTTTTGACCTGCTATATCAACCTGTTCTTTACCTTTCTTTGATTCAACTCATCTTTGCTATGATTCTACTGAATTTTTCTTTGAAGTGCTTTGCTACAAGCTTTCGGAATTCTAATTTCTGTTTTATGTATTCAAGACCGCTTGGACACTATTTGACAATTTTGAAATTTCTTCACCTTCTACAAGATGACTATCTAAATCATCAGTACTATGATCATTATATAATATGAAGGACTCAAAGTCAGTATGTACAAAGTGAATTGGGTGATTCTTAGGTTTACCTTTGCTAGTGATCATGTATTTCATTTTCACTTCTCGGTATAGCTTCCTAAGTTGATCAAATTGTAGGGTGTGTGTTATATTATTTCCACGACTAGTCGCACAAGCGAGGGGGTGGAAGCCCCTTGTCTAGGGGTTTGCAGAGGGCAGATAGCCCCTTATGCGGGGTTTGGGGCAACGCCCCGGGAATTTTTTTTTTGGACCCTATTTTAGGTGAGCGGACCCGCCTATGGTTATGTGCATGGGTTTTCACATGGTTTTGGGGCATGATGGTTTTCGTTCCCTGGTATTTTGTAGATCCGGTCAAGGGAACTACGGTTATGTTCTAATCCAGGGTTAATGGATTGGGGTTTATGAATGCTTCGACATGTATATATATGTGTTGTAACATGAAAAGGAATATAATGAAAAATCAAGTTGTTTTTCCCGATTTAGGATCGAGGGGAAAAATCTCTGTGTATATTTGTTTTATGTTTTACGCTCTCGCTATTATTTATTTTATGCTTTTAAGAATTTTTTTGCAGATAATTTCTGTATAGGGTTAAAACCTACACAAATACCAGAATTGTTGCATATTAAAAATCAAGTTGTAGAGTACTCCTTAATTTGGCTCCCCAAGACCGTGAAAGAAACATGCCATACCCTGGAGGTATGTCAGCAACTACAAAATCCATCAACACATTTTTGGTTGGAATCTGGTCCAAAGAGACAACTAAGTCTTTGATAAGACCAAGGCATTAGACTCTACCAGAATAAAAAAATAGAGGTCATGATAGGGTCGGGTTATGTCCATCCCCAACTTATCCATAATAGCCTTTGACATTAAATTATGTGAGGCCCCGAAATCCAACATGGCATTATGGAGAATATAATCACGAATCCTCAAGCTGAGATAAAAGGGAGGGACTTCACTATATTCAAGATTTCCATCTATAGCTGGACCAACGAGAAGTTCGAGATGGTCATCACTGACATTGACCATGTTTGACATGTGATCTATTTTCAACATCTTGGAAATTTGAGATTTATATCTATCATTATTTACAATATCGATGAGGGGAATAGACACCTTTAAATTAGAAATTTCACTCTCTAAGCTAAACAAGTTAGATTGTTTCTCTACCTCTTTTACAATTGTATCCCACTTTTCAGGCTGCTCTTTTGCTAGAGATTCTTTCCTTTGCACTTCCTTATCCTTCTTTGATGTAATTTTTGTTGTTAAGATAAATCCCCTTTGTGTATAGAGGCGATCTCTCTAGCCCTAGAGTGGGTCTAGCAACACGATATTCTTTCTAACATAAGCTTTCTTAACTAATGGTTACAATGCAATGAGGAAAGAGACATAAATGCCTTTTTCCAATCGATATCCTTGGATCCATTTATGGAGACCTCAATCCACGATCCTTGTAGGCCTGCTTCCTGCTACTGATGGCATGTGAATACCTGCGGATGATCGGGAGACAACAACAAACGTGATACAATATATAATAAATGTAAACACTAGCTATCTAGCAGATCAAGGAGTACCATAATATTTTCATAATCATGTAGACAAATATAGAAAGCAAACATCGGATGTTATTATTGATAAATTACAAAAGGATAGCTTACAACCAGGCCTTGATGTTGGAGGCATCCTTAAATGAAAATTTGAGTCCTCCACCTAGCTCAAAATCATTCTTTCTCCTGTGCACTTAGGCTTAATCATGATGCAAGCATAGAAAGGGATGATATTTTAGACGAGTCTAACAATGATCAACCAAGATCTAAACATGGGGGAATGAGGGATGTGGATTTATAGCAAGGAGAAGGAGGTTGGGATCCCGTGAAAGGAGGAGAAAGGCCCACTTTCTAAGGGATGATCCCCCATGGATGAGATCAAGGCTCTAAAATGAGAGAGCTTGACCTCATTATCTCTGTTCAAAAAACAACTTGTCGCCCCTGAGCTTCTAGAGGTCGAAGCTTCTCCTCCATTTGAAGAAGTACTGCCAAAAAGGGGATCAACACAGTTTTACAAGAAATTAGGGCACTGATAGTGCTGGGTCAGAACTGGGATAAGGACATTAGCGTGGTCATGGCACCAGGAAGGGCGCTGACCCAGGAAACTAGGAATTTCGACCAAGTTTCTTCAATGATCTTTCAAGGAAGTCTTCATTAGATATTCAAGGGGATATGTTATCATATTTCTTGATGACGGAAACATTGCACATGATTCGTCATGTGGCATTTTAGGATCAGGGATGGAAAAATGAGCATGGTGACAAATTACTATGTAACTAATTCCCCCTAAAGCATGAAGGCAGAACAAGGAGTGCTGACTGAAATGCTTTATGAACCAACACAAAGAACGCATACCACCTTCTAAGATCCTACCAAATAAAAAATTTACAATAGAAATCATAGAAAATATATCATATAAATGGATCTGCAGTATGGACTTAGCCATCCGTATAGATAGGATCATGTATACAATCATGAATACTCAATAACTCCACACAACTTGGACCAAAAATTAGATGTGACCCAGGGTCTTCACCGTGATCTCAATCAACCCAATGTATGAATCTAGCCATGTGAATAAATGTGTTGTTTTCAAACATGGTAGAAAACAACTAATTATCGGCCAATGATGAAAACCGTTAACATGCACGAAAGAGACCACCAATAATGACGATGGACCTCAAGGTACAACAACACAATCTACAAGTGTGAATAGATGGTTGAAGTTGAACATTTGCAGAATCATTCGATCAAGTATAACAACACTACTACTCCATTAAACATATGAACAAAGAGATACAATTCTTATTCTTTTTATATATAGCTAGTTATCTTTGTTCCTATACCCAGTGATCTTCATGTAGTGTGAGGTTCTAACAAATCTTAGTATGAGGTTATCAATCTGTTATAGTTATTGGAGGTTAGAGGTTATAGGTCATCTTTTAGAGATTCATTGAGTAAGTATGAGGAGTTAGTTATAGATCCTAACAAATATCTTAAGATTATAGGAGTGATCCGGGATTGTATCAGAGGAGGTCAGTATGCAGAAGGTGTTTGAAAAAAAAGGACTTCTCTTGAAAATATTGGCAAAATTAATCCGGAGTGTGGAAGCATTTGAATCAAATAGGATTAGAGGTCATGTTGAAAAAATTTGTAATCAGATAAGAGGAAAACAGATTTCCAAAACCCATGGAGGCAAATTGACAAATGTAGGATGTCCCCAACCTGACACGAATTGCAGATGAGTGTCATGTTCACAACTGCCCAAAATAAACACAGGATGTTCACTTTCAATTTTCCCTCGTTATTGCTAATGAATACCTATTTTCTTTTTATAGCCAGCATGAAGAGGATAACATATGTTGAGCATGTAAGTTCATTCTTCGAATGAATCCTTCCTAGTAAGTTTAATGAGCCCTGGGAAGGAGGAAATCAGTCTCGTCATGGTGACAAGTCTTTCATCGTTTAATCTTTAACAAGTCCAATGAAAGGTAAACTTGGTAAATTTTCATGTTTAGGGAGTTCGAAAAGAAACAAAAAGAAAACTCCATCATGTCCCTTTTCGAAAGTCATCCCTCGAATCCGAAAAGGTAGAAAACTATGTCTGAGAGAACCTCTTGACCATGTTCGATCAAGGTATTCCTTTTCCATAAATAGTAAATCTCAGCCCGAAAAAGGGGTAAACGTATATTGAGATCACGTCAATTCATTCACTTTAACGAGTTCAAAATGACAAGTACTTGACAATATTTTCATTTTTGGAGAGTCAGAAAAGAGTTGAAAGTTGACTCCAAGGGGGTTCCTTTTTTGTAAACATTTAACGAGCCTGAAAAAGAGATAAAATTCAATTCGTTTGCATTGGAAACGATCATTAGTAGTGTGAAAGTCCTATACTGCACATAAACAACAAACATCACGAATATCGAGGAAAAATATTAACATATGGGCAATATTTTTAAAAATATATATAATAGACCAAAAAACAAAATAATTTTCACCTTTCAATTTTTAGAAGATCATTTTGTCCATTTTCCCTCTGAATTTCAAATTAGCGGTGCGGTCGATCCGAGACACCATTTGTTGATCCGTTTGTGCCAGGTAAGAGCTCTAAACCTCCTTTTCATTTTCATTCAATTAATTTAGAATTTAGTTTCTATAATTAGGGAGTTTAAGGGAGAGTTTTCAAAGTTTAAAATCGCCTACGACCAGAGCAATTTTGAGCTATCCAGGTCGCTCTCAGCTTGTTAGGGCAGCGCGACACCAACGCCGAATCATTTCGGACAGATACACTAGCTGTGAGGAATATTTTAAATTGAGAAAATCTCCTAAATCCACCGTTAAATTCTAAAAATTCCTCCATGAATGCTTTTAAAAGACCAATTGGACATGTTTTGCAGGTTCTTTTAGAGAAGATGTCGGTTGAATGGAAAGAACGAGGCCATGAGGTGGAAGACCACCAAGCCTTGTAGGACCAATATTGCATCAATGCTTTGCGCAATTGTAGATTATTGAAATTATTTCAAACATCCAGCTTGAGAGCTCAACTGGAGCTTCTCGAGTATTTTATCAGTATCTGGGATGTGGACCAACAATTGTTCATCATCGAGGACCAAGAACTCGAGCTAGATGTCATGGAAATCTATTTTATCACCAGATTATCCATACAAGGGGAGAGAATCCAGCTCTCCAAGGCTCTCCTAGGGAGTGATAACATGAGCATGCTCATCTAGAGATACTGTCCTGGGGCTCGAAAGATAGAGAGTGGAAGGTAGAGATATCTTCCATCAGAGTGCTCCACCTGCGCACGATACTACATTGTATCACCAGAGTGGTAGGAGCCCAGGCATTGCATGAGGCAACACAATCACATTTCAAGTATGTGGTGGATTGCTTAGCACCAACGATGTTCAACAAGTGCGAGGGGTTGCTGGCTAACATAAAGAGCTAGCTAATCAAGTGCAAGACAGGGAGACTAAAACAATTCAAGTATGGGTGAATTCTGGTGACCTTATTTCTAGAGAGAGTACCCCTATTCCAGTATCATTGGTTAGAGATCCATGATCCTACCTCGAGGGATTCGAGGCTGATGCGATGGTGTGACATAATTCCCTGAAAGGGAGGGGGGAAACAGATGCATTTCCCCACAACCTTCTTCAATTGGTTGCGATGCTAGCTAATCGTAGTCGAGGACTACGCCTATGCCGACATCGACTTCAAAGCAGATCCAGATCTTCCAATCCCACCAGACACACAGTGGATCGATGCAGGTAAAAAATGTATTTTAGACATTTTTTACTTTTTTTAGATGTTTTTGATATATGTTCTGACACATAAACTTATGATTTGTTTACAACTATGGATCCATAGAAACCTCTTGGCATGTCACTAATTTCATGGCGGGTAGCCCATCCAGTAGAGGATGCTCCTTATGAGGAGGGAGTATACACATTAGCAGAGCTGGAGTGGAACCTACTTGGCATCACGCGAGGCATTCCAGAGTATCCCACATTTGATGAGATCCCACTACGCTTTCAGTGACACACTGTCGGAGTTCCGGGAAGATTGCGTTGATTACTCTAGCAAGTAATTTGAGAAATTACATGCTACCATGAGCACCATGTGGGCAGATAGTAGTCCTATTTATACATTTTTGTACTAATGTAGGCTCAAAGAGCCATTTTTGTAATATAACACATATTTTTTGAGCTTTTGGATGTAACACACTTACAAATCGATATATATATATATATATATATATATATATATATATATATATATATATATATATATATATATATATATATATATACATATACATATACATATACATATACATATACATATACATATACATATACATATACATATACATATACATATACATATAGATATATATATATATATATATATATATATATATATATATATATATATATACACACACACACACACACACACACATGCATGTTTTTATGGCTACTTGTGTATCATAATGATGCCTTGATTTACATATTGTGCAAATTTATATCTAATACATGGTTTGCTAATGAATATGTTAATGTATTTAAATGCCTTGGAATGTGTTGATATGTGATAAAATCAAAATGTCTTTCCAATAATCTAATACATTTGCTAATGAATCTGTTAATGTATTTAAATGCCTTGGAATGTGTTGATATGTGATAAAATCAAAATGTCTTTCCAATAATCTAATACATAAATACATATGCAAAATTTGAGGATTGCGCATAGAATAACACCCATTCAATTGTAACACAACGAGCTGTGAGTCCAACTTAACAACCAAATATGTTATCCCAAGATAAATGGCATCCGATAATAGTTCGATCACCACACTATACTTGACAACATTGTTAGTTGTTCGAACCAACCAAATGACTTGTAAATTAATCAACTCGCCATTAGGAGCAAAGAGTGCCCATGCTACGGAAGATAGGTTCTATGTGCTACTGCAAGCATCATCAACAAAACCAACGTAGTGATCCGAAGACATCTGAAAACCAAGTGAAACACAAGGTAAGCAGAGGAAACATGTCTGCAAGGCAAACAATCACACCAAAAATCAACTCAAAGCACACTAATGAATAAAACACTAATGTACACATTTATCACACTTAAGATTAAGCATTATATTTCCTCAGATAGAGCCCGTTTCGGGGCTCAGACAAAGGATTTCATTCATCATCATCTAACTCATAGGCTCCATGTTCCAAAACACGTTGAATAATATAGGGCCCATGCCACATAGGCTCGAGATTTCCAACTCCCAACTTATCATGGCCTTGTTCATAAAGCAGGACCAAGTCACCTTAAGAGAAAATGCGAGGTGTGAAATATTTTTCATATTGCACCTTAACTCGTCATTTCTGCGCTTCAATAACTAAAGCATCAAGCCTTCTAGTCTCGTAGAGATGCTCGAGGTACAAAAATCGTTCCTCTTCTGGCGAAGTACCAGGAAGGAATTCGATAGCCAGCTTTAGGGAAGGAATCTCACACTCGATTGGGAGAGTGGCCTCTAGACCATACACCAATTGGAATGGTGTGAATCCTGTAGCAGTCTTAACGGAGGTTTGGTATGCCCACAGAGCAGAGAAAAGCATGAGGTGCTAGTATCTCTTGTGCTTCCGAATGGTGGGTTGAAGCATGGTCACCAAGACTTTGTTGATAGCTTCAACTTGATATTTAGGGGTGGAGTTATCATGACGTAACCCCAACTGAGTAGAGATATTTTTCATCATATGATTACGAAAATGAGTGCCATGATCAGTGACAATCTCTTCTGGGACACCGAAATGAGCTATGACATGATTGAATAATAATTGCACCGTAGTGAGACCTTCATTATCATATGTAGGCATCACCTTGGCCCATTTAGTGAAATAGTCAATGACAACGATGATATAGCCATGCCCCTCGGGCGAGCGAGGGTTAGAGGTCATAAAATCAATGCCCATTTCGCAAAAGGATCGATGGTCACAACTGGGTGCAAGGGGGAGGGTGGTGCCTTCTCTTTTCGAGAGTAAATATGGCAATCATGGCATTTTCGGACTGCAGTGATGCAAGCTTTAAAAATAGACGGCCATAAATAACCTGCACGAAGAATATTTTGAGCGGTAGTGTAACTAGACATGTGAGCACGAAAAACCCTAGAGTGGAATTCATTCAAAGCTTCCTCAGCTTCCTTGAGGGTCAGACAACAACGGAGGACAGAGTCAACACCAATGCGATAGAGTGTGCCCCCAACGATGCGATATGGTTGGGACTGATAGCGAATCCGTCTTCGCTTAGAGTGCGATATATCTGGCTGATAAGTCTGGGTTTGGAGATATATGATGATGTCTCTATACCATGGATCACGAGTACTAATGAGAAAGAGAGTCTCATCAGGGATGGACTCATCGATAGGAGTGAGATCATCCATGGTAGGAAGATCACAGATCAACTCGACAAAGACCAACGATTTCTTCGGCTCAGGAGCAGTGAATTCCATGTCAAACTCTTAAAGGATAACAATCCATTTTTAGTACTTTCTGCCAAGTAACTGACGTGTCAGAATGTAAGTCATGGGGTTGCAATCAGAAATCACTAGGGTTTTGCACAAGAGAATGTAGTGACGGAAACATTGAATGGCATGAACAACAGCCAATGCAAGTTTCTCTACATGAGCATACCGGGTCTCAGTATCGAAGATATTATGACTCAAGTAGTATACTACATGTTCTTGACCATCGTCATCGTCCTGATCCAACACCATGCTAATAATGATGTCGACGACGACCAAATACAAGAAATAGTCGTTGTGATAATTGCTGGGATGCAACAATGAAGCTATGATGAGGGCTCACTTTACTGCATCAAAATAGCTCTGAGAAATTTCATCCCATAAGAGCGAAATTCCCTTTTTCAACAAGCGCATAAAGCCTTTGGCAAGCTCAACGTAATTCAGTACGAATCGATGGAGGAAATTAGCTTTCCCCTGCAAAATTTGTAGTTGATGAATGGAAGAAGGAAGGGGCAAGTTGACGATTGCATCGAATTTCAAAGGATCGATTCAAATGCCTTCTTTGGACACCACGAAGCCTAGGATCTGGCCGCATTCGACACATAAGACACACTTATGAGGATTCAGCCTGATATTATAGTGTTGATAGCATAGGAATATATCTCTAAGGTGCTCCGGTGATCTCAACGTTTCGCGAAATGAGTAGGAAGGTCGTCGAGGTATGGATAAACTATGTGCTTGATGTCATGGAATTCATGAGACATAGCTTGCTAGAAGGTTGCTCCGGCATTCTTTAGGTTGAAAGGGAGCTTCTTATAGGCGAAAGTCCTGCATGGACAGATAAAAGCAGTTTTGCGTTGATCAACATGAGTGATGTTAATCTGGTTGTAGCCAGAGAAACCATCCATGAAGGAAAATATCTCACTCCCAACACATTCATCAATGGTCTGATGGATAAACAGAGCGGGGTAATTGTCCTTAGGACAAGCATGATTGATATCACGGTAATCAACACAAACCCTAAAGGTACCTTGCTTCTTATTCACAGGAACAATATTGGAGACCCAATCTGTTAAGGGTATGGGGTAGATAAAACTAGATTTAAGAAGTTTTTCAACTTCACCCTTTATAGTCACAGCCTTTCTTGGGTGCATAGGATGAAGCCGTTGGAAAACATGCTTCGACTCTGGATAGGTGGGAATTTCATGCACCACGATACTTGGATCAATGCGGAGCATTTCTTCATAGGACCACACAAACACATCGCAAAACTCTTGAAAAAGTTCCTTATAGATCTTGATCTCATTGGGAGAACAAGACACACCGATATGCACATTATCGATAATCCCCGGTTTAACAGAGACGTCGATCGGAATGGTTAGAGTGATATTTTCCATGTTTCCCCCGGAAAACACTTCATGAATCAAAGTCAGATTCTAAAGTGGGTCAGTCAGTACCAGCAAAGCATGGGATCTTAGACAGATGGAGATGTCACCTAGAATTGGGATAAATGAGGAATGATGATGTCCATCATCCCATGGCGTTTCTTCGAGAGACATGACCTCCAAGAGAGTCCCAAGAAACAAACCAGGGATACTGCATATAAGTGTCTAGGGATGAAACCAAATGAGTATTGGTCTCGGATGCACCCTCAGAAGTTGTGAGAATATCTTAATACATCTGCTCAGCTGGTCTAAGAGGCATAGCGTCACCAAAACTCTCGATCTGGTCAGGATTGGGAACAATTTACAGATCGTGACCAGATGAAATCATATTGACGGAGGAGATATTTGGAGGTAAAAGCGAAAAACTCTCATAAGAGAAGAGTCTTTGAACAAACCCAGCCCAATGTTCTCATAAGGAGTAGAAACCTTCCCAACATATGGAATGTTTCCTGGTAAAGACTTAGAGGGGAAGAAATCCAACTGATCCACAATCACTATCTTCCCTTTATGAGGGAAATGGAGGAGATGGAAGAGGGTGGAGGCCACACAAACCATAGTTTTTTTCCAACTACGTCCAAGAAGGAGATTATAGTTCAAGTTGGCGTCTACCATTTAAACTTCCATGTTTACCATTTTCCCTTCCAATAGGATGGGAAATTCCTTGAGAATGCCATACGACTGAGAACCTCGACCATCTAAAGCTTCTAAGGTATTCGAGGACTGACTCAATGGGGGAGAGCCGATGGCTTTCTAGCATGCAACAGACATGACGCAGGTCGAAGCGCCTTCATCAATGACAATCTGATGAATAGTCTTTCCCATAATGGTAACTTGAATCATAAAATATACCTGAGATGGGAGGCAAGGAACGAAATTCTCAAGATAAAAAATAACCAAATTAGAATCTTATGGATCAATCCCTCCAGGTAGTGACTAGTGTGCCTTTTGTTGTGATGGGCACGACCGAAGGACCTCCAAAGCGGACATCGTCGAAGGCGCTTGAGCTAGTTCTTCTACAATATTGTAGTTTTGTGTTGCTCTCGCATTATAATTGTAAGACGATTTCTGATGAATACCTTTTGGGGGTGGTCAGATGATGGAGTCACTACTCGGTCTCTCGATCTGGAGAGGACCAAAGGTAGGAGGCGTGTAAGAGGAAGAGTGATTTGGGACTTCTTGTTAGTATGAATCTTTCGTCGTAAAAGATCACTTTAGCTACGCATAAAAAATAGCCCTAACATCGATTATGGCTGCCAAATATCTCCAAATCTGCAATTAGGTGATCTAAATAATGCTGCACAAATCTAGATCTAAGCATAAAAGATATTAAGCAGATAAAGTAAAATGTGGCTCCCTGTATCCAATAGACAAGACAAGAACAATGTATTTGAAAGAATTTTTATATTATATTGAAAAGGGGCACCTGAGAGGAAAACAAGAAGGTGTTTTCCAGTTCTCCTCAATGGGATGGGTTCTTGGAAGTCCTCAGCATTTTAGATCTAGAATCTCTCTTGTTGGTGTGGAAAACCTAGACAAACATAGAACTCAAAGGGAGATCACAAGGCAAAAATGGAGAATGTGACCAAGTATAGATCCAGAGTGATCTAATGCAATGGAGGTGACTAATGAATGGGGAAACCCTTCTATTTATAACAAAATATTGGGGTGTTCTAGAACTCGGTGCATGAATAAAATATTATTAATCAAATTCTAGAATCACCTTTTAGGAATATTTTATTATATTTGTTGGAGGGAAAAGGTCTTTTGACTTGGGTCAATTCCTTTATTTATAAACAATAAATAAATAAATGATTTATTTATTATTTTAGGGAGATGGTGGGGATATAATTAAATAAATAATTATTTATTTAATTATTTAAAAATGATTTAGTCAAATTTAACTACGAATATTATTTAAATAATGATTTAAATAACTTATTCCTATGAAATAATTAAATAAATAATGATTTATTTAATTAATTTCGTTGTTTTGGGTTAAATATGACCAGGGAATATAGACAAATGTTATTTTATATGGTGAAAACAATTTTACTTAGGGTAAAATTGGTCTTACATGGTGTAATTGGGTTCATCTAATGATAATAGGTTAGATGACCAAAAAAATGGTGTAACAAATTGCCCCCTAACGTACGAGTGTTAGGAGCAAATTGTATGACCGAAGTACGTTGTAAGAACTCAATCACTAGTCATCAAGAGGGAAGTGAGAGAGAGAAATGTAAGGTAGTCTAAAGTGCTAAAGGACTAGACCCTGAGGAGACGAGACTTACAGGTGCAACAAGTCTCTAGTTTGTGAAGTGGTACCAATGCTAAAGGCGGCGGGGGAGGCATACTTATGCCCGCCGAGACAATAGTACAAACAATAAGGCGCCCGGAAAACCACGGAACGCAATAATGAAGCATGTGCTGGCCTAAACATGAGCCAGATAAATAGAATGATGAATCCTACATACATGCCATGCCTGGAATAACCGTCAGGACTTATAATAATATTTTAGTACATGAGATACAAATACACCCAAATGCCCCCTACACACGGGGAAGGGCTCGCAAAATCTAACTGATACATGCAAATCGAAGAGGCGCCGCAAGCGACTGAGGCCAATATCATCAAATGAGAGGAGCTGCATCAAGGGCTGAAATGAAGAAGTCATCCGGGCATGTGGGGGGCTACCGGCAGGGCCACCCCCTCATGAGGGTTGAGACATCTCACACACACCCGGGAATCACCAATAGCTGTTGTTGCATCACTGGACCATTAAGTGTATAGATCATGATCATGCTGAAAAGAGCTCGAACCAAGGTACACTGCCCCCTAGACCTGGCTTCTGGAGTAAATGAGCTGATGTCGACAGAAGTAGGTCCGCCATAGGTGAGGCAATAAGGGAACCCCAAATAAGGCACGAGAGAAAATAGTAGAGTGACTAACAGACGAAGACTAATGATGATGATGAAATGGGGGAAGATCCAAATGGGACCATAAAAACATGAGTACAAAATGGTATCTCATGACAGAAATCGACACGAACAAGAATGAGGAAGGAGGTAATGTGGTGCTCCCAGTACAAGTGTTGTAAGTGAGGAAATTTGATTTGGAGGAAAGGCGAATAGACCCTTCATGGACAAAATGTGTCCTGGTGAAGTATCAAGGTACTAAAAACTAATAGGTACCCAGAGCTCATGAACAGGCCAGGTCACACTTTTTGGGGTTTGTTCTGCGACCTAGGTAGTAGGTACTAGGCAAAAATTGCGACCTGTCCCAGGAAATGACCTGAAAAGTGCGACCTGTCAGAGAAAGGGGTTTTCAGTGCTGTTTTTGGCTGAGATCTGGGATTTGTATGGTGAGGGGCCTAGGTGCCCCCAAGAATGTTGTGGTCATGCCAAAATGTATGTAGGAAAAGGGGAATCTAAACATATTTGAATGATGTGGTGCGCCATTTTCTTTCGTTATGGTTATGCAGTTTGAGAAAGGGTATGGAGGATTACCAATCTCTTGCTAGTACTGCATATATGAATCAAATGGACTTTAAGTTTTTGGGTTGGCATACTGGGTGTCACTATCCCAAAGAGATTATTTGGAGATAATGAACTGATGCTCTCCTAGAAACCATATAGGTTGGTAAACAACAATGTCTAAGAGGCTGGGCTGTTGATGTAAAATGAAGGAGCGATAAGGGGTATCATCCCGAGAGTGATCTGAAGTGGTATGGGACTCTAGAGGTTCTTCTAAATGTGGAAGAATAATGGTACTAGAGTCGACATGACTAGATACACTAGGAGAGTTGTGGAGAATTACTTCTCCTGGTCTCTCAAATATGGGTGCCCCCTTACCCAAACATTGGGTTGCAATGTAATGGCCACAAGGTGTATGTGGTGCGAATGCATGGTTCCGATGTAAGGGGGAATAGAGAAATTCAGGGGAGATGATTCCTTCCATAATGTCATCATCGTGATAGGAGATGGGGTGACTGGTGGAAGAAAGACCACCAGACGCGGTGAAGTTACCTGACACATCATCATGAGAAGAGAGGTTTACATGCGCATCGTCGCAAGGGGTGAGAGAAGAGTAAGCAGATAAAAGATCTACCGATTGTGAGCCCAGGGTGATCGCTGAAGGAAGGTCAAGTGAAACAACTGGGGAGGATTCAGAGGGAATGTTCCCCGAGGGTCTCATGGATGATGATAGGTAGTAAATGGTGGATGAAGGCTCTGTCATCTTGACATCAGGAGGGGGAATGTCAATGGGAGAAGTCATGTCTGGTAGTTCTGCTGAAGCAAAACGTGCAAATAGGGGAGAGGTGGACTCGTTGTGCTTGGCCTCGAATTGGCGGACCGCGTCTAGAGAGGTGCGAAATTCCTCTAGGCGGGGACAGAGGTGGGTGTAATGGCCATGGAGATCACACAAAGCACATGGGTGGTTGGTGTGAATAGTCTTGGGGTTCTTGGCCGTGGTCGCGGGAGGAACAGAGGTGTCCGGGACCATGGACTTAGGGAACGCGACATTAACCATGGGCTTGAGGTGAGGCAATTCAGGACATGTATGGGTGGCGTGACCAACAAAATCACACAGAGCACACTGGATGGTATGCTTTGAGAGCCGAGGAGGGGCAGGGTTTGTCGGGGCAGCCTTTTCCTTTGATGCCCCCTTGCGAGCTTTGCCCTTCTTACCCGAAGCGGTCGCAACAGGAGGTGGTTCCTGTTGAGGTGACTGAAGCACTGTTGCAGCGGGGGAAGTGATGGGGACTGGTTGAACCGGGGTCATGATGCAGGAGCATTAGCTCGGGAAAATACTTTGTATTTTATTTAAACTAGGGGTCTCATGTTTTTGAGAAAATATTAATTTCATGTAAATATTAATATTATTTTTGAGTGATTAAATTATATTTTTAATTAATTATATGTGATAATTTGTAAATGTTTCCAAACAACTGGAAAACATGAGAGAAATTAGACTTGAGATATTTGAGAATTAATTATGAGCCTAAGTTAGATTTTAGTTTCAAGATTTTAGGGATAGAAATCTAGATTATAGGGGTGTTGAGATATTTGAGGACTTTGTTGAGTGATTAAGGGGATTTGAACCTAGCTTATTTCAATTCAATTTGTATAAATTAATGAGCCTCAAAGGAAAAATAGAGGAGAGGAGAAATAGAGTGATTAAAAGTGTGGTTTGGATAGCAAAGTCTGCAAGCCTACGGGCTTTTGTAAAGGGTCATTGATTTGAAAATATGGCCATGAACCAAGGGGATTTTTGTATTTGATTTCATGTTTGTTTATAAAGAAATTTATTTGAACTATGCACATGATGAAGTTCTGTGTTATTGGATATAAAATTGCATACATATATTAGGAAGGATCGATTATCTGGAAAGGAATTAAAATGGAATTTCAATTCTGAATTAAGCATTTGATACATCGATTCTGGTGTGGTGATGAGTAGTTGAATGACTGATTAAATGATAATTCCGCATAGAACTAATGGAAATGGGTATCAAAAGAAATATCGAACGCGAGCTATGGAAAGGTCGATGCATGACTCAGGGTTAAAAAGGTGTGCAATTCGAGTACTGGTGCTATCACGTGATTTGATTGCTTGTTGAGCACAAAGGTATGAATCGTACCCACTTCTATACAGAACAGAATTAAATGAATTGAAAAGCCGGAACTGGGAGTTATTGGATGAAATCGTACTGAAGCGGAATCTTGAAGATCGAACACTGTTCCTTTTGTGAAATCGATTGAATCGATTCATAGTTTGATGGTTTATAAATAAGCGAAAAGGCGGTAGCGTTATTAATGAAATTACCCTATGTATAGATTGTCTGCGTTTTTTAACCTGTGTGGAAGTATTAAAGGGAATCGATAATGATTGAGTTTTAGAGAACGCAGTTGTAACCCTTTGTCATTTGATATAATCGAATTAGTGTGGGGGTGCTACGGAAATTTTCGGCTGAGTTTGGATATATTTTCCTATTACAACAAGATTCTGATGTTAAGAAAGCCTTTCTAGAGGATTTGCGGTCATGTTTCAGAGTAAGTGATCCAGTTGTGAATCTCCAGATGTCGAGTCAGGGTTTGTAAGGCAGCATTTCACATGCTGCACGAGAAATCTGTTACTATTAATAAGAAGTGATCAAATCTGGTGCTATCAATATCTTCAGTGATCAAATGAGGGCACTTGGAGCTACTGCTGGGCTCGAAATAAACCTTGTCTGTGCTTATTGTAGCGCTGGTGCGAATGCGCGGAGGAATGGTAAGCACGTTTGTATTTACCGTAGCCAGACTCTTATTACGTTGACTGAAATGGGCATGTTGCATAGATCGAAGGACGTGAAATTTTATTGTGGGCTAATGTTATTTTAAATGATTTGTGTAAGGGTTGCTTGACATTGGAATGTGTAATTCCATACGGGTTGGTTGATTAAACAATGACAAGTTTTTAAAAAAAAAAAACAAGGGCGCACATATATATAATGGAACCGGAGTTCACTTGTTAAATCTTTGGCATTTGTCTATTTGCAAAGTTTGAATTTATGAATAAAACAAGTGGTTGGATAAATAAAGTATTTTATAAGACTTTTGGAAAGGCGTTCATAAAGATCGGAGGGTCTTATGAAGTTTTAAATTGGGATTGTAGTGAAGTTGGGTTTGATTTCAAGAATTGATTTGAAGTATGGTTTCCATAAACCATGAGATTATAAATGTAAGAGAAAGCTTCTGCTTATGAGATGGCTTATAGTAAAATGATTTTGCTATGCAATGGTTTTATGACCATAATGAGGGATTTAAAAAGGAGCTTCTGCATGTAGAAAAAATGTTGAGAATGCCCAGACTTAAAGTTTTAGTTGGGTATAAATGTGAAGATGCATTTTATATGCATAAGAGTGGTGAGATTCTGGGGAATGCAGGGATTCCTGCATTAGGTCAAAGCAAGAGAAGGTTTGGGTTGACCAGGCATGATTGCGGCTAGAGGATCAAGGTACCAGACGGGAATCCCAAGTGTCAGGTTAGGAAGAGAGAGGGTGGCTATGACAGGTACTGTGTAAACTCCTGGTGCGGGAGCGAGGAACGGTATCTGACCAGAGGGGTAATGGCCAGGTGGGACGACTCCTAAATGGCTAAGGCTAGGAGGGTAAAGAGGCTCATGAGTACTAGCGGGATGGGAAGGTCCAGGCGAAAGAGGTTCAAGCAGCTAAGGAAAAGGGCTAGGAGCGGGTTGCTGCAGGCGAGGTTGAGGTTGCTGACTAGCCGAAGCGGGCTGTTTAAGGTCAGCCCGAGACGATTGCATCATGCAAACATTCGCTAAGCTGGGATCAGAGACAGGAGGAGGATGAAGACCAAGGAAGGTTCCAAGCAAGGAGGAGACTTTGTAGACGCCGAGGGAAACACTGGTCAAAGAATCAACGGTTTGATTATTGGTGACAACAGAGATGGTGGACTCAGGGGAAGTCTGAGATTTTGGTTCATGATACGTCAACTGGTCGATGGTGACAATCTGTCCATTATGCGAGAAAAACATCTTGCGGTGGACTGCAGATGGGACGACAGACATGGCATAGGTGTAACTACGCCCTAAAATAATGTTATAGTCAAGAGGGGCGTCGATAACTTCAACGTCGACACAAACAGTCTTGCCCGCAAGGGTGATAGGACAGTTACGGAAGAGGCCAATGGGCTAGGAGGCATGGCCATCCCACGCACGAAGGGTGATTGTGGAAGGGGCCAGCTCAGGAGATCCGAGTTGTTTCCAAACCGAAGCGGACATTACTGGTGTGGATCTTATAATCGATGATGGAAATGTTAGCGTTCCAAATTTTACGGAGATTGGAAAGCTAGAGCCAGGAAAAGGAGGAACTCGGCCCAGTGGGCATGAAAACAATCAATTGGTCTCACGCACAGATCTACAACGCCCAAGGAAGATAGTAGAGATTTTCTTTGGAGGCACGACGGAGGTTCAACGTTGAAATGGAAATAGGAGATGGGCTGACTCATCTACTATGCTAAATGAATGGGCAGCTCGGTCAGAAACAACATTTCGGCGTAATGGTCCCTTAGGAATCTTGGTATGAACCTCGGCGTTGGGCAGAGGGATATGCAAGGGACCATTAGTTGTCGAAAGAGGCTCTGTAGAACCTAAAAAAGGTGACTTGGGGATAGATGGAGCAGGAGGCTGGGGGTGCGGATGGGACTGAGTGTGAAGGTTAAGGTCAACAGTTATAGGTTGGTCAGAGTTCATCATGAGGATCTGGTAATCATAGGTACCATATGAAGGAGGTTGAGTGGTTACCGGCCTGTGAGGTGGTTGGGTAGCCACGAAGCATTGTTGTGGGAAAGGATTGGTTGCGCTCTGCTGTGCATACCCCTGCCCCTGAGGGGGTGGTGGCTGCTGTTTCGGGGGTTGAGAAGACAAGGGAGGCGGGGGTGCTAATGCTGGAGGAGTTGGAGCACTAGGCTATGGATATGGATGATAATGAGGTTGGGTAACAGGGGGTTGGGCAGAAAGAGGAGGCATGCCGGATCCTGGATGCATGCTACCGGGAGGGGGATAAGTGCAGGAAGTGGTGCCCCCTCCCCTAGGAAAACCATAGCTCATGGGAGGTTGAGCGGATGGATGAGAGATAGCTCCAACGATACTGTCGGCGGCATGAGGTGCCCCCAGTGCATGGGCATTACCGTGTCTGGGGAGATCAGGTAGAACAGTATAAACATAACCCGTCTGAGCGTAGATCAGGTCATATTTTAATGTCATTTGGAGGGCAGCTTCTTCGGTTTGAGGAAAATGCAATGCGACATCTTTCCCGATAGGTGGCAAGAGAGATCTAAGGAACTAGTCCATGTAGACATGGTCTTCGAAGGTAGGAGATTGACATAGGATCTTTCTTCTCCACCATTCCTGGACATGATCGGATAGGTGGGTCACAGATGATTGATGGAAAGAAGTCAAAAGTTTGATACCAGTGTCATAACGAAGGGGAAGCTAGAAGTAAGATAAAAAAGCCCGGGCAAGAGTCGAAAAGGTGGTATGAGAGGAAGTGGGCTGGTCAACATACCACTTAGAAGCTTCACCGGTAAGCGTGCGTTGGAAAAATCTAAGACGGATGGAATCATCAGTAATGGAATGGGATGAACACCACATGTGGAAAGATCGGATATGGTTGGAGGGATCCTCTCTAGCAAGGCCTTTGAACTTGGGAATGTTGGAAGGGAGCTTGGTTTGCATAGCAGGCCAAACAACATCGTGGCAGATAGGATCATTGATCAACTGATTGAAATCAGGGAGAATGAGGCCTACCATGAAGGGGAGTAAGGGAGCAATCGAGGTAGTTCCTGTGGCGGTTCCGCTAGTAACAGTCCAAGCATTAGGGCCGGAGTTGCCGCTAGCGTTAGGTCCGAAACTAGACATGGTTAAGGTAATAGGAGGAGAACCAGAAGGAGGGGGAGAGCCCAAACAATCAGAAGAAGAGTCGGAGTGCGGACTGGGGGGAGGATTTACTCGATGACGACGAGAAGGAGGAAGTCAACCAACCGGAAACTGAGGGAGAAGGCCAAGAAGTCTCCGGGACAAACGCCTTGGGGGCGCAATGATGACGGGAAGAAGAAAAACCGACAAGGGCAGGGAGGTGCAAAATCAAGTGAGGTCAATGTCGAAACAAGGGTAGAGAGGTGCAGTGTCAAGTGATTTTAAAATCTTTGCCAGGCAGTGTTAACCAGGCTCTTCTTTGCTTAGGGTTAGTGTGTGGCGTGCGTTAATTTTAATTGTTTAAACCCAAACGTTTTGAGAGTAAAATAAAAAGTGTGGTGCATAACTGAAAATAAATCTGTAGTAAATAAGACTGAAAGAACAGAAAATTAACAGCTAATAATGCATCAATCTAACCCAATAAGGTGGGTCTCTCAAAAATAGTCTATAAGAGGGAAAAAATCTAATCAAAGCATGCTAAAAGAGGCCAATAGATCTAAGGTCGGGAGGGACAGGGATCTAAAGGAGAAATCTGCTAAAAAGAGGTGCAGAAAACAACAAATAGGCAGAGGCAAGGTTGCTGTTACACAAGAGGGGATCAGCTAAAGGTAGGAGGGTCAAAGAGGTGACCCTAGCGATAAACCCAAACAAAACTATATGAGGTGTTTTGAAAGGGAAAAGAGCTGATCTGTAGGGATCTGAAAATGAGGTATCAGATATGGCTGAAACTCTGAAAATTTAGACACTTACAACAGCTAAAACTCTTCCACAAATGGTGGAGGGTACTGAAGCCCTAGGGGGCTAGATTCCCACTTAGTTGAGTAAAAAAAAGAAAGAATAGGTCTAAATGGGCGACGACGGAGGTCAGACAACCCTGACTGAGGTTTAGAGAAAACCCAGAAAAATTTCAGAAAAATTGCAGAAAAAAGTCCAGGTCACAGTTTTTGACCTGTTTTTCGCTCAGGTCACAGTTTTTGGGCTGTTTTCCGTGACCTGAAGCTCCAGGATGCAGTTTTTGGGCCAAAAAGTGCGACCTGCACTTTCGGCACTCTCGGCGGCAGATTTCAGAAAAAAAATGTCGTCTCAGCTGCGGCTGATGTCTGTCACCTGCACAATAGGGCCAGAAACACACGGAAGTTAAAAATTTTAATGTTTGAGGGTTTTAGAGGTGAAAGGCACCATAAAAATAGGAAAAATAGAAAACTGAAGAGAAACCCTAGGGTTTGAAATAGCTGGATATGTAGGAATATAGAAAACGACAGCGGTTGCAAAAGAAAACCCGTGTGGAGTCGCCAATTGTTAGTATGAATCTTTCGTCGTAAAAGATCACTTTAGCTACGCATAAAAAATAGCCCTAACATCGATTATGGCTGCCAAATATCTCCAAATCTCTAATTAGGTGATCTAAATAATGCTGCACAAATCTAGATCTAAGCATAAAAGATATTAAGCAGATAAAGTAAAATGTGGCTCCATGTATCCAATAGACAAGACAAGACAATGTATTTGAAAGAATTTTTATATTATATTGAAAAGGGGCACCTGAGAGGAAGACAAGAAAGGTGTTTTCCAGTTCTCCTCAATGGGATGGGTTCTTGGAAGTCCTCAGCATTTCAGATCTAGAATCTCTCTCTTGTTGGTGTGGAAAACCTAGACAAACATAGAACTCAAAGGGAGCTCACAAGGCAAAAATGGAGAAGACCAAGTATAGATCTAGAGTGATCTACAATACTATTGATGACTAATGAATGGGGAAAACCCTTCCTATTTATAGCAAAATCAGTGGGGTGTTCTACAGAACTGAGGTGCATAGACCAAATATATTATTAATCAAATTAGAATCACTGAATATTTTATTATATTTGTTGGAGAAAAGATGTACTGACACAGTGAATTACTGTTATAAACAAATAAATAAATGATTTATTTATTATTTTAGGGAGATGGTGGGGATATAATTAAATAAATAATAATTTATTTAAATTATTTAAAATGATTTAGTCCAGGTGTAGGAATATTATTTAAATAATGATTTATTAACTTATTCCTATGAAATAATCACTCTAAATAATGATTTATTCAATTAATTTACTGTTTCAGGTTAAATATGACCAGGAAATATAGACAAATGTTATTTTATATGGTGAAAGCAATTTTACTTAGGGTAAAATTGGTCTTACATGGTGTACTTGGGTTCATCTAATGATAATAGGTTAGATGACCAAAAAAATGGTGTAACACTTCCGGTTCCATAGGAGCCTTGGATGGATTGGGATAATATTTCATTCTCATGGTGATGGCAATAGGTTTCATTCTATCCATGAACACCTGATAGCTACTAGATGATTGAGCATGGTCTATCATTTGCGTATCCTGGGAAGGGAATGGTTCTTTGAAAACTGTCGGAGTCCCGGGTCTGCCCTTCAGAAGATGGAAAAATTCGGTACACCGAGGACAATCCTTGGTGTAATGATAATCATCATGTATTAGACAAGTATATTTGGGCTTACATGATGAATAATCACCAACATAAGATTTCTTTGAATCATGTTTAGGGTTCTCGGATTTAGACTTGCCTTTACCCTTTTTCTTACCCTTTGAGGACTTTTCTGCTATGGTAGACTGAACAACATTTATCTCTGAGGTTTTACCGGGATTATTCTGATTCCGAGAAGGAGGGGGCGTAGTGACATTATTGGATTTGGACTTTCAAGAAGCCTTAGGCGCACTACTATTAGTATGAGCCACTTTCCCAATAACACCATCCACCGGAGGTGTAACAGGAGACTGAGATGATGAAGTATTAGTTGAAGGATGTGACACATCAGGTAATAACTCGTATAGAGTCCCGGATTTGGAATAAACCAAGTCGAGGTATTGAGCTCTAATGATGAACTCCTCTTCCGTGACACACCCTCCCATTACAAGATCTTTTGCAATTTTGGGAACAAATGATTTTGTGAACCATTCGATCAACAACTGATCAGGGACCTCAAATTTGATAAGGCGAAGGCGCTGCCGCCATTCATGGATGTGATATGAGATATGCGTAGCAGTCGACTGCCTCAACGAAGTGAGAAAATGGGTGGTAGTTTCATACCGAACAGGCAACTGGAAGTTAGTGAGGAAGGCCATAGCCAAGGAATTGAAAGTGAAGAAAATTTCTCGAGGGAGCTCAATGTACCATTTGGCCGCATCACTGGCCAAAGTGCACTGTAAAAGATGAAGATGAATGGAATTTTCAACCCAAGAATTAGAGGAACACCAAAAATGGTATGCCATAACATGGGTTTTGGGGTCTTCCCCAGATTTGCCTTTGAACTTGGGACAATCTCCTGGAATACTAGTTGGAAATGACGGCTAATGCAACTGATGTTGGATGGGGTCATTTGTGAGCTTTGACACATCCTACAATTCCAACATAGATAAGAATGGTAAACGAGGATGATGAGGCAAGAAAGGTCAAGGGTTCCAACCTGATTGATAAAAAATATACCCCCAATAGGGCGGATTCTGACCCAGATCTACATATTCCCCCCATTGCTGTTAAGGAACTTGCTGCAAATATTGCTGATAGGGACCTGTCTGGAGTTGTTGATATGGCCCCTGTGGGAATTGAGGCTGTGGACCTTGCTAGACATGGGGTCTAAGATAAGGTCCCTGCTGAATATGAGGTCCAGCCTGCGGTCCCTGCTGAACATGAGGTCCAACCTAAGGTCCTGGATGATCCTGCTAGTACAGAGGAATTTTCTAATGTGAAACACCGGGTTGAGGCACAGTCTAGGGTTGCTTGTACTGACCTTGAGGAAAAGGCTGGTACTGAGTACCAGAATGATGAGGGAAAGGACCATATTGACCCAGAAGGAGATTCATACTAGCTTGGGTGTAAGAAAAAAACTGAGGATTAATCACAACAACACTAATTGAAGACTGGGGCTGTTGTACATACTGCTGATATTGTACATTTTTCCTTTGAACATAAGGAACGTTAGGCTGCTGAATATACGAATATTTTGCGTTCAACTGTGGAATAAGCTGCTGAACCTGGGAATATTGAACATGAGGCTTAATTGCACTAGGAATAGATTTAGAACTCTACTTCCCCCCACCCAAAAGGGGAGGTACATAGAGAGGGTTAAATTTCCCCCCAGGCACAGATGAAACCATGGATTTCCCACTCAATGGTGGGACTGTAGTAATTGTAGATGGTGAAAAGGGGACAAAGGATCCAAACGACACAGTCATTTGACCATTGGTTACCTTTGGTCGAACAAAAGGTCTAGACACCATGGCGACATTTGAAGCAAATGGGCTGGAAGACAGAGGAATACCCGTTGACCAAATGGGATCCGGAAATAAGGGTTTACCACCGGAAGCTCCAGAAATAAGGTTTCCCAAAGAGGTATAACCATGCGGGAGTGCAAGCGCAACATAACTAGATGGTATTTTGATTCCACTACCCGAATCGTGAGGCATGGATCCGAATGATTCTCCCTCCGAGTGAAAAACTGACGAAGAGGCTTCCAGGATATACAAGCCAAAGGTTTCCTGGAGAGTGCTTTTAGGAGCACTCACGAACAAAATGTAATCAACATTTAATTCCATTTCGTCAGGAAACAACCGATGGACGGTAGAGCAAGATGCTACCAGAGAAGCTCGAAAAGGAATTCCAGGGTGATCGAAATCGTTATAAGGTTGCTCAGGAGAAACTAAAACCAGATCAATGAGTGGATTCAAAGGAAAGGCCAAGAATTGTGCAGCTTTTTTGGGGATTTCCGGCTCAGATTATTCCGATGTACTCCAAGGAGAATCTTTAGGAGGTGCTCGAGATGATATGGGTTGAACACTGATGAAAATTCCAAGCTCTTCATCTTGCGTTTCGAGGGGTCCAACCAGAAAAAGAGGGACCTCAGGAGGAGGTTCTTGAGATCCGTTAGAGGAGGAGTGGGTGAATTCGACGATGACCTTCGAGAAGAAGATCAAAAAGGAAAGAGGTGACTAAAATCACAACTTACCAAGAAATAAAAGCTGGAGAATTGCACGGGTGAGATGTTTTCGTGGAAAGTTATTTTTAGAATTAACCAAAAATAAATACAAAAGGGTGTGCTAGGCATAAAGGTTTACCAAGTATCCGTGAACTGCAATATACACCTTGGTGATCAAATGAAAGATAAATGACCAAGGAATTAACGCATGGCAGCCACTCTCCCCAAATGCTGTGTTTAGTGTATCACGTCTACAAGGCGCCCGGCTCGGTTACCTATGGGAGGCTTGCAACATAGTGGTGTCTCCCAAAATATATGTGACGGTACATGGGAGTCCAGTCCGTAGTAGTGTTGTCTAATGCATAACCGTTTGATGAGATCACCCAAAATATACTTTTCATACATCAATATACTTCCATACGTGGGACGAGATAACATCCCCGAGTTGTAACATAGACCGTTAGTGACAGCTCCCACATTTAATGATGTCAGAACACGTCTCTAGCCTAGACCACTAAATATTCTCGTTAATTCCAATGCTTCTTAAGGCAAATTGGGTTCATTTTAAGTTGATCTTGATTAAATTTCAGTTTCAAGGCTCAAAATGAATGTCACCTGAATCCTTATGATGCAAGAAATAATATTTAAATTTCGATGAATTATAAACTACTTAGGGAAGAGAGATAAACAAGAATGCACTCAATGCAACAATGATAACACCCCCAAACTAGTTCAGAGTTTCGAAAATGCAATGCTTTTCAGATTGAATTCACTTTACCAACCAATGCAACTTATTGAAATTGGAAACGCCTTTCCTTTCACTAAGATGTACGAAAATGTTTTTATTTTTCTTTTTTCACTTTGAAATGTAATCAAAATAAAAACAAATGAATGAAGGAAGAAATGAAAAATCCCTTTACTTTTCTTTCAATCGAACCAAACAAAAATCTCTTTAAATAATGCAAGAATGAAATGCTTTTCACTCTTCTTAAAACAACAAATATAATTTAAATAAAAAATGAAAAACAAAATCACTTCCAATTTCTTTTCAATTTAGAAAAAAACACATTCTTCTAGACTTACGCGTCAAACAAACTGTAATTTTGTGCTTGACACTGAACCGAAGGGAAACAATAAGAAATTCAAAGATGGCTAAATCGTACATCAACTCCCTTCGAAACAAGACAAGAAAAATGTGACAAAAAGTGTTTGAAATGGAAGAAATTTCCCAAGTTTACAACAACTCGAAGAGACGAAACATAGTTAGTCAAAGAAGATAGGCAAGTCAAACACACAGTAAGGAGATCACTGAGATCTTACAGACTCCTTGAAGGGCCAGGACACACTGGATAATCAGAAGGGAAACTCAATTTTTCCCAAGGTTGAGATCAACGCTTCTATGCTGAGTAGAAGGGTGCTGAAAGGCCAATCAACACATCTGTACTATATAGAACAACATTTCCAACGCTACTGTGAGTACAGAAAGGGCGTTGGTCGCTAAATGCAAGGAAAAAACTAAAAAAGTCTCACAGACACACCATACCTGACACAATGAAGTGAAAAACAATCCTTATACAAGCTGACAGAGACCTAAGCAGATTTAAATTTCATAAATTGGTGAAATTGATCCAAGATCAGTTCGAGGAAGGAGGACTTAAAAGGCTAAAGCTCCCCAGCAGAGTCACCAGTTCTGTTGTCAGGATAAACCCCCTCTGCGGATAGAGGCGATCTCTCTAGCCCTAGAGTGGGTCTAGAAACACGAGATTCTTTCTAACATAAGCTTTATTAACTAATGCTTATAATGCAATGAGGAAAGAGACATAAATACCTTTTTCCAATTTCTATCTTTGGATTCGTTGATCGTGACCTCGATCCACGATCCTTGTAGAACTGCTTCCTGCTACTGACAGCGTGCGAATACCTGCGGATGATTGCGAGACAAAAACAAACGTGATACAATATATAGTAAATGTAAACACTAGCTATCTAGAAAATCAAGGAGTACCAGAATATTTTCATAATCATGTAGACAAATATAGAAAGCAAACATTAGATGTTATTATGGATAAATTACAAAAGGAGATCTTACAACCAGGCCTTGATGTTGGAGGCGTCCTTAGGTGAAAATATGAGTCCTCCACCTAGCTCAAAAGCATTCCTTCTCCCATGCACTTAGGCTTAATCACGATGCAAGAATGCAAAGGGATGAGAGTTTAGACTAGTCTGACAATGATCAAACAATCTCTAAAATTGGGGGAATGAGGGATGTGAATTTATAACAAGGAGAAGGAGGTTTGGAGCCCATGAAAGGAGGAGGAAGGCCCACTTTCTAAGGGATGATCCCCCATGGATGAGATCAAGGCTCTAAAATGAGAGAGCTCGACATTATCATATCTATTCAACAACCAACTCGCCGCCCTTGAGCTTCTAGAGGTCGAATCTTCTCCTCCACTTGAGGAAGTATTGCCAGAAAGGGGATCAGTATAGTTTTCCAAGAAATTAGGGCGCTAACAGTGCTAGGCCAGAACTAGGATAAGGACATCAGCGCGATCATGGCACCAGGAAGGGCGCTGACCCAGGAAACTAGGAATTTTGACCAAGTTTCTTCAATGATCTTTCAAGGAAGTTTTCTTTAGATCTTCAAGGGGATATGTTAGCATATTTCTTGATGATAGAAACATTGCACAAGATTCTTAACAGGGTATTTCAAGATCAAGGACGTGAAAATGAGCATGGTGAAAAATTTATGTGTAACACTTGTAGATGGCTCACTGTTCTTGCTCTGATTTATGGCAGCAGGCCCCTTCTCCTCATTTGGACTAGCTTGGGAAGTTTGTTTGGTATGAGTATCTTTTTTCTAAGCTGTCCTCTTTTGAGTAGAAATAATAGGA
Source organism: Pinus albicaulis (assembly GCA_034641835.2). NCBI lineage: Eukaryota > Viridiplantae > Streptophyta > Pinopsida > Pinales > Pinaceae > Pinus > Pinus albicaulis. The sequence continues at coordinate 1,691,280,979 of CM076580.1, forward strand.
ACATCTTGGTTTCTCAAATTGTACTATCTCTACGCTAAGCTTTGAGAATTTGGGTACCACCTTTGATAGTCTTCAGGTTGGACTGCCAACCCATCATCATTTGCAAGTACAAATTCATGTTCATCTAGCACATATTTTTCTTTAGTATACTCATAATCCTCTGTACTATAAATAGGTCCCTGATATTTTGAAAAGAGAAAGTTTTCTTCAAAAATGTCATCTTCACCTTCAGGTCCTTGGGCATAGTTCTGCTATAATGGAGTGCATATTTGTTGTTGAGCTTGCTGATCTGGTGCTGTATGCTCTCTCTGCTTAATCTTGAATTGTGGTTGCTGTTGCTGTCCTCAGAAATTGGGATATCAGATTTGATTATCTGGCTGCCTTTTTGAAATGGACATTCTGTCTACCATATTCTCCACAGTTCTAATCATACTATCCAACTTTGTTTCAGATGAGGATGATGATTCTTCCTTAATTGTGACTCTCTTTTCAACTTTGATTTCTTGATCAACAGATTGGCTTCAACGCTAACTGCATTTTTCTGCATTTCCTCCAATGAGGTAGGGTTTCTTTCTCTAAGATGATATGCCATATCAGGGTCAAAGGCATTTGGATAGTGCAACAAGGCCAAATCAGGTGGAGGTTTGATATTGGCGAGAATCGAATTATACACCTTATTGAAGTGGGTAATATAGTCTTAAACTGATTCATTAGGCATCCTTTTCAATCAATTATACTCGGCCAATATATGGAGAGGATTTTTCTTTTCCTCTCACTTAGCGAGGAAAATATCTATTAACTGTTATGAATTTTTCACTAAACCAACTGCCAAAGATTTGAATCATTTTTTCACTTATCCTGAGAAAATATGAGCAATAATTCTCATCTTTGCATCATCATTGTCTACTTCTTCTAAATATATGAAATATGTGATCTTGTCAATGCGTTGCCTAGCTGTAACCTCAATGGTTCCATCAAAGAGAGGTAGCCTTTGACCATAATTCTGAGGTAAATCAGTGAGCTGTCTTGACATAACTAATGGAGAAAATCTGGCCATATTTGTTCTAGGAGGTAAGCTTGTAGTCACAACAAGAAGCGTTGGTATGAGAGGTGGTTGTGTAGGAAGAAGTGTGGATGATGAAGAAACAAAATTGTGAATAGATGAAGCTGAAAGAGGATCAACAAACAAGAGCTCCTGCTAATATTGTGTGAAAGCCTTCTCAGAGGTATATTGAAGATGGTTTTCTAGTTTTTGAAGCTTATAAAATTAACTATCAAAATCCGCTCCTGAATTGGATTCTACAGATGAATATACTAGTTTCAGGGTTTAAAGAGTCGAATACAACTTCAGATAGGGATGTTACTTCAAGTACCAAATACAATTTCGGGCAGAGATGTCTCTGATTTGGATCTAAACATTGATAACTTGAATTTCAGACCAAAAGGAATATCTTCAAGTGAAAGAAATTCTGATGGTAAAGATGTAGACCTTACCAAAGTAGATGAACTTGACTGAATCTCTGAATGCTGAGGCCTTTGTTTTCTTATGAGTCTTTCCGGATCTTGAATGGGATATGCTGGATGTGGACCAGGATTCGATCGTGTATGCCTTTTAAGAGCGAGTGTATTCTTGTTTTCTTCACTTTGGCTCTCTGCAACTTGAATCAACATTCTCGAAAACTAGGTCCTATCACCCACATGCATAGAATTCGATGAAAATGTTATAATACACCTAGGGAAGATCTATCACTTCGGTCCCCGGCAATGACGCCATAAATGTTAGCCTCCCCAATGTCCCAAGGCTGAAAGGATATCGATGGAGGTAACCTCAAACCAAGATTTTAGTTTGATAACTAGCCCTACCAAACCAGAGAGGGCTCTCTCTATGAAAAACACAGCCAAGGATCTGACTGGTGCAAGAGTGGATTTTAGGCTATATAGTTGAGCTCTAGGGTTTTTCTACTGGATCAGGGATGAAAATCAAGTAACTAGGTCAAAGTATCAAAGGTCACAATTGCAAGAGATATGGAGGAGCGAGATAGCCATGTTTTTGTGATGGGCTTTAGAATTTTGTTGATGTAGTGTAGGGTTTAAAAGTGAAAGAATATCTTAATGATCATGTGAACCATGAATTCATTAAAAAAAAAGGAATATTACATAAAATGACATTCCCAACAAAACAAAGATTTCATGAAAGAATTATGCTTATAAATCTCTTAGGAAAATAAATAAATAAGGAAGATATAGAAAGGAGACATGTATATCATTTATATAAAACTATAACAGAGAAAATACAATATCACAAGCTCACAACACAAGAATTCCTGAATAATAGATGCAACTGGTCCTTTGATTTCCTGTATAAAGGATGAAGTACAAGCTACAAGAGTTCCACCCTCAGATGTCCAACCATCAAAATCACTGAAAAATCCATACATATAGACCAAAAACCATTTACCCTCTCTCAGGGATCGAATCCTAGAGGGTAGGAACAATTTACATGAATTCCTCAACAAAAACCTAATGACTAGGGAGGTCAACAAACTCTCCTCACAATAGAAAAATTGATACATTTAACCTTGAAAAAAATTTAATAACATGAATCTACCTAATTTTCACTTTAACAAGAATATTTACCATTGATTAGATCATGAAAACATCATAAATGAGTAATTACATCAAGAGAAATTGAGTTTGACTGACAAAACTGAGAAAATAGGCTTCCAGGAAAAAGCGTAGAGTGTTAGGAGAAAACACAACGTGCCAGGTGTAAGAGGATTTTGGAGGAGCTCCCATGCTCCAAATCTGGATTTGAAAGATGCTGGAGAAATATATGTCTGTCTACTACACCATAGAACCCCGAAACATTGAAAATAACTGCTCCAAGAACTCTAAAACTCAATTATCCCTCAACTACTACAAAAGCGCAGCATGCCTTTGAAAAAACAGGCAGAAAGGTTATTTTTGGTAGTTTTTTTACCTTTTCACCCACCAGAATGTGCTGACATGGCTCTCGCAATAGAATAATTTGATGTACAGGTCAAAATAAATCGATAAATGTAATTTTTTTTTTTTCATTTGGATGCCCCCAATGAAAGTGCAGCGTGAGGCTCGCTACCCTTTTAGACCAAAAATTGTGAAAATTTTCCAAAATGCCCAAAAAATTCTAAATTTGTCAATTTTTTTTCCAAATTTGCTTAGAATTATTCCAAAATTTCTCCTTGAAGTGAAATAAGGATGTGTTATGCCATTAGAGAGGCATCAACTAAAAAATCAAGCCTATCCTTCTCTTTTTGCCTCATTAGGGTTTCTTTCAACCTTTTCTTCAACTACTTGATTCTTACATGAGACACCTGATTTCTTGTGTAGTAATGCATGGAAATGTGTCTTTGCAGGTTTTTGTTCCTATTTTCCTTCTCAAGAATCATTTCCATGTGTAAATTCACTCTATTAAGCCATCCCGCCTTTTCTTTTTCAATTTCTACCAAGATGAGCTCATCAACTGTCATTTGAGTTCTTGGTGGAGATGCTTCTTTCTGTTGCTCAAGTGCCCTCTTTAGGCCTCTTGTCCTTGGTATATTTCTTATTACCTAATATTCTTGATCATATGAATCATCAATCTCAACCACATCTTTACCCTTTACATATTCTTTTCTCAAATAAAACTTAGGCTTATCTAAGAGTAGCTGATTTACCTTTAATTGCATATTCTCTTGCTGCAATAATGAAACAAAAAAGTTGGCCTTTGACAATATCTCCTTAAGTTATATGATCTTAGCATCCTTCTCCATGATGATCTGTTATAGTGTATTTTTCTCTTAATTCACCTCCAAGTCTGCCATGTTAGTGTCAAGATGGAATGGCTCCTCATCTTGCAATGGTGCTTCATGCTGTGATGATTTTTCTTGCTCACCTGATTTAAGCTTGGCCCTTTCAACAATGTTTGGAGAAAACAAAAGTCTATTTCCTCTTTGATACGTTTGAGTCACCTCAGCTCCAGGTGTCCTCTTGAATGAAATTTCGCTAGATGAGCCAACCTCCCTTGGCTTGGATGGTGCTGATGGTGTACTTTGGTTAGTAGGCTGACTAGTAGGGGGAAAAAATACAGTGGACTGAATCAATGTCTCCCAAGAGATTTTCGTTTGTGTAAATTGGTGTAAGACAATGATTTTGATGAGGCCATGATGGAAAAGACTAGCTTGGTGTTCACTCTCTTTATGCTGCACTTTCTCTGCCATTTTAGCCAAGCTTTTGTAGAGATAGTAGGGTAGGTTGAGAGTTTTTACACCTGTGAAATGCATCAACAATCTGACCTAATATTTGTACAACCTTGAGAATCTACCCTCACATGTGAAATACTTCATTATGGCCTTCATCAATGGAACAAAATTGTCAAGAAACTGTCCAAAAGGGATAATTTTCTTGATGGCATATTTATAAAGACTTTTAATGAAAGCTCTATAATTTTGAACACCCAAGTCTGAGTTCTTGAACCACTTTTATCCACTATTCGATATCCCTGTAGCTATGGCTATGTCCTTAGTTGAAATTTTAAAACTCACTCATACAATGGTGACCTTATCTCTCCTAAGGTTTGTGGCAAATAAGCTTGTTACCTTGGCATGATATCCCACTTGTTGCATTTGCTCACAAAACCATAAACATCCTACATTTTGAAAACACTGCTTGGCCAATGATGAAGACATCAACTCCTGAGTGTTAAGTGGCTCAAACCTTGATACTTTTCCTCCTTTGTTGTATGGTTTAATTCCTCCCTCCATTGTTTACAGTTGCGAATAAAAACCCTAGTGAAAGAAAGGGGAAGTAGGTGAAGGGATGAAGGGATTAGTGAGAAGATATGTGGGTAGGAAAATTTTGGGAGGTAGATAGGTGTATTAGGAAACTTAGGGAGGTGGACAATGAAAAAAAGAGTGTAGGGAATTAAAACATAGTCCTAACACTAAAACTGCCCAAAAACGCAACGTAGGAGCTAGGGTTAGGGAAATGAGGGTGAGAGGGTTGTGGGAAATGTATTTGGGTGTGGGGAAGGATACAGGGAAATTTTTTAAGGATGGACGTTTATCTTAAATTTTAAAAACTTGGTGAATATTAGTAGTCCCCAATATGTGAATTGTAAAATTTTTGATGTTATTTTTGTAAAACTTTTTAGTTTTTTAATCATTTTATATTAGTATATATAATATTTTGGCGATTTCTAGGGTAAAATATTTTTATACTATAAAATTTGGGCGAATCAATTAAAATAAAATGGGAATTGGCGAATATTTTTTTTGTAAAAAAGCATGGGAAATTAGCCCACCTGCGAATATTAGCCCCTCAAATTTTCCTTGGAAGGGTAGCATATGTAGTGAATTAGGTATTTTTTCTTGCAACTCAAACTATGGAGCTTACCACCAAAAACATAGCATGGGGAATGTGGGATGGTTTCACCACTGAAGTGATGAAATAAATGATGATAGGAGGTGGCAAGAGCTTCAACTTACTTGTAAATAGGCTGATGGAACCTTCAATTTCCACTGAAAACCATTGAAGATGAATTTTTTGCCTCTAGAAGTGAAAACATAGTGAAGGGTAAAAAATGCAGCGTGGTTGCCTGGAGAGGGTGCCAACCAACTTTTGAGAGTGTCCTTCAATGCTTGCTATGCTAAGATAGTATTTGCTGGTGAGTTAGTGCTCAATTCCAATGGAATGAGTGAAAGAAATTCTTGTATGGTCCTTTGTAGCTTTTGGAAATCAAATTCTCTTCATAGTGGTGTAGTGGCCCCCACCAAGTCTTTTCACCTCTGACTTGAAACTTTGCAGCTTTAGAAATTTGAGGAACATATTACATTCATATTTGAAATGAAATTACACTTTAAAATAATTTATTGAATATTTTTCCATATTACTACTCCTCCAATTCCGGATTTCTTGGTGAAATGACAAATTTTTTATGATTTTGACCCTAAGACCTAATGTTGACACTTCATGAAATGAGCTGAATGATGACCATGGTGGTGTGACTGAGAGAATAATGGAGACATTTCAGTGATGACTCATTCTACTGAATGATGGAAATGATCAAAACATGCATTTTTGAAAGGAGTAGTAATAGACCTAAACACACTAGCCAGTGACCAAATTTTTATTTTAAGACCTGCTAAAACCATAAAAATTTGACTTAAGACCCTAACAAAAACCTTGTAAGAGTATATTTGATCACTGGTGAGTGGCAGAACTGGAAGGTACTAACAACTTGTAGGGGTAAGATCAATTACTTGTACCAAAGATTGCATTAGTAACCTTATTGCATTATTGATTATCCTTCCTTAAAGTTTTATGAAGTTCTGGGCAGTGGCATGAGACCTAGCCCTGAAAAAGTGGCTCAGAATCCGGGGTCACTGGCTCAGAACTGCCTGAAAAAATCTACAATTGCTAGCATGCCTTGCTGTGTGAGAGACTAGAAGGCCTCAGTCGCATGCATGGTTTGTCATGGCAGCGAGTGAGGCTCCAGATCAGTATAATATTAATTTGTCTCAGGGGTTGGTCACATGGAAGGGTTTTTTGGCTCTTGAATGTTCTATAGCATGAGTGGAAGGTTAGATTGGTATTATCATGTCGGTTTCACTTGCTTAATTGTACTTGGGGAGTTTAATCATATCATAGTAACTCTTCGTCACATGTTTACCCCTTTGGATCGGTTAGCTTGGGTAAATGTGGGAGGAGGGTGATTACATTAGGACCTAACTTTGAGAAAATAAAGATGATTTGTATCAGCAAAGATTTGGAATTTTTGAAGAAGTATTGCAAGGTATCATAATTTCTTGGGCTCTATGATATGTGATCGTTCTCTAGCTAATGTACTTGTAGTTCAGTATTGTTTCTCGAATAGACCCTTCAATATGGTCCAAACTTCATTTGGTGTGGAAGAAGATTCAATGTGGAAGAGAAGATCCAAAGACATTGACAAGCATAACAAACCAAATGTGTCGGCTAACCTATCAAAATACTTTTCTTTCTCAATCAAAAAGTTAGGCTCACGTCCAGTTCCCATTGTAACCTATAAAGTCCTTCTTTTTTAATAGAAGGATAACTCTAGGGTTCCATTCAAAATAATTGAATGATGTGAGGTGGATCATTAATGGGGGTTTCTCCTCTTTCTTGTGCACTATCCAAAGATATTGATGAGCATAATATCCCAAATGCTTCATCTATCCTATTAAAATATTTTTCTTTCTCGATTGTTAAGTTAGGATTGTGTTTAGTTCCCATTGTAATCCTATAAAGTCCTTTTATTTTGAATAGAAGGAGAACTCTAGGATTCCATTCAAAATAATTGAATAGTGTGAGGATCACTGATGGGGGTTGCTCCTCTCTCTTGTGCACTGCAACCATATGTCACTTGCAAGGAAATTATGTGCTTCTCCTTGAAAACTCCTCTTGTGCTATGGTACCATGTAAAATTGTTAGATAACTTTCTCACAAGGTATGTTGCAAAGAAGAAACAACAATTTGCAACCTTGAGATTGAAGAGAATGAATGAATTCAAATTGCTTCAAACAATGAACAAATTACATATAAATTGTACTCTCCATGAGAGAACTAATGCACACTAGGTCGGTCTTCTAGTACATGAAGATAGGAAAACACTAAAACAAACCATATAACTAGTAAATAAACCCTTAGTCTAAGTTAACGAACCATGCAATGGAGGTTGTCCTCAGATAACTAGCCATGCATAAGAGAAGAACTCATTCATGCATAAAAAGCCTTAGTTAGCTAACCATGAAAAAGTGATGAACTCATGCATTCATAGCCATGCATGAGTGGAGTGTTGAACTGTTGGTGCATGTAGAATAGCCATGCACATGTATCCACTAGTGGAGTGATGAGCTAGTGGTGCATGCAAAATTAGACTCCACAAGAGTAGTTGAAGTACAAATAATACATAACTCAAAGAGGAGTGCACACTCATCTAGGAAGAGAATATTCTCACCCAATGACGAATATCTAAGACCAAGTGCATTCTCCATACATAAAATGTAGAATATAGGAAAAAGTGCACTACATATATATATATATATATATATATACATATATATATATGGATGTATACTAATACCCCCATCGAATCCCAACTAAGGTATGTACAATTAATGAATACTGAAAATATGTAACCATGTTAGGTACCTTGTAGAAAAAAACTATGAAAAATAAATAAAGGATGAGGTAAGGATGGAAAACTCAATGGGAAAAAAATCCCCCCTCAAAAGATAATGGTTACTATGTCGACTGCTATTCCCTTCAACCAGATCTCGCAAAGATGGAATTTTTTTCTCAATGAATGTCTTTGTGAATATGTCTATTAATTTTTCTAAAGAAGGATTGCAATTCTAGATTGATGCAGACCCCATCATGGATATATCCTTGGATGAAGTGCATGTGTACCTTTATATATATGGTTCTTGCCACTATAATAAATCTATATAGATCTCCAATGCACTCTAATTATCACACTGGTTTACATTTGGTCAATGAAACTATACATCAAACTTTGTAAAGAAGTGCTACAACTAGATGGCTGGAGTTGTAGCATTGATTACACCTTTGTATATCCCCTCTACTAATGACAAACCAGTGGCAAATTACTTTATGCTAGACCAACATATAGGGTTAATTCCTCAATTGAGAACATGCAAGACATCTTGGAAATGAACGTGAAAGACATTATGGAAACATCTGTTATCTAGATCCACTTTTTCTTGTCCTCATACTTTCACATGTGTGTCATCTCTCGTTAAAACGGGAGGATAGACACAGGGTTCCAAAGAGGAGAATATATCTTGTGAAGTAGCCATATGTTGCGAGGCTTCGAAATCTTAAATTCTTGTATTAGGTGAGGAAGAAATAAAAACCAAAGCATGACCTTTAAATTGATCTTTCAGTGGTTTATCTCTATGATTTTTCTTGAAAATTTATGGAATGCAATATTCAAGATTATTTCACCAAAGAGCTTGTGCAATTAGATCAATACTCTTCTTCATGCATGAATGTTTTAAATGATATCCTCTGTTCGTCCTTTGATTTTATACCTTTGGAGTTAGAAGAATCCTCACTAGACTAGAGGTTTCCTCCTTGATCATATTCCTTTTGCTTGTATATGTTGTTTGTCTTGATAATTTCATGTACTAAAATTGCATTTGGAATTCTTAAGAGAACCCATTTTTATGAGTTTATCTTGCTCCTATATGAGCAATTCAATGAATGCATCCAATTTTTTTGTTTCCCTTGTTGTTAACTTTGAATTATGAAAGGAAGGAAAAAATACTGAGTACTTAGGACCCAACATTAAGAGAATAGAGATGATTAACTGTTCCTCTTTTTTGTCTATTCCACATGCCTTGATTTGTAGTAGCAAAGCTTTTAACTTTGTGAAGAAGTCTTGTAGGATGTAAAAATTGCTTGGGATCAATGAGATGAGCTCATTCTCTAGCTTTTATACTCATAGTTCGTCCTAGTTTCCCTTTAGACTGTTCAATACGATCTATACTTTGTTTGGTGTGGAAGCAAATTCTACATGGTAGAGTAGATATGAATATATTGACAAACATAATAGCCTAAATGCTTTGAACATCTTATTAAAATACTTTTCTTTCTCAACTGCAGAATTAAGCTATGTTTTGGTTCCCATTGTAATCTATAAATCCTTTTCTATTTAGTATAAGGATAATTCCATTCAAAATAATTGAATGGCGTGAGGATAACTGATGGGGGATGCTCCTATTTCTTGTGCGCTCCAATCCTATGTCACCTGTAATAATATTATTTGCTTCTCTTTACAAGCTCCTCTTGTGCTTTGATGCCATGAAAAATTGTTGGATAACTTGCACATAAGATCTAGTTGGAAAGAAGAAACAACAATTCACAAGCTCGAGACCAAAGTGAAATCAATTCAAATTGCTTCAAGGAACGAATGAATTACATATAAATAATACTAGTGCAGAGTAGGTTGGGCTTCTAATACATGCACATAGGTAAACACTAGTTAAAAAATCCTATCACTAGTAAACAATCCCTTAGTCAATAAATTAACTGGCTATGAAATGGAGTTAGTCCTTAGTTAACTAGCCATGCAGAGGTGAAGAACTCCATTATTCATGCATAGCTATGCATAAGTGGAGTGATGAGCTAGTGGTGCATGTATAGTAGCCATGCATGAGTGGAATGATGAGCTAGTAGTTCATGATGAACTAGAAACCACTTGAGTAACTGAAGTGCAACTATTGCATAACTCAAGGAGAAGTGTGCACTTTTTAGGAGGAGAATACTCTCACTGAAGCAAGAGTATCTAGGACTAAGTGCACTCTGTAGCCATGAACTATAAAAATTAGGAAAATATGCATGTACTCTAATATTGCATCACTCTTCATCCATTTGTTTTCCTTTTGCTCAAAGTTGTAAAGAATAGTGCAAAAGGATTTCAATCCTCATAGACATGGCACACATAAGACAAATGCTAAGCATGAGGGCCAAGAGTTCCAAACAGACAAAAGCTTATAGTCTTAGAAATTATAGTTGAAACTTTAAAACCTTCTTAGTTGTAAAAGAGTAAAATAAAATGGAAAGCAAAAAAAATTTAGAAAAATTTAAAAATTGCATAGAAAATAGAACTAATGGTGTTACAATTATAGGGACAAATATGCCATTTCTCACTTGAAATACACAAAAATTCACATGGTCAGCCCCTCCCCCTCACCCCCCCCCCCCACCCCACCAACCTCCCATTGCCCTCCTCCTCCTCATCACCCACTACCTCCTCATGAAAAATACAACTATGGCCCAAGTTTTTTATGAAAGTCTCTCAACCACAAAATAAATGCCAATGTGGCTTCCTTATAGATGTCACAACAAAATCATGACAAACGTTGCTTCCTTCCAGATTTCACAATGAATGCATAACATATGACAATGCTTTAATGGATGGATAAGCTTACAACTCGATGATCCATATGCTTTAGGTTCTAAATTATTTCCTTTAGTTGTTCACCACACCATTGGATTGCAGTTTCAAAGGCAACGATACAATTTACTAGATCTAGCAAGTTAGAGATGGTACATGTAATGCGTACAAGCAAACACCAATATGTCACTGAAAACATGTATGTGCACATAACTTGAAGGCCGAAGTGAGAGATGACAATCCAACCAACTCGGATATATGGATGACAAAAGTTAGATTCACAAAGTTGATGACAAAGGTATCAATAAATAAATACCATTATCATTTAATTTGATATACAAAAACTAAGAAAAACATTTTAATAATATAAATATCTATAAATATAATATATATTTAAAATATTGGTTATTATTATGTCTTTTTATTTAATTCATTTTTTAATGTTATTTACCTGACAAAATCAAATTCATCATTAAAAATATTGACTTTTTAAATGATTAATAAATTTAGTACAATTTTTTATTCACCTTTTCTAAATAAAATAAAAAAAATCTACATCACTTCTACTTACATAATTAATTATTATTATTATTTTTAATCAAAACATTTCTTTATCATAAATAAACATTTTAGGTTTACTAGCATTTCACCATTTATATCATAAAGGAAAGTTTGAAGAGTAATCAAGGAAGAATTAAGGAGATCAAACATGTTTGCTTGATATCCTACATTATAGGACCAAATACAGACAACTTTCAATCAATGCATCAATTCATTTGTCGTTGGGCCCACCTCCAAACTCTTGTGTCAGCCAACATTGTGACAACTTCCACCTCATTTTCATACCCTGAGAGCCAACATGCTCACTATTTATCATCATTTTGATCTTTTACTAGACGCAATGTTAGCTTAGTGTGCACTATATTTACATTATTAAATGGAACAATGTCAACTCTTTTACCCTCCATTCTTCTACAAAATCACGCGGATTAAGTCTGGAATACAATTTCTTCTCTATGTTAAGTGGCAAGCACCCAATTTTATTTTTAATGCATATGTTTTTTAAATTTAAAATAAAGGAATGGGACACGAGAAATGATTTGTGTATAAAAATTCAATGACCTTAGACTTTTCATATGTTTCTTTAATTGTTTATTTATTAATTTGTTTTTAATTAATTTAAAGACCGTGGTAAAATCTGATTATGCTACAAGGAATTTCAAATGAATGGTTAAGAGAAAAAGAGATAGAATAATATTTACAACAATGATTAATATGGGTTGAAGATGTCAAAGATTGTGGTGAGTTTATTTTTTTTTATTTGGTTAAGTTTAAATGTTAAGATGAATAGTTGTATTTAATATTGTTTTTGTTAGTTTGTTTGTGAGATTAATTTATAATTTAAGAAATTGTGATTTAAAGTTATCTAAGTCATTAAAATCATAAAGGGATTATACTTGATTTAGGTTTTACCAATTTTTAATATGGATGATGTTTTTTTCACGGGTCTCCTCCCAACTACTATGAATTTTGAAGCTTGGTCACCTTACAGAACAAAATCCTCTAAAGCTAATCATACAAGCAAAATTTGACTTTTAGATTGAAGGACACGAAGGTGGGCTTTGATCCACTCATGTGTCTAAAGGCCATGAGATCATTTAGTATAATGTCTCTAGGTGCAACCATGCACTTGACCACTACCTCAAGATGCCCCCATGGCTTTAGACTAGACCCTTACAAGAGTTGAATCCTACCAAATTGTGAAAAAATATTTGTTTTCCGCCATTAAATCGAACCTCTTTAGGTATTCATATTTAATATCTTATATCATATCTAGAAAACAAGAAATGAATACTTTATTTTCATTTAGTTTATCGAATATGATGGTTCTTTAATTTGTGTCTAACTCTGCTTATAAATACATGTATAAACCAACTGAGATAAAAATAGAAAGAGCACATTTAATCTAGCTAACAAGCTTCTAAGTTGGAGATCCTTATACCATGAACATGGAGTCTTATACTATTCAATATGTAGTCCATTTAACTCAATACCAAAGATTTATCAATGGTTGTCCTCGACACAAAGTTAATTGTGTTATTCACAAGTGCAAAGGGAAATGGTGCAACACATTAGCCCTCATCCAATGTTCTCATTGTACCTCAATTTGATAAGCTTCTTATTGTACTTCTAACCATTTAAAAATTAGATTGGCCCATAAAACCTAAGATGGGCACTAACAACAAGAATAATAATTTAAGTTAATATTAAGTGAACAATGCATAAAGATCCTCCACCTATCGTAAGAATTATTTTCAATACTACTTGATGTCAAGTGCTAGTTAATGGACCTAAATGCCTTTTAAGATTTTATATTAGATATATAGTTTAATAGTTTGTGTTATCACTTCGTAATTTCTGAGGTTGTGAAAGAAATAACAGAGGTAACCTCAAAACCACTTTGGAGTTTAGAATCTATCCTTCCTAAACTCAGAGAGGGATCTCTCTGTCAGATTTAACTTTGTTTGTATTTTAGATATTAGGCTAGTTATGAATGTTCAATTGTTTGTTTGATTGATTGAGATTGTTTGATTTGTTTGGTTGATTAAATGCCTAAATTTCCATTGGGCTATGGAGTCTATAACTTAACTTGGACCTGTTTCAGATTTTCAAAAGGGATTTCACAGGGAAAGGTAGCTAAACTAACTGGATTCTTTAAATTTAAATGAGGTGTAAGAGAAGGAATGAAATAGATTCCATTAAGCAAAGAGAATTTAAGAATTATTTAGCTTAATTTTAGAAGAAAACGTTTAAATCATTCACAACCATAAACAAAGTGTATTTTACAACAAATTTTGTTCTTCAACCTTCTGTAAAATAATTTAGATTAGGAATACATAAGCATGGAAAACAAGGAAATAAACACATAGACAATGAGAGAAGCACTTCACCAATAGTTCAACACATGAATCTTGTGAAAGAGTCTTTTTTATTACTGATCAACCCATCAAATTTTAAAAGTACAATTTCTTTCTGGAGTGCACAAATCAACCCTCAATACTTCGAAATATGAAGTATTTATAAAATTATTTACAAAATTGTACAACCTTTGAACATTTATTTCTGAAAGTTAAAACATTAATTTTCCTAAAATAAATTTCTTTAAGTAGGGAAATGAGTTGGCAAAAAGGTCAAAGTGTGCTAGTTCCTCAGTATGGTCACCACTATGTTATCACTTCGTAATTTCCCAAGGCTGTGAAGGAAACCCAGAGGTAACCACAAAATCACTTTGGAAGCCAGGATCTAGCCATGCTAGCTTCAGAGAGGGATCTCTCTGTTATATATAGATTTGTTTATATTGAGATATTAGTCTAGTTATGAAATCTCAGAGTTTGGTTTTCGAATTGGTTTGGTTGGAACAACAAGGGAAGAAAATTTTGAAATAGAGTCAGAAGAGTTTAAGATGATCAAATGCAAAAATAATCAAGCTTAAGTGCAACAGGGCAAGGTAGGCATACTACTGGATCCTTGTAGTTTATGAGATGGAGAAGGAAGAACAGATTATGATTCACTTTAAATATAGATCATTGTTACCTGAATTCTATATTTAAACTTTAGAAGAAAACATTGATATTGCTTTAAGCTAGAACAAGGTGTTTTAAAACAAATGAGAAAAGAAACACATATGAAAACAGAGAACAAATTACAGTAAGAAGCACTTCACCACATAAATATGACACAGGAATCATGAAACAACTTGTCTTGTATTAATGCAAAAGGTCACTTGAACTCAATTAACAACTTTACAATAAATGGTAGTCTTTCTCTGTACAAGTCCCAACATCTATCACTTCAAATTATGAAGTATTTATACAAATTATTCACCAAATATCTTGATTGGAAATATCAAAATTTATTACAAATATCTCCAAACTATGTTACACAAATAGAACTAAAATATAGAATAACTACAACTATTGAAGCTACTTGGAACTATCTTTGAGGATTGTTTGTGGTAAGGAATATCAATTCTAATTTTATAGAATTCTAATTTGATGAGGTGGCATCCAAGTCACTAACTGTCTACGAGCTTTTTCCTCACGAAATTCTGAAAAATAGGGTCCAACGATCCCTTTGAATATATCAATATGAGATATCTGTGTAAAAATTGAGAAATATTTTTGTAGAAAAGTATGTTACCAACAAAAATGTCTTTCAGTTTTTTAAAATTCATTTTCACCGGTTCCAAAACCACATTTGAAAACTGTGACTAAAACAGGAAATTTCTAGAAAATGTGCCTTCAAATATTCTTTCAAATATCCCAAAAAATAATATTTGTTAGAAAATAGAGAGAGGTTTTTGTAGATACGCATGTTAACAACAAAAACCTCTTTCCCTTTTTGAAAATTCATTTCCACCTGTTCGGAAACCGCATTTGAAAACAATGACTAAAATTAGGATTTTTTTTGTAAAATATGCCTTCAAATATACATTCGAATCTCCCAAACCATAATAACTGTTAGAAAACTAAGATAGGTTATTGTACTTTGGTGTCGCAGGAACAAAAAACTCCTCTAGTTTCCCAAAATATAGCTCTAGTTGTCTACAAAACAATTTTCAAAATGATTTCCCAAACAGAGAAATGTTTGATATTTTTGCACAGTCAAAGTGCAGTCAAGTGCCAAGTTTGGTTTTTGAAGATGCCTGTTGATCATTGTTGTAGATGAATAGGTGCATAGGAGAATGGAACATGTTGATACTCTTTGTCAAAACACCCTTTTAGACTTTCTGTAGTCAAAGGGTAGTCATGGTCAAAATGTCCCTTTAGTTGTCAAATGATTGTTGCAGCTGGTGGTTCTTCTTCTCTAACATCCTTATAACATCACTTCAAAAATAAAAATACTAAACCCGATCATGGAAATAATTTCAGAAATGAATCATTATTTACATCTCTCAAACCTAAATAATGAGGTAAAACAATAACTCATCCTATAAAATTTATCGGACCCTAATAGTTTGTATGATTTTAATGGTAAATACTAGTTTATTTTGGATTTATATAAAATATTTAGTTTGATTTAAATGAAAAATTTTGAATGGATCATTTGACTATAGATTATAAGAGCATCGGGGATGTTGTATCCATAAATAAATAAATATATAAATAAATAAATAAATATATATATATATATATATATATATGATTTTGTAATAATAAAAATAATAAATTTGTTATTTCTTAAAAAAATGCATTTTATATTTTTGAATCTAAGTCCATCATTTTAGATGGGGCTATCCATAGAAAGGAATGCTTATGCTCAAGGAAGCTTACTCCTTACTAGCTGGTCATTAGACTTTGCCTAGAGAGCTTCTTGGAGGAAAGTTTGGACCTATGGATTATAGCCCAAGGTTGCCCACTTTCTATGGCTTGTAGGAAGAAGGAAGATTCTCACATGGCCTCATATTCAGAGAAAATATTTCCAAGGTCCCTTCCTCTACCAATTATGTTGGAATCACGAAGAAACCATGGATAATATTATGTTTGCATGCCCATTTTCTGAATCAATTTGGCAGTGGGTGTTTTTCCTCTTTGGTCATCTGGATCGTTCTCCTAATGACATAGTTAAAACTTTGGAGCAGTGATACTTTAGTTTATTGAAAAACCTAGTGGTGAATAGAGCCTGGACATTGGCTAGTGGCTTTATATTATGGGTTCTATGGAAAGAGTGGGACATAAGGATATTTAAGAACTAGAATGTGACTAAAGATATAGTTTGGAACCTTATTAAATAGAATATCATAGAAACTATTCTCTTAGAAACATGGACTCAAGATGACTAGAAGGTGGATAATCATGAGGATGATATCTTTAACAAGTTGGATATCTCTCATTCTATGATATCAAATCCCCTTTCCAAATTCCCCCCTCCCAGAAGATCACCCCCTGCTATTTACACTCCCTCTCCAGTAAGTTTCATCAAGTTCAACTTTGATGGTGCTTCTAAAGGAAACCTTGGTCTAGTCGTATTTGGGGGGTTTTTCAGGGATTGAGATAATAATACTTAGAAGGTTTATGTGGAAAATTGCATAACTACAAGTAACAACATTATCGAATTCCTGGCTCTAGAAAGAGGCATATAGTTGGCCCTTGTTGTAGTATTTTTTGAAGTACAAATTGATGTATATTTCCAACTAGTAAATTCAACTGTCCAAAAAATCATCAACGAAGCTTCTTTGTATAAATTGTCCAAGATTTGGCAGTTGGAAAACATCATTCTTCATATTTAGAGATTGATTCATTCTTTCCACTATGTCAATTTCCTCTCTTTCATAGAATTGGTAATAAAGCGACATACTTCCTTGCTAATTTAGGTTTCCAGGACAAATCTATTTGTCTGAATGCAACATGGTTTGAAGGGATATGGATTGGATGGAGAAATCAGTTGCATACCATTTTGGACAAGGACAATAATTCCCCAATCATGGTGAATAACACATGTTGGTAGGAGGTTGGGGGGACAACCCGCCACCCCACCACCTCAAAAAAAAATTTGTTGGGGGGGGGGGGGAGTGGGGTGGCCAACGTTCTTTTTTTAATTAAAATTAAAATTTATTTTTAACGACTAGTTCTAGAATTGGATGCATCTCTGCTATTTATTCCTTTGAACATATTTATTTTTTCATCCTGGTTCTGATGGCGAATCACATTACATGGTTCAAAATGTTGACCAACGAATACTGATGATGTGATTATTCCGAAAGCCATTTCCAAAGAAATTCAAGTTCTTTCATTGAACTTGAATATTCTTGGGCCTTAACAATATCCAAATCTATCTTGATGGCTTAAAAATATATTATAAGTTCCACTATGAGCACTTTGATCACCTCAGGCGAGTATTTTTGAGATGTAGGAAATTTAGCATGTCTCTCAACCCTAAAAAATATTTCTTTGGCATGACTGTAGGTAATCTAGGGAAAATTGTCTCTGAAGTTGGAGTCAATATTGACTGAGAGAGAGTTGAGGCAATAAAAAACATTCTGGGCTCGAATTCCAAGAACAAAATTCAATCTTTCATGGGACAAATTAGTTTTTTTCAAAGTTTTAAATGTGATTTTGCTAGAATCGTCAAAGCAATTCATAACCTTTTTAAGCAAGACCGAATATTGGGATCATGCTGTTCAAAGAGCCTTCTTGGCTATTGTTCTATATTTTTCTGTTTTTGTCCTTTCATTTACATCTATCATGCTTGAGTAAAACAACATCATTATGATTGATGGACCCTTCTCTAAAATGATTAATAGAAGTTTTATTCTCTGTAGATGTTTATGCTAACATATTTCACCTTTGATCAAAAAAATATCTTTAAACATGAAAGCAAGATGTCTTATGTTTGTGTGTAAAGATGATATTATTGTATTGATAGTTATTTCCTCATCTTTTATTGCATAAAGCAAAAAATAGTATTCCTTTTTTCCCACTTCTCGCATCCATTACTTCCCATCCATATATGACAACTTGCTTACTCTCTTTCTCACAACTTAAGGCTACATTTTGTTGGGAAAAATACTAAGAGGGGGGGGGGGGGGGTCTGGTGAACCAATATTTTAAAACTCACACAAATTACTTTTTCTTTTCTGCATTCTATACACGACTTTACTTAAGCCAACTAACATATGTACGTGATTGTCACTAAGGAAAATGGTGTATTCTTAGTAAACTTATAATTTAGATAAATCTTTAGTAACTTGACTTGGACCAGTGCATCATTGATTCACTTGACATTTAGTAAGAAATAAACATGTGCAGTAAGAAAATATTAAACCATCACACATAAGCAATACATATGAACACGAGAATTTAAGGTGGAAACCCAATGTGGGAGAAAACCACCACTGCTGTCATCTCTGTATTCAATATTTATTATATAGAAAACTGCTTACAATCTTGTACTAGTGCAGACTCATACAAGCACCTAGGAACCCACCTGTAGAAGGCTACAACCTTCTCTCGTTATCTAGCTTCAACTGGAAGGGAGCTACAACCCCTTGATCTTTTTTACCAGCACCCACTAGAAGGGAGCTACGACCCCCTAATATCGTTTATGAGCTCCCACTGGAAGGGAGATACGACCCCTTGATCTTGTTTACCAACACCCACTAGAAGGAAGCTATGACCCCCTAATCTCATTTACCAGCACCCACTGGAAGGAAGCTACAACCCCCTCACTGAATGCTCCAATACTTATACCATCTGTGGACAACGTTTCATAAATTTTCACACTAGATCCACCTATTTCAATATATCACAACTTGTAGGCCTCTTTTCATCAGATTTTCAAACTGGACCCACTAAACTCATTTAAGCTCGATACCATACATCATAATTGAAACATAACACTGTACCAAATCAATCAACCAAGCAATGAATCACCAATCAACCAACCAATCAATTATCTTTAATCACAATCAACTAGCAGCATTATCAATATTCAAACAACTTAGATATATATGAAGACTCAATTGACAAACAACATAAACACAACAACACAGATTAGACATATTCTCTAGCAAAACCCTAGCTTGCATATGCACCCTCCATAATGATTTTCCGTGTATGTGTGCACTTATCCAGAACCCAGATCACGTACAAATCTTAATATACTTCAGAATATATATGCGAATCTGCAAAACAAAACCCGCATGTATACATGCTTTCCATGTGTCAAACTTGCTTTCCATGTGTCAAACTTGATTTATATGTTTGGTTCTTGCCACTATAATAAATCTATATACCTTTATATGTTTGGTTCTTGCCACTATAATAAATCTATGGGGGGGGGGGGGGGGGAGTGGGGTGGCCAACGCTCTTTTTTTTTTAATTAAAATTAAAATTTATTTTTAACGACTAGTTCTAGAATTGGATGCATCTCCGCTATTTATTCCTCTGAACATATTTATTTTTTCATCTTGGTTCTGATGACGAATCACATTACATGGTTCAAAATGTTGACCAACGAATACTGATGATGTGATTATTCCGAAAGCCAATTCCAAAGAAATTCAAATTCTTTCGTTGAACTTGAATAGTCTTGGGCCTTAACAATATCCAAATCTATCTTGATGACTTAAAAATATATTATAAGTTCCACTATGAGCACTTTGATCACCTCAGGCGAGTATTTTTGAGATGTAGGAAATTCAGCATGTCTCTCAACCCTAAAAAATATTTCTTTGGCATGACTGCAGGTAATCTAGGGCAAATTGTCTCTGAAGTTGGAGTCAATATTGACCGAGAGAGAGTTGAGGCAATAAAAAACATTCTGGGCTTGAATTCCAAGAACAAAATTCAATCTTTCATGGGACAAATTAGCTTTTTTCAAAGTTTTAAATGTGATTTTGCTAGAATCGTCAAAGCAATTCAAAACCTTTTTAAGCAAGACCGAATATTGGGATCATGCTATTCAAAGAGCCTTCTTGGCTATTGTTTTATATTTTTCTGTTTTTGTCCTTTCATTTACATCTATCATGCTTGAGTATAACAACATCATTATGATTGATGGACCCTTCTCTAAAATGATCAATAGAAGTTTTATTCTCTGTAGATTTTTATGCTAACATATTTCACCTTTGATCAAAAAAATATCTTTAAACATGAAAGCAAGATGCCTTATGTTTGTGTCTAAAGATGATATTATTGTATAGATAGTTATTTCCTTTTTTCCCACTTCTCGCATCCATTACTTCCCATCCATATATGACAACTTTCTTACTCTCT
Source organism: Pinus albicaulis (assembly GCA_034641835.2). Lineage (NCBI taxonomy): Eukaryota > Viridiplantae > Streptophyta > Pinopsida > Pinales > Pinaceae > Pinus > Pinus albicaulis. The sequence continues at coordinate 1,691,301,715 of CM076580.1, forward strand.
TTCTCACAAATTAAGGCTACATTTTGTTGGGAAAAATACTAAGAAGAGGGAGATATGAGAGTGGGAGTGAACCAATATTTAAAAACTCACACAAATTAATTTTTCTTTTCTGCATTCTATACACGACTTTACTTCAGCCAACTAACGTATGTACATGACTGTCACTAAGGAAAATGGTGTATGCTTAGTAAACTTATACTTTAGATAAATCTTCAGTAACTTGACTTAGACCAGTGCATCATTGATTCACTTGAAATTTAGCAAGCAATAAACATGTGCAGTAAGAAAATATTAAACCATCACACATAAGCAATACATATGAACACCAGAATTTAAGGTGGAAACCCAATGTGGGAAGAAACCACCACTGCTGTCATCTCTGTCTTCAATATTTATTATATAGAAAACTGCTTACAATCTTGTACTAGTGCAGACTCATACAAGCACCTAGGAACCCACCTGTAGAAGGCTACAACCTTCTCTCGTTATCTAGCTCCAACTGGAAGGGAGCTACAACCCCTTGATCTTTTTTACCAGCACCCACTAGAAGGGAGCTACGACCCCCTAATATCATTTATGAGCTCCCACTGGAAGGGAGCTACGACCCCTTGATATTGTTTACCAACACCCACTAGAAGGAAGCTACGACCCCCTAATCTCATTTACCAGCACCCACTGGAAGGATGCTACAACCCCCTCACTGAAGGCTCCAATCCTTATACCATCTGTGGACAACATTTCATAAATTTTCACACTAGATCCACCTATTTCAATATATCACAACTTGTAGGCCTCTTTTCATCAGATTTTCAGACTGGACCCACTACACTCATTTAAGCTCGATACCATACATCATAATTGAAACATAACACTGTACCAAATCAATCAACCAATCAATGAATCACCAATCAACCAACCAATCAATTATCTTTAATCACAATCAACTAGTAGCATTATCAATATTCAAACAACTCAGATATATATGAAGACTCATTTGACAAACAACATAAACACAACAACATAGATTAGACATATTCTCTAGCAAAACCCTGGCTTGCATATGCACCCTCCATAATGATTTTCCGTGTATGTGTGCACTTATCCAGAACCCAAATCACGTACAAATCTTAATATACTTCAGAATATATATGCGAATCTGCAAAACAAAACCCGCGTGTATACATGCTTTCCATGTGTCAAACTTGCGTACAGATCTGTAACTAATTCATGACTGCGCAACACTTCAAAAAATCAAACATAATCAGATCATAACCTTCACTGCAACAAACATGCGCCAGACCAAAAATCTAAACAACTCATAAATTGGTTATGCAATACATAGTCATTTCAGGTCTAATGATCCTGATCCATCATTGTATTCACAGGTTCATCATTATTTCAGATCCAACAATCAACTATACCCTATACCATGCAAATATACTTCAGATTGAAGTATTCATTCATTAACCCTTACTCACACACACTTAGCACTTTGATCTTCACCTCCTTATATATTTTTAGCCTTAGCCAATACTATGAGCCAAAACCACACTAGTGCTGGTGGAAATCTTTGACGGGATCAAATAGTCGTTAATACACCCAATATTATGGGCTAATACCATGGATAAGACCCTGTGTATCAATAAAATAGTGCACCAACATGTCCGTGACTTTTCTTCTTCATACTCGCATGTGTACGCAACTTGGCCTCATCTAACCCACATATATTTCTTCAAATATTCACCTTCATAAACTTCTATATCTGACCTAAAAACCTATATCTCATCATTCTGTCATTATTTTCCATCACTCTGTCATCTCTAAACTAATCTGTGAACTCATCCAATTACCATACACTTATTCTATTACAAGTGGGTTGTCATCAAGGACAACACATACATCATAATGCCAACACATTTAATGATCCTAAAGATCTCGAGTTTTGGTTTATTTCCCATAGACCTCCCTATGGAATTGCTATAATGTTGACACACCTACCTAGAAAAATGAAATTTAAACTAAACAAGGACTTGAAAGTCCAAATAATAAAACTCAAATGAAATGTTAGGTGGGGTCCCCTATCTCTTGGCGTAATAAGGAAGTGAATATACTGTGCTACACATTCATATCTTCATGTGAAAAGATGGAAAATATGTGAGGTGAGGTATGCACTCGATCTGAAAGTTGTCATTTTTTTCCTCTGAATCATTATTTATTGAGTATAATAGGTTGGCCTATTTGGTGGTGTTGTCGCTAAGATTGTACATGCACTGCGACAATGACTTAGCTCGGGCTCTATCACTCTCATCCTCGACCTCTCCATTTTAGCTATCTCCTAGCAACAGGATATGGGGGGTAGTCCCTATGGAAATGTAAATATGAAGGGAAAGTAAGCAACCGACATGTCCGAGAGACACGATTGAATTACCTAGCTACTTGGTTAATTTTAACAAGATTAAAGGTTAGATTAGATTGGATTGTGAGACCAACGCCTTATGGAGTAAACTTACTTCTTATTACCAATTAAATTCCAAGTAACCGAATGGTCATTCGCTACTTGAATGAATGAATATAATATATGCTATGAAAATTATAAAATTTAGGTGTGATGCGAGATCTTGACCGTTGATTTTAAATTAAATGCCTGTTATAGATGTAACCTTCCTTTTAACCGTTTTGGAATTAGTCTCTAGAGTAGGTTGTGGGATGGAAGAAAACAGGAAGCAAGGAACGACTTGATTAATGATACCTCCCCCCGTGTTCCAACCACCCGATGCCTCCAGTGCTGCAAGGACTATGGCTTTGATGACTGCAAGGTCACTGTGTTAACCACTAAAGAGGGTCCAAGTTCCTCAAGCTAAATTGAGAAAGGGTGGTCCTAAATGTCTATAAACCAATTTTATGCTTGGAGGTGAATTATTAAATGCAAGGCTAACTTACGATGATATGAAAGGATTATGAGTGTTTCTTAAGTTAATATTTCTCAAGTGTTCTTCAAGTACTTAGTTATGATTTCGCATCAAGTTATATCAACAAGTACTTATCAATAAGATACAATATTAACTATAAGAAAATCTTCCAGGTTACTAAGTTCCAATGAGATATGATATAAACCCACAAGAAACAAATTTTCAACAACTAGGGGATGTGCCAAAATACCGTAATTAGAATAATCTAGCCATTTTTTAACAAGATGCAAGTGATTATCACCACAATATTATCAATGCTTTCAGAAGCTCTCAAGATATATCAATGCGATAAATGTCAATATTACTCAATCATTCAAGATATGCTTAATTATAATATAAAACTTAGAATCTCAATCCCAATGTGGATTTATCATTCATCAAACAACTATGAGAGCACTTATACCAAAATAGGATTATCAACAAAATTGGATGACAAGATACCAAGATTTAATGAACTCCTATATTTATGTGCTTTAGAGAGCGAGACTATTATTGTGATCTTATGAAAAATTTATCAAACGCCCTACCACAAATGTGTTAGTGTACTTGAAACAATTATAAATCAACTTGCTTGTAAAACCATGAAGCAAGACAATTATGATCTATAGAGCATGAGCAAGGGAATTTCTTATGTTAATTATGCCCTAATCACATTCAAATGAGCAATTATTAAACCCTTTAGGACAACAATGTTTAAATTCCAATTTAGAGCTCTTTTAAGTATGAAATGAGAAGCATATACTTAACCATATATGAGAAACAAAAACAAGGACCCAAATGAAATTATGGAATATTAGCCTTATTAAGATGTGTCTTTCACTGTAATATCTTATCTGATCACACCTTTTATGTAGAGATAAAAATCATTAAACAACTAGATTTATCCTAAGAGATTAATGCCCAAGTTTCTTTAAGTGACTTGACAATATGATAGTTATTTTAGATGTGACCTTTATGCCAATTATATGTGTTTTTCACCACTATTAGAAAGATATCAAACTGCTGTGGGTAAATAGTGAGAAAAAATGAGAGTTAGAGACCAAATCGTTGGGCCCTAGGCCTATTAGACAACCTGCCCAATTTTATGAATTTTTTCCAATGCTTGAAACACCTGCAAGAACCAGAAATTGTGCCAAATGTCACTACAAAGCACACCAATTTTGAGTCCAAAAAATCACAATGACCCACAAATAATAAAAAAGGGAAAATCAGGGAAGGAATGAAGGCTGCAAGAAGAGGGAATAGGCCTAATAGGCTTGCGGTTAGGGTAAAGAGGCCACGAAGGCCTTACGAAAAGTCTAGGAAGGTTGTTGTTGGGCTAAGGAGGGGCCGAGAGGCCACAAAGAGCCCGCGGTCCTAGGGTTTTGAGGCCCTAAAGGCCCGCGACACCATAGACAAAGCCTCCAAGAGGTTGTCATAAGCAAAAGAAGGCTGCGACCTAAGGATGAGAGGCTAGCGAGAGGAGGAGGAAGTGATAAGAGGGTAAGAGAAGGATGAACGAAGGAAAGGAAGGCATTTTTGGGCCCATGAAAAGAAGAAAAACGAGGGGTCGAGTGGCCTAGAGGCCACAAAATGGCCTACCAAGGCCTAAAAACACCACGATAAGGGATCAAAAGGTAAGCCAAAGCCTAATTAGACCTGTGGCTAGCCTTGGAGGCTAGAAAAAGGCTGATGCACGAGTTTTAGGGCCACGAAAAAAGGCCAAGAGGGCTAAATGACTAAGCTGGAGGAGGGCGCTCGGCCTAAGAACCTTAAAAATTTGAAACACTTGCCATAAATTTCATTTTCTCCAGATCTTCAATTTCACTGCAAATTCTTCAATAGATGGCCCTGCAAAAATTATGGAGACTAGATCTTACCCTTAAGAGACTATATCTAACTCTAATCCACCAAATATACACAAATTTCAAAATCCCAAAACCCAAAAATCCTAGCTGTAAAACAAGGGTTAGAAAATAAAATAAATTTATTTACAAGACTAATTTACAAATTATACAAATATACAATGCTTGAAAGGATTTTTTTTAGGACTGATTTTTTAAATAAAATTTTGATGATGACTAGAGTTGTATTTAGAAAAATAAATGTTAAACCAAAACCTTAGTGAAGTTAGAAAACCATATAAAATATTTAGAATCTAAACATGGTAAGCATGTGCCCACAATTTGTGAACTTGGATCCCAAGGGCCAGGGAACCTACCAAATCTATATATTTTCTCAAGAAGAACCTGTTAGAACATACAATGAATTAGATCACCTAATATAAACCTGAAACTTATCAACAGAATGTTCCTATCATATACAAATTAAATAACGATTTAGTTAATATTTCAAGCACAATATAAGAATGCACATACCCAACACATACCACAAATCAATGAGAGAAAGACACCATGAACTACACCCCAAAGTCTTTTATTATGATGATCAAAATGTTCCCAACAAGACAATGGCTTGACACCAACGTTTACAAATTACATCAGATCCAACTCATCCAAAGATGAAAAATAGAAACAAAGTGTCTTCTATTTATAGAGAAAATCCTCCAAGTGGAAAATAACGGCTAGTTGGCTTGATACTCGTTAGAATAATCTCGACTGTGGATAAATCCTTTATCAAATTTTAATCTCGATCGTCGAAAATACTTATTTTGAGGAATTTTCGAATTTCTCATTAAAACCATTTTTTATTAGTTCAAAAATAATTGTTTTGAACTAATTTCCTCAAAAAATCGACTTTTACTTAACCACCAAGGTCCAAGGGTCAAAATTTTCTAGAAATTTCCAATATTCCCTTGGGGGGGGGGGACTCCAAAAATTAATTTCCTTTAGACCCATGAATTTTACCACTTGGAGAGATTAATTTCTCCAAAGTTTTAATTTTGACTCTAAATTAATTAATTTACTGTCTTAGGATTTAATTTTATTTTGCCAGGAAAATTAATCAATAGACTCATGAGGTGATTAATTATTTTTTCCACCCTCAAATATTTTAGCCATGGCATCTAAGTATGATGGAGCATGCACTAAAATAAATTTTAGATAAGATTTGACAAGTTTAACCCTCACAGGGGGGATATCCATTCATTATAGACCCTCAAAATACATATCCAATTCCACAACATAATATGATCTAGTAGACCAGGTGACATGTAATAATATAATTTATCCAATTAGTGTAAATTATTCCCAAATCACTTTTACAATTGACTTGACTAAAACACTAAGACTCACATAAGACTTCGACGATTAATTCCACCCTAGCTTTGGGGTGAGGTTGGAGGGAAAAAATATGTTGATCATCCGTGTTCAGAAACACAAATGAATCAATGAGACAAAAAACCTCCTAGGATGAAATTCATCGCCAAAATCATAGGATTACCTCAGTTGTTACATAATAAAACCATCGTACTAGCATCATTTACATTATAATTTTGCAGAATGGGTTTACAATGACATAGAGCATATTGTTGGCTGATGATTTTGACTTTGAAAATTTTCTTTACTGTCCTTGGATCTTGCTTCCTTGGAATGTTGAAAAAAATGGGTGCAACAGGTTGAAACATACTTTTTCTAAGGAGTGACAAGGAGGAGAGAAGATTCATCTCTTTCTTCTATGATTTTTTAGTTTTTTTTTTCATTTCTTGCATTTGTTTATTGTTATAGAAGGTGTGATGTTTAATATCAGTGCTAATAGATACATTTTTTGTAGAGAGATTTGCTGGTTTTTATCATATTAGAATGACCTATAAGGATTCTCAATGTTGTCATGTTTTAGTTTTGTCATTTGAGTGTCTTTTTACTAGTCCTTTTACACCATATATACTTGTGAATAAAGTTTTTTTCAATAGTCCTCGCAAGGAATAGCTAAAAAACAAGATGTACTCAGTTTTGATTAATAAAATTAGTCAATTTTTAGCCATATTTATTGTGCATACCTTTATGGAATTTTATCTATACTCGTGAACAATTTATGTTGAAATTTCAATGTTTATGTGTCTTATGGCAGTTTGTTAAATGCTTTCCTAGCATTGTGGCCAATGGAGTATTCCTTTAAATCTGCTAATAAAATTAGTTTTCATTTCACTTTATTACTGCTCATATCTTTCTTTTATTTGTTGTTACATACTGTTCAGACTATACATGCTTATGTTTTATTTTTTGAGATATGTAATGTATTGTTTATATTTTCGTTTCTATAAATAATTGTTGAAAATAAATAAAAAATCACAAAACTAAAGGCGCTAAACATTGGGCCTAGTCCCACTATCTTACATGACCACTGAGATTCGAGGGTTTGTTGGTAAAGTGTAAATGCTTCATCCATCAACAAAGTCTATTTAAAGGCTCGAGGAAATCCATCATGGATTAATGTAAAAGTACCAACTTAGATCCATCTTAAGTCCAGGAACAATCCCTTAATTCGACGCTTGGTAGATCCAGATTTAAGATGAATCTAAGTTGGTTTATTACTCATTTATTAATTTCGAAAATTGAGAGAGACATTCTTCCTATCTTTCTTTAAAACCTTCCTCAAATATCAATTTTACCTTTCTAATATTTATGATCCTTTATTTTTCGTTTTTTTTTCAAAATTTAATGCACTTAATTTTTATTTTTAAAATATTTACCCTATATAGGAGGGAGAAAGTTCAAGCAGTTTGTATCTTTGAACTGTACAAAATATAACAATGGGATTCAATATTATCTTGTAATGTGCTAAAACAAAATACTGAATCCTTCTACAATTTGCGAAAACAAAACACGTTCGCAGAATCACATAACAAGTAAGAGAAAGAGACAATAAATCGCACAACACAAGTTGTATCTGGGGAAATCACACTGCCTAAAAACCTACTATCTGTATATTGTATAAAGTCAAGACCATGAGAAAATACAGTGATTTTATCTCACAGAGAAACTCCTGCACTCTTCCAACTGTCTCACTCTGATCAAGGAAAAATTTGTCAATTACTTAACTAATTCCCAGCCTTTTCTCAACCATCCTTGCTCACACATTCTTGGAGTTTTTCACCCTATTAAATAGGAATTTCCCTTGAATTGATTGCATAATGCATCCTTGGCATCCACATGACCCTATAATTGACCTATTCAATTTTCTAATTATACAATTGATAGTTATCATCCCTTTAACCTCAATCTCAACCAGGCCTTCCTTAGAACTGACATGCAACAACTATTTATAGAAAATTATCAGTGAACTAATTGATCAATACTTGTGAATTAAATCATATTCAATTCATTGGACCTCTCATTAGCTCATCAGTCAGTTAGACCTAATTAAACTAATTTTAACTCAATTAATTGAGTTAACTAATTACAACTCATAAATAACTGTAACTGGACCCCATTAAATCATGGGATAAATATACATGCCTCCTATCTGACCCTCAACTCGAATTTGCTAAGCTAACTCAGTCATTTGGACTTAATTAACTAATAAAAGCTGTAATGAGATGAAATTAAAATGTCTCTTCCACTTTAATTAAGGGAAAATTAAATCAAAAGCCCCCTTGGGGTGCCATATCTTGGTGCCGTTTCAACACTCCCTCTCAACAAGAAAGGGATTATCTGCTACCCTGATCTTGTTTCTGTAGAATTCGAATTTGTTTCTAGACAACACCTTTGTCAATATGTATGCATCCTGCTACTCCATGGGAATGTACTATAATGACATAATTTGCCTCGTAACACAATCTCTGAGAGGGTGATACCAGATATCAATATTCTTGGACCTGTCATGGAATACTGTATTAACCAAAAGTTTGATGCAACTCTGGTTTATCACAATGTATCACTGTCAGATCCATCTGTTGACCAAAAAAACCAACAAGTATCTTCCTCATCCAGATGGCCTCACATGCTGCCTGATTAGCCACCATGTACTCTGACTCTGCTGAAGTGAGTGCAACTGTCTCTATTCCCTGCTGTACTAAGAAATTGCTGTCAATCCTATGCTAAAGATGCCTCTTGACATGCTCTTCCTATCGGATGGACTCCCTGCCAAATCTACATCTGTGAAGCCTTGAGGCTTCACTCCCTCTGTTTGTATGTACCGTAATCCATACTCTTTAGTGCCTATGAGATATCTCAACACAAGGCTTCCAAAAGAGCTCGGTAGGCTTAACCATAGATTGGCTCATCAGGTTAACTGCATAGTATATGTCAAGTCGTGTGTTCACCAAATACATGAGTGAACCCACAAGCTGCCTGTAAATAGTAGCATCCACTACTTCGCCCGAATTAGCATCCTCCTTCCTCTAGTTTCATGCTAGAGGAGTCTCAATGAGTTTTCTTCCCTCCATGTGGAACTTCCTCAAAATATACTTGGTATACTTTCCCTAAGATAGAAATAACTCCCCATATATTTTCCATATTTCCAATCCAAGGAAATAGTGCAAGAGCCCCATGTCCTTCATCTCAAATTCTCTTGTAATATCGTCTTTGCAAGAATTTATAAGTTGCTCATCACTTGTTAGTATCATATCATCGACGTAAAGTACAATAATCAAAATCTTACCATCAACCACAATATGATATAGGTTCACATCCGCTTCACTCTTGGTGAATCCCAACCCAGTGAAATAACTGTCGATCCTAGTGTACCAAGCACATGATGCTTGTTTCAGCCCATACAATGCTCTTTTGAGTCTGCACATGCGAATCCATATCCAAGGTCTCAAAACCTTCTGGCTACTCAATGTACATATCTTCCTCAATAAATCCATTGAGAAAGGTTGTCTTTGCATCCATCTGATGTATCTTCCATCCCATCTACGATGAGAGTGCAAGGATGGGTCTAATAGATGAGTACATCGTGACTGGTGCAGAAGTATCATCATAGTTAATCCCCTCCACCTGAGAGAATCCTATGGCCAAAAATTTAGCATTGTGCTTCTCCACACTCCCACCTACTGCCTGCTTCACCTTGTAGACCCACCTGGATCCTACAAATGACTTCCCCACTAGTCTTGGGACAAATTCCCATCCATTTTTTATGATAATGGAGTCATACTCCTCAACCATAGCATCAAACCACACTGGATGCTAAACTACTTCCTCAAAAGTGGACGATTCTATCTCAATACCTTTGTTCATAAGAGCCATGTATCTAGTGTACTGCTATGGGGACCTTCTTTGCCTGCGCTGTGATGTGGGTGCTCCCACATTATCTCTCAAATCCAACAATAATCTGTCAACCTCTCTGGTGCACTTCATTTCATCTCTCCATGGAGTAGATCTT